>JALIZF010001582.1:0-437003 GCA_029948255.1 Telmatactis stephensoni
ACCTAAGAGATACGAAGAGCATACCCGATGCTTTTACAATGAGAGTCCCTCCCCTTGGGGAATTTGTATTCTTGAGTTGCACGTGATGTCATCAAAAAGCTAAAATCTAAACTATTCATCACACGAAACTGTTTCCTAGATATTATTTATATCATTAAGAAAGTCCTCACAAAAAAATGAGTCCTTTCGATGAACGGTTTCGATTTATTGCGAGTCAATTCCTGTCACGCAACACTGTCACGTATATCGTAAAGACACAGAAATATAGGCAAATGTGATTCAAATCGTACGACTTTAACTTTGTAAGTGATACATAAGTTTGTTTTGGTGAATATTTGCATAGAAAACACGAATTATAGCGATATTAACGTGATTTTGGTCTTTCGTGTTACTGTCCGCCATGGCGAATCCATACATTTCACACCAAACAATGAAAATATTTGATCGCTCGTATCTCACCACACGCGATCACAACCTGCGTCGGCAAAGTTAGTTACCAGTACTTCTCGGTCAAGTCCAAACAGGTTCCCACCTCGGGATTTATGGACATCCTCGGGGAATTGTTTTTCGTGTCAAACAAAAACCATTCAAAGCCCCTGGGTAAAGGGCATAAAATTCATGACAAATAGCCCTTCCTTAGGGAGAAGTATGAACACCCACAACACAATGTTATGCTACACTTTTCCAATTTTAATTAGTTTTTGGTTTACCGCGTTAGTTTTAATAATTTGATGGTTTATAGTCTTCAGTTCGTTGTCATTTTGCTGACAAGAGTAATTTCAGTTTAGCTAGCTAGAATATCAAAGTATAGAAAATCCCCTGGCTTTAAGAACAATAGATGGCTTTTAACGAGATGTTTAGCTTAGATCGCATCAAAAGAAATATCGTCGTTCTGGCCGAGAAATTTGTTATTGTAATACGTAGAACAACCTTATTCAATAACATTTCCCATGATTGGCAATGTTTTCACGTGCAATCAATCACATTGGAAATTAAAGGCACCGTCCAATCTGATTGTGCTTACCAAAACACCCGTCCTTGGAGTTAATTGAGGTCTGTCTCACAAGGCAGGACTGATTATAAAAGAGCTAGAGAGTTACTCAAATAGATAGTTATCTCAAGTTATATCAAGTTTCTTTTTAGCTAAGGATTTCAAGCGAATTGGTATCAAAACTGACTGTGTATTAAACTGAATTTATGTCAAAATGAATTGGTGCCTCCTGCCATGTTTGATACGAGGAAGAGTTGAGTTGAAACGAATTCATCAAAATCATCTGCAATCAAAGACTTTCTTTTCAGTCTCGACACATCCCGAGCTTTAAATAATGGCACTACGGCACAAAATGGTAGAAGGAAAGAAGAATCTGCTTATTAATGGGGTTTGGCATCGAAATTTGGCATCGAAACGAAAATATATGGCGCGAAAAAACTTCGGGTCTAGAGCGATATACCGCTGACCAAACGTCGAACAAACCCGTGGGTATGTCCCCGTGGTCCAGCGAAGTCACGAAGTCATTTCCAAGACTAAACAACTCCCCTTCCTCGCGGGGAAAAAGAAATACCAAAACTGTACCATTCACCCTGGATTCCCGTGGGTTCGCCGGGGGTGTCCCGGGGGTCGACCCACGGGGAAGCAAATGATAATCTCGATCGAATCTGCACGATTCTGAGCTGTTAAGATGTTTAAATATAGATGACCCCCTATCCGTGAGAAGATGTTCACGCACACGAGTCGAGAAGTGGCGAACCGTTTCACCCAATCTCGTACCCAGAGCCTGCGTTCCTCTCGGTCAAAGAGGAACGCAGGCTCTGGGTACGAGATTGAGTTCCCTCCAGATTTAGTGAAGCCGAGTTTTGAGAACACGTGAACGAGCGGAAAATGGGGTGCAGTTTGGGAAGGGGGATGGCAGAGGAAAAGCAAGGACTACAAACAAGTCTACAAACAGCTTTCCCCAGCTTCTCCCTTCCAAAATAGTCTACAACTTGTCCCGATGTGCGCGTGACCAATTATCCTAAAGAGTCGTCTTTACTGAATCTGAAGAATAAGTAGGACCTGTCGCGATCTATCAATGATGGAATCGAACGGAATGTTTCGAGTGTTACAAGTTTCAATCACAGCCTCATGTATGTAACTATTAAAATTGACAGACAGATATTATCTTGAGTTGCTTTAATTTTATTAGCGTTTAATTGAAGGCGTTTACATTATTGTGTTGTTCTTCCTTTATAACATTGTAATGATATCATGTATGAACTGCATGAAATCTGTGAGACATCAATTTATGATGGCTAGTCACCGCATTCATTTTTTATAAAAAAGTCAAACGCCTTCTTAAAGAAGACAATGACATGGCGTTGAAGAGGTGCTTTACAATTGGCCGACTTTTTAGCTTCCTTGTGAAATAATGAATTGAATTCATGAAGGATTTTACAACGCTCATCGGTATTTTTGTTGGAATGAAATATGTAAGTATAGTACTTTTCCATTGTGGTCTTGTAGAATTCCACGTCACACTGTTCTGCGGCATAATTGTCTACAACAGAAAGGAAATATTAATGATGATGTCAACTAGCAAGCACGATTTCGCTGGAATCGTACTGTACCTATAGCTTGGATTAATGACTTGAACTTTTGCTTCGCTCCTATTAATGGTAAGCAAAACATGCAATAGTAATCAAAGTAAAATATCAGATGGATTTAATTAGGTATATATTTATGGTTATTTAGTCTATCCATATCCCGTAGGGGGGCCGGAGAAGAGGGTGGGCATCAGTAAGTGCAATGAGGGATGCATTTCTCACTGTGGAAGTCATTGAAACTGAGGCTTGAGATTTCCATCACAAAATGTAGAGAAGAGTAAGGGTAGAGGACGTAGAGATTTCTCGAATCAAGTATCAGACTAAGTACGTGTGAGATTCTGTCTTTGAAAGGGTACCATTTGTATAATATATACGTGAAAAAAACATTCTCGAGGCTGATTGGCTTTGAGCATATCATGGAGTGCTGTTTCAAGGAAAGTACAGAAAAAAGACATTTAGAAATATAGTGCAAATTTTAGAAAGACATTAGGGAAGGTTCATTTAATATGACGAGGGGGAGGGCGGCATGAAGATTTGGAAATCTAACCCAGAAAATTTTCATAGCCCCACATTTTGACCTTGTCGATTATTTTAGGCCCCCCTCTTATATGAATAAAAACTTGAGGCCCCCCTTTTTAATCATCCCAAAAATTCAGAAGCCCCCCTTAACATCTTTTGAAAATCAAAGGGCCCCCTTGAAATCTTCATGCCCCCCCCCCCCCTCGTCATATTAAATGAACCTTCCCTTAAATGCAAATTTTAGTTTTCAGAAATAGCGTGAAAATCAAAATATTCTCTGTTCTGCTGTTGTTCACATTACCGGGCATCAAAACTATGTATATTTTGGTGACAAAGGAACGAATGCGATTAAAAAATAGATGATGAAAAAGTTGAGGATTTTGAGATATTTTAGAGATAACTCTTCTGGGTTTAACTGACTACGAAGAAATTCTATGTGGGTAACATTGCAAATTGGTAGCTAGCTTTTTCCTTTTCCATTGTGTTTGACTCCTGTGATTGGTTGAAAATTTTAACTCAAAAGAAAATCTTTTTAAAAGCAAGTTTCAAAAAATATCCCTTCAAATAACATCAAAAAACATGTTCTCCATAGCTTGATACATTCCTAGTAGGAAGTGATATGGCAAATATGGATGGTGGTCTAAAAATAGCCAGAACGCAGGGCAGCACGTCACGTGACGCGTGTGTCTCAGTCTCCTGACTACACTCATTCCATAGGTCACTTAACCACAGGAAGCCCAACCATCAATCTTTACCTGACTTTTCGACAAGCTCCTTTAGCTTAGAATAGTTGACTGGGGGATCACATAAATTGAACTTCTCAATCAAACGCGCATCTATCTCGAACATAGCCCTCGTTGTGTCAAGGAAATCACTTGTGTCACTTGTATCCTGGGACAAACACTGGACTTCTCTCTTAGAATAGTAAATCGCATAAAAGTTTTAAAAATTCCTATACATGATATATAATATGTAAATAGGACTGCTGAAAGCCCATATCGCCTTATCTCACCCATTCTCGCTCAATCTCGCCTACCCTTACCTAATCTCGCTCAACCTTGCCACTTCCCGCGAACGCTTTCCCCCAGAAAATCTCCAAACTCGCCTAATCACGCCTAACCTTGCCAATTCCCGTAAGCCCTTTTTCCAAAAATTCTCCAATCTCGCAGCGAGATTAGGCGAGGATTGGGCTTTCAACAGGGCTTTTAATTGTAAAGCAATAATCAAAATCAGTAGCGAAAGATGAGCAAAGTGTTATATCTTACCCTAACATGAGAGCAAATCTTTTCATCAGCTGTTCCTTTCAAGACGGCACTGTTAAATTTGGCAAGGCACTGTGTCATTTCAAAAAATGATGTAAGACTTTGACATAACGGCAGCAAGGAAAGAAGTACAGCTACAACAAGGCACTTCATCTTCATCTGTTTAAAGATACAAACGTAAGCAAATGTAACTTTGGCCGGGCCTGTAAGAACGACTGTTTCAATGTTTTTAGTTGATGTCAAAGATGAATAACAAACTTTTTTCTTGGAACTTTCTTTAAATGAATAAAATAAATGAATAGATGCTTTATTTGTTCAAGCACTTGACAATTGGTAGCCATTCGGCTGATGTGGGCCTGCTGTCACTCACACACACACTACCACTGCATTCAACCATTCTACATGAGCTCGAGTAGTAGGAAAGTAGCGGTTCTAAGACCCGGGCTGCCGGGCAAACCCCGGCCAGTTTTACGTTCACGGTTGATAGCATCTAGTCGACGATTAAATTCATTGATCAGTATTTGCATGGTGTGTCACAAAATCTTGTGTGATAGTGTATGTAGTTTTCTTCAAATTCGGTAATCCGTTCTTTCACACGATCCCACCGTACATAAATGACTACGATATTTCATCAGTATCTTTCACATATGAGATTGTTGTCCAACAACCCAATTTCCAAGTGATCCGAAGCCAGCCTGTGAAGATGTCAATAAGTTTCGATAAACCCAGCCGTACCTCGATAGTCTAAAGACTCATTATTATCATCGACTCTATGGTATATGATACACAGTTTTCTCGTCCACCAGGCCTACATTTTCTTGTTTTTAAACTAGTCATAGAACTGAAAGCCAAAGCAAAGACTTTTCTTTCCAACAAGGTCATCCCTATTTTTTAGATCTATACCGGTTCAAACTACCGGTAGGAATATGGAGTAATTTAACCAACTTCATGATTTTGGGTCAGGTACACAATAACTTCTATATTCATCGATGACGTACCCGTTAAATGATTTAAGACTCTCAATACGACAACCACAGGAGTTGAAGGTTGATGTTATTTCCGACGAGAAATATATTTTTACGCGCAGTTATTTCTGAGTGGACAACCAATCACGAAAGAAGTTGCAGTTGAGTGATTTTTATTTCTTATTTCATTTATTTTTGAAAAGGTGATCCCTCCAACCGGATTCGAACCGGCGGCCTCGGGAACTATACAGTCCCGCGCTCTAACCAACTGAGCTATGAAGGGAATACGTGTAGAGGAAAGTCTATTTTGACCATTTATTCTCAACCTTTACTAGAATTAGAATCACTTAGGAGTTGCTGAACCATGGTGGTTCTGACATATGTAAATTCAAATCTTTTCATGGTTGAAAGGTACACAGAAGAGAGTTTTTTAAATGACTTCTTAAACCCATCATTTAAAAGTATTATAGCAATGAATTTATGAAAAATATCAATTTTAACTGAAGAAATAAGCTTATCATATTTTTCGTGCATATAGGCATGCGCAGAATAATCAAATTTTCATCCCACACGTAAAAAGAATTCTGAACATCAGAATAGAGTGGCATGACTCTCATTAAAAGATTCGTCGGTACTGTACGAGTTCAATGATCCGACAACTATATACTGAGACCTTGTACTGATATAACACTCATGCATAAACATGAGGGTTTTTTTCAGAGTTAGTTAAAACACTCATGTTTTATCATGTTTAAGCATCAGTGTTTATGTATAGGCAAGAAGGCATAGATTTCACATGTGAAATACAAAGGATACGAAAAAACTCTATTGCATATTATTTATCATTTGTTATCTTTTTATGTTTATAATCTATATATATTCATTATGATATATTTTGTCTTTTTGTTCATTCTGTTAGGACCTCCCTGAAAATCATTATATATGAGTGGAGTATCCTCAATAAATGTTATTAGTATTATCCTGAGAGTCTGAATGGGGTTAACTGTTAACTGAAAAACGGCTTTTAAATTAACTGTTAACTGAGAATTTTTATTTTTCTACTTACTTTGTCCAAGAACTCCTCCGCAGAAAAATACGCACCAAAATATCTGGCCTGAGAAGCTTATTGATCCTAAATTATGCCTGCATACTAATCGCGAATAGCCTACTGTAGGAAGGTCATCATGTGATAATGAAAACCTGTAGCTTGGATACTAAATTAATTATTAAATACTATGGCGAACCAAATCGAATTTTGACGCTGCCCTTTACGAAAATCGAACCCAAGTATTCTTGTCCGACTTGTACAAGGACAACCGTACCATGTAGTAAATGATGAATTATCACAGGCTATTTTCTCTCAAGGAAAGAAAACACTGCACATGTTCAAAATTGGTATGTTTGCCCTAATATCTATTTTATTTACATACAAAATCTTAAGAAATTTGTTTTCAGTTTTTAATTATTAGCACGAGTTTAATTGATAACTGTGAAAGGTCCAAATATTTAACTGGTAACTGATAAATAACGGAAAATTTAGCTGTTAACTGATATGGTGACCTACCCTGGTCCCAGAGGCGATTTAATGGAGAGAAAGGGGCCGGGCGAAGAAGAAGAAGGTAGAAGAAGGCGAAGAGAGAGGAGAAGAAATCGCGATTTTTTCTCCCCCTCTTCTCCTCAGTTCTTCCTTCCTTCTCTCGCCCTTTTCCTCCTATTAATCGCTTCATTAATCGCCTCTGGAACCAGGGTAATGGTGACTCCCATTCAGACCCTCTTCATTCAAACTTTCTTTTAATCGGCCATTCATACAAACTCTCTTTGGTCATTCATTCAAACTTTCTTTGGTCATTCATTCAAACTCTCTTTGTTTATTCATACGTACTTTCTCGCAATCAGTCATTTATTTTGCTGTTAGCTGGCCATAAAATGGTATTTTGACTAGGAAAGACTGTACTAAGACTTTGCTGGTCGTTTTACCATCTGCCATTATATAACATTCGTAGAAATAGGAAATATCTATCTCGTGATACGACAGAATCATTAGTACATGTTTTCATAACTAGTAAAGGGTAAATTATAGATTACTGCAATAGCTTATTGTATGGCCTTCCACCTAAACTGTAGAGAGTGCAAAATGCTGCAGCCAGGCCTATTGTAGGGCTTCCTTGTTTTGTCATATTACACCTGTATTATTTAATTTACACCGGCTGCCCATTATATTACGTATTCATTTCAAGATTTTATTATTGACGTTTATATGTTTACATGGGCTTGTGCCACAGTTTTTATGAGATTTAGTATCGCCGATTGCTAAGAACCCTAGGTATATCCAATTCGTAATCACAAAGCCACTTTATTGGGTCGTGTGTTACACAACGAAATTATACAAATTATCTTTCAACAATTTTGGGAATATATTTTTACTCATTTTGGCATTTATCTTTCAACACTTTGGGAATATATCTATATCTTGGCACAAATCTATATTCATTTGGCATGGTTCAGGTTTTTTCATTATCGTATTATCGTATAATCAAGGTCATATAATTAAGGTGTCTCGGTGCTGTTAAAGCTCTTTCGGCTTTCCTTTCGGCTATGCTCTTACATTTATAATATTTGGTTTTGCTAATTGCTATTGCTCTTGTTAATTGCTATTTTGACACTCTCCATCCTCTTCACATGTCCTTATTGACTTTTGGTTAATTTCAGGCAACACCTATAGGGGTGATTCATCCACGTAGTAGAAATCGAGGTGCACCTGCCGTGGGCGTGAGCTCCAGTTGGAGAACGCATAAATAAATTTTTAGTAGAAGTACTGAACTTGTTAATAATAATTTCCTAATAGCCTCAGAAGGTCTAACAAACATGCACATATTTACAGACATTATCATTATCATTATTATATAGATGATATTACATGGGCGCGCGGAGATACGAATTTTATCTTCGAGTGTTGATGAGATCTCAAGAGATTATCAACATGCACGAGAAGATGAAATTCGTATCTCCAAGCGCACATGTAATATTCTGTTTAATATATAATCAACGATGAACTAGAATGTGCCGTCGCCGTGAAGCTCCCGAAAAACGTAGCCATGGTAACAGTGTTATCTTCACATGTGAAATAACATGTTATCTGCACATGTGAAGATATCACTTTTTCGAAACAGAGAAAAACAGATAATTTATCGATTTATATATATCAAATACAGTGCTCTAGCTGAAACAATAGACGAAGTCAGAGAAGAAGGTACTTACAGTGAAAGTCATGCAAAAACTAAATACTTTAAATATCCTGCATGATTAATATATCTTAAACTTTATATATATTTTTAGTTTTTATTGGAGTTTTGGTTGCATATGTTTTCTTCAATCAGTTGAAGATAGATTTTTCAAGGTGAATGCCATTCAGACTTTTGAAGCAGACACTAAATTTTTGTAATTTATTTTGATAGGCCGCCTTATATGGAAGAAGGAGCTCGCAAAAACAGCACATTTTTAAAAGAAATGTCTTGATAGTGATCGAAGAAGACGGAACTGTGGTTGCTGATGAAAGTATTCTGTCAATAGACCACTTTCACGTGACGTCAAAGCAGCTCAATTTGGAGAACAAAACAAAAGAATTTCAATCTCCTGAGAATTGGAATTTATTGTTTTGTCCTCCAAATTGAGCTGCATTCCGAGCTGCTGCAAGTAGTCTATCAGACTGGTCTCCATTCAGTGGTGATGCACAGGGAGCCCACAGCTACTGGTAGCAACGGGAGATTCAGTTAATTGATTTTTTTTGGTTAATTGGATTACATTTATAGGAGCGGCCGTTGTGTCGCTTGTGCTGCGCTGAAATTCGAGAAACTAAATGACGTAACATAGCACAAGAGACCAAACGGCCGCTCCTAAAGTAATCCAATTAACCAAAAAAATCAATTAACTGAATCTCCCGTTGCTACCAGTAGCTGTGGGCTCCCTGTGGGTGATGTTCAGAAAGAAACTTTGAAGGCCAAAGAAAATATAAAGTCAACAGGGAATTTAAAAACTACCAGAGATGGTTGCCTGCGATTTGAAATTAGTGAAGGTCGGAAAACTTCAACTACGAAAGGCTACAGAAGAGGTTTGCATCTGTTTGACTTTAAAAGTAGAAATATGCATGTCATTTTAAAATCTCTCATATTTAAAAAACCCTGAAAATTATTTCATTTCAAGCAGTCCCAGTAACATATATACATTCAGATTCTTAATCCGAAATACATATATTTTAAAGAATGTAGAATACAAAGAGGTTATTACACGAAAAGTTGTGTAATACGGGTGTGTATTTTTCCCGGGGGGGGGGGGGGGGGGTTCTTCGGGGTCAAAACGTTAGGGATGATCGTCGGAAACCTCCAAAACGTACCCTAAAAAATACCCAAATGCCAAAATTATCGACCCTAAAAAATACCTAACAGCTCAAAAATACCAAAAAATGATTTTAACGGTGTTCTAATAAAAAGGCAGTAAGTAAAAAAAATCGTCTCGTTTATTTTGTACCCCTAAAAAATACCATCTTTTCTGTAAAACCTTGGATTTTCTCTGACGACCCCTAAAAAATACCAAATCGGCGATTTCAACCCCTAAAAAGTACGACGATCATCCCTAGCACACCAAAATAGGGAGTACCCCACCCTCCGGGGTATTTTTACGAGTCATTTTAGTATTATGACGAGCCCGTAGGGCGACTCAAAATGCAAAATGACGAGTAAAAATGTTCACCCGTATTACAGAACTTTAATTCGTGTAATAAATTGTTTATTTTACGACCAACTTCAAGGAAAACAAAACAAACCTTACCTTAATTTGCGCGCGCTAAACCGTTTAATACAGCTTTCAAAATCGTGCAATACGCTCCATATTTGCACTCGGTTTGGGCATTATTTGCCCTGAAAAGCGCGCGGTCGTATAATACAAGGTGTTATAATATTTTCTTACCAGAGCAATTTTATATTCTATTTTTTATATATTCTAACATACCTTTTGCAAAAACCAAACAGGAAGTGATGCAAGCAGCACAAAGGAATGCCACAAGTGGTATTGAAGAAGAAGTATACGTATGGAAAAGATGGGAAACCCCCCTTCTAGAAAATAGACTGCTATAAATGAAGCTTCAATTGAAATAGCAAAGAAAGAACCTGGAATTGTTTTGAACAAGGGTATATGTACCCAAACAAACATCGAAATGTTATAGTCACTTTAATGTTAGTCCTTTTAGAAGATATATGATAGATATGATAGATGATATATGATATTTTTATGTGGTTTATATGTGGCACATTGATGTCCATATTTGGTTGATATAGAGGGATTTCACGGCAGCCATGTTTGTGGTCAAAATAATAGAGCTTTTTCCCCAAGAAAAATGAAATCTTTTGTCATTCAAAAACTTTCTATTGTACTTGCCCACAAACATGGCTGCCATGAAACCTCTCTATATGGGAAATACATGTTACAAAATATTCTATATGTGGGGCATATTAGGGCCAAATGTTGTGCCATGTCTTAATGTGTGTTAATCGATATGGCGTAAAACCCACATATGGCCCATATATGGAAAAATATGGTACATATAGGGAAATTAAAGTTTGAAATGATTGTGAAAAATCACATATGTGGATTATATCTGACAAAAGGGGACAATATGTAGACCATATTTGAATAAATAATAAATCATGTAAAACAAAATTATCGTTGCTACCGTATGAAACTGTTTAAGAAAACCATACCGTAGCATCTTTAATGAAAATATCTTTGTAACGAGGTAATTTGATAACTTTGATAAGCCCCCGGCTTTTGTCAGATCTCCCCGCCATTTTAGCTGATATAAAATTCGTACTAACTAAAATATGTATACATACCTAAAATTAAGAATGGTTAAATAAAAACAAACAAACAAACAAACATATTTAATGCAAAACCATGGAAAATATGTGGCAGATACGGGCCAGATGTGGGGCATATTTATGTGATGAAGTTTATATGTAGTGACTATATACCACTTATTAGATATTTTCTTGTGTATTACGGGCTGATATTTTACGAGTCGCGTATGTATTTTGCCGAGCCTTTAGGCGAGGCAAAATGTATTGAGTAAAATGTCAGCCTGTAATACACAAGAAAATATCTAATAAAGGATTTATTATACAACTGCTTTTTCGCTGTGTTTTTAAATATTATTTATATGATCAAAACAGCCCTCTTTGCAAACCAGCGCGCGCGGGAAAAAGGATAACAACAAAACCAGTTTGAAGCGTTGACGTCGAATACGCAAACCGGTTTTCTAGAGGGTATTACCGTCCCATACTGGCCCTCAAATGATACCTTATTTGGTAAATTTATGTCACAATTGCATAATAAATGGATATATATATATGCCATATATTCCTCTCATACATTAGCTCAAGACCACCATCCTTCGGGAGGATAGTCCCAAAATGTTGCTGCAATACAGGTATGTGCTGCTGGATACTGGCATGGTTTTGGTCTTGCTGTCTTAAACAGGGTATACGTTTTATACGAAATTGTCTTAAACAGGGTATATATTTTACCCCAAAGCGTCTTAAACAGGGTTGAAATTCTTCTTCTCTAACAAAGTACCTGCAGTCAGCTATTTATTATATTTTATTGTGCCTGTTAGAAATAGGTATGGATTTGTTGTGAATTTATAATCACAAGTGGTCTTTATAATTGCCTATCTGTCAACTCTGTATCACCTATATTTGTCTCAAACAGGGTATGGATTTTTCATGTTGTTTGTCTTGATAAGGCTCACGTTTTTAGATCTCATCTGGCAGCACAAGATCCCTATCCAGAATGAGGATCATTTTCCCTTTCCCCTCCCCCAAACACACACACATACATCCCCACTGTACACCCCCCTCCCCCCAACACACACCGACGCATACACTGCACGTTTGAAAAAACTTCTTGGGTATTTTTAGGGCCAGACTAGATTAAAGCAAAATGTGTTAAAAACGCAGTCAAGGTCAACGGGAACTTATTGAATGTCTGCAATAGTTGTGTGCAAGAGACCATAATACTAAGAGAGCGAAACTCAGTATTGATGTCTGTGCGATGTTCGCGGCGACTTTTCGCCATCGTACGCGCAAGACTCTTAAACAACAGAATTCAAATGCCGAAAGCAAACGGTCCCGTCCGCGCGCATGTCAAAAATCAAATTCTACTGTTCGATATTCTGTTCGGGAGCCTTGCTGGCGTGCGATGGCGTTGTTACTTAAAACAAGACGCTATAATAGCATTCTCTTGGGCTATACGAGGAAGCTCCAGTAGTAAAGCTTGTGCGCGCGATTGCGAAATTACTTAGTCGCCGCGAACATCGCATAGACATCAATACTAGTATTATGGTCTCTTGTTGTGTGTTAATTAAAATCCTCAACAAAAACCTCATATGGGGCATGTTTCATCAATGATCAAAATAAAGAGATCATATTCTTTTGTGGGAAGTCATGCTATTTAATTGACAATTTGATAAAAGATATGTGTTCTCATCATGGTTATATGTTTTTTACTTAAGGAATATAACACGGCTGCTTGTGTCTGCGTGTACAATGATATAAACACGATAGGAGATGTAGAGTACAAGAAAAGCAATAAGCTAAGAAACACCAGGCGTAGCGGATTGTCTTGCTTTTCGAGTGCTCTACATCTCCTATCGTGTTTATATCACAGTACAGAGACATAAGCAATCGTTTTATATTGCTTTTATAAAATATTTTCGACGTTTTTGTGCGAGCCATGTCTCTGTCCTCCGATATAAACCTGGTAGCCAGACAATCAGCGCGCGCGTTCTATGTCAAATATTTTATAAATATGCGGAAATAAAACTGACAGCTCTTTTGTTAAAAATGTGTGGTTGTTGATGAGATTCCTACCCATTCAAACACTCCCCTTCTGGGTCAGTGCCTTTGATAGGTGAGTGAATATTTCGTATTATAAATTTTCATATATAAATACCTAGTTATTATTATTATTATTATTGTTATGAAGTAAGAGTGCATTATTTTATCCTTAACCTAGAATCTTGCGAATACAAAGAATTCATCATCTGAATCTAAATAAAAACCACTAACATTATCTTTACATGAGGTATTACAGTGGGTTAATTTATCCTGTGTAGTCTTGAGAAAACACTGTAAATTCATCAAATGAATCGAGCTGATAGGATATTGAATTTTTGCACCTAATGAGCCTTTATCAGGTATATTTAAATTCGTAAAACAGAAAAGGAATTACCATAGCTGGAAAGAGCATGTTGAAATTAGCAAGACAGTGAAGTTTGAAGGCCAATTAATTCCAAAACTCGCGAGAATGTGAATTTTTGAAAAGTGTGAATTTGAAAGAAACCTTTGCCAGGTGAAAGTAGAGAATGCAAAATTTCGATTTCGGAAAATTCATATTTTCGCGAGTTTGAAATTAAAGTTACTTCATTCAAACTTCACATGCAGTTTTACTAATTTAATTTGACGTGCTCTTTCCAGCTATGGTAATTATATTTCTGTACTCTGACTTTTGGAATTACATGATAAAAGCTTCATTTGGGTTCAAATGAAAAACAGTTGTTTTTCTTGTTTTCACTTTGTGACAGAAAGTTAATAGATGCTGAAAACGATTTTTTGAGCCTTGTAGTAATTATGTCTTTACTCCGTGGAATGAGAGTTTTATCGATTTTCTCTTGAGTAGTTTAACATGTAGAAAGACTATACGGCACCGTCAGCGTGATAGTCAAGTAATTATGTAAATATACAGAAATGCTGGTAGAGTGCACGCAATTAATCCGTGAAACATAAATAGTACAAAATATTGCTAAATTATGGTAATTCCTTTGTTTCCTATTGTCTAATCAACACTATTTACTACTAATTAGTAGTGTTTGTTTCACGGATTAAGTGCATGCACTCTAGGTTGTCCTTGACATTAATATGACACGATCATGTCTTTCTTGTTAATTCTATGGACATATGGAATAAATCAACAGAGGGAAGTTTTAGTTTTTATTTATTCTGAAATCTGACCCAGCGAAAACAGAGGGGCATATTTTAAAAACTATAGATTTCAGTGTCCTGAATGTAGTATTATTCGTCATAATGCCCTTGGTGCTTTTATAGTTTCTTTGTTTTTTGGTTTGTTTTTTGTTTTTCCTGTAGTAAAGAGTGGACAGACGAACTGAGTACGTGTTATAACCATGGACATTTTATTTCATGATGTAGCACCATCTAAAAACAACATTTTTAACAATTGGTATTTAATAATCAATCAATAACATGTTCTATCTATCGATGATCATGTATGTACAGCTGCAATAAAACACTCAATAAACATTTGATTATAATATAGGTACTAACGAATCACGTTATTCTCTTGTCTTGAAAACGTCTAGAAGAGTCTTTCTCGAATCAGTATTCAATGTTGATACTGAATTACGGAAAAAAGATCCATAAATTATTCGACTAGTCATTTGATGATTAACAATTATTATGATATCAATTTATTTTGGTGTTCTTAACTTCTCATAGTCAAGAAAAGTCACTTTAGTACATTCCATAATAAGACAACAGAAACTCAGAACTAAACTGAGATAAATAAAAATTATCGGCGATCAAACTTTATATATTAGAATCAAATTTTTGTTCTGCTTTGTTTTCTTTCTTTTTCGTTTGTGTTCAGTCAAATGTTCGTCCAGTCTAATTTGACTCGTTAGTTCTAATAGGCTTCGATCATACGTTGCGACAGTCCTGCAGTCTTCAGTCACTTGCTGGTTTTAATTTTGTTTTCAGTCCTTGACTTCTAAAGTTTTGACCAGCATCTGAATCAAATTATTCTGATTCCCATCATTTCAAGAGGGAAAAGGCTGTCTTTGGCTTTTGCTTCCTTTTGTTAGACTGAAAGTATGTACATAAACAAGACGTTTGCTGCTAGATAAAGTCATAAATATCTGCTTTTTCATAGATTTTTATTCGCTTTTAGTTTACGCAACGCCATTAGAAGGCTCTGAGTTCGCACGATATAGCTTGAATGGGAAAGTCTTCTTCAGATATTTACGATAATTAGTGCTGAAGATGAAACAAATGAACGGACTGATGAAGAAACTTAAGAAATAGATTATGGCAAACCATCCAAACAAGAGTTCGAGAAAGGGCTTGATTGCAGCTGGGGTAGCTCCTCTCCACACGTGGAAATGAACGAACACCAAAGTGTGAATTGGAATCCAGCAGGCAAAAAAACACATCACGATTACGAACAACATCTTGATAATTGCGGTGTCTTCTTTTTTTCTCCGCTTTTCAAAGTCCGTTGACTGCTGTTCGAGTAATTTCTGTCGTTTGAGGCTACAGGCAATGGCTAGATACAGTGATGTAATGAGGAAGAAAGGTGCAACGAAATAAACAATGATAATAGCTAGGTGTAAGGTGCTTTCTGCCTTGATTTCGTCAAAACTTGCTGGCCACTTCCTGATACACATGTCCACACCATTATAGGAGACCAGTTGGTAGGTGAATAAGTGAATCGTAAGCGTTGCTATTGCAATGAACCAGATTACAGGGATAACTATACGATTTTTAAGGAATCGTGGAATAGGCTTCAGTGGGAAAACAACAGCAAAGAAACGATCTAATGCGATAGCCACGTTGCTTAAGATGGATACAGCAACACAAACCTCTTGAAGAAAGGGAACTGTCCTACAAAGGATGCTTCCCAAAGTTCCCGCTACTCTCCATTGAACTGAAAGAGTAGCTAGCCTTGAGAGAAGCAAAGGTATATTTGCAATGGAGGCAACTATGTCTGACGATACCATGTTGACGATGAGAAAATTAACTGTAGAATGCATTTGCTTGTTACGCAGAACGATAGCAATGATGTATGCGTTGCTAACAACTGACAACACAAGCACCAAGCTAGATGAGACAGAAAATGCAATTCTTTGACTTTCTGGAATAACGATTAACCATGGCCTAATAAACCCTTCTGATGGTGAAGTGTCCGAGGAAAAAGTTTCATTCACGAGGCTTGTAATATTCATCGCTTGACACAATCAAATTCAGTCATCAAGTTTCAGGAAAAACTTTGCTACACACTTCGTTACTACTGCACGTAGGTGATACGAAACACCTCCTTTATCATAAGCGGTTGCACTAAATCTTGAATTTCAATAAAGCACTTTACAATTGCAAAATGCTCTTTTGCATTTTTAAATATTCATGCGAATAGATACACCTGACAATTCCATATTCTAAGGAACTTATGATTAAAGTGCATCCTTTTGGTTAGTCTGAATCGACTGTCACGAGTTATCGACGTAAAACATGGTTGCTTTATTAAAACAGTTTACTTTATTTTATTAAAATAGCTTACTGTCTAAATCGAAAACGAACTGAATTCTTTTGACATTAAGCGCAAAAAATTGTCAGAACTGTTGAATCGTTTTCGATTTATATCAGACCAAGAGACCATAATACTAAGAGAGCGAAACTCAGTATTGATGTCTGTGCGATGTTCGCGGCGACTAAGGCTATTTTTAGTAATCTCGCCATCGCGTGCTCAAGGAGTCGTGCTCAAGGCAAATAGAATTTGATTTTTGACGTGCGCGCGGACGTGATCGTTTGCTTTCGGCTTTTGAATTCTTTTGTTTATGAGCCTTGCGCAATTTTCAAGTTTACAATTTACAAAAGTTTACAATTTATCTTTATGTCCTTATATCTGTATATTTATCATCTCTCTTTCTGATATATATTGTAAATAGTTCACTCACACATAACTGTATATAGCTAACATAAGCCATTAAAGTCACTGGCCTTGGCTTTACCGTTGACGCATTGTAATCTATATGGTAAGCACACTAATAAAATCAATCAACCACACCAAAATGAAGATCAAAAAGATTAAAACGAAGGATCACAATTCAAGAGATAAAAAATCAGCCCTAGTAAAACACAGCATGGAAATAGCACATTCGAGAGTTCAGCATGAAGAGTTTAAAATACTATGAGAAAACCTCGAACATTATCGTAAAAGAAAACTCGCTGAAGCTTTGTTTATAAAAGAAATGAAACCAACACTAAATGAGCAAGGACAATCAGTTTCATCGCAGTTGATAGCCACTGGATAGTGGCTGATATATTCAATTAAAGCGGGGTACTTGGATGAAAATAAATTAAAAGTGGAAATGACTTGAAACGTAGTAAAACCTATCTGTACGACTCCCAATAATCACCAAAAGCAACATTTTCTTTACATTCAAACGAGACGAATAGAAATTGTCGAGTATTTTAGCATTTAAGTTGTGAAAAATGATGTAATTTACTCAGCCCTATTGTTCTTTTAGACTTTATATCAACATTTCTCTTTGATAATGAGCTTGAAATTCAGATTTTTGGGCAGAGGGCAGCTATTTATTTAACTACATTCATCTTCAGATAGAAATAATCATTTCCAATTTTCACCGATTTTCATCCAAGTGGACCTTTAAAACAACCAAAAATGTAAAATTTTCTCATCATTGGCTTTAATTAAAAATATATCAAGACCACAGCTGCCGCTTAGAAATAGTATGACTATCATCGAGTAAGCAGCTAAACGATTATTGGTAGATGCAAAACGTCAGTCATTTTTCGACTATCAGCTACTATCGGCTTGATTTTTAATATGGAGCGGACAAGGCAAGGACGTAGACGTGAATTGTCTTGTTGATATTCGTGTGTCTATAGTTTTTAGTAGATTTTACCCATGCTCCCTTTCGGCTGAGTTCACTAGGCCCGAGTCCTTTTGCCAGACGTTTTTTGAAATATAATGGATTTTCCTTATGAAGCGATGTTATTACCTACAGGGATTTACACATATTTTCCACTGGTTAAAATTGGAATCAAAACTTGAATAGATTCGACTTTGAATGGTCCTCTCACGACACATACTAAGGATTAATTACGAAAACAGTATAACCCAGATCACGTGTTATTCATTGAAAAAAACACACCTTCTCGCTGAAAGTTTCAGGGCGTGATTATTTGAACCGGCCTAGCTTGGCCCAGTTAAGCGGGCCTTTGTTTTTTTTTTCTCTCTCTCTTGGGGCCACAAAACAAAAGAAGTCCGCCCGGTTCATATAATCAGGCCCATAGATACGTTCCTATTTGCTTATTTTGCCATAGCGCGTGAAAGAATTTCGAATTTCGTGTCAAATACCTTTGGAGATTCAAATGAGATGAGTTCAATAATCATCATAAAAAAGCAGAAAATTACGAATTTTTATTTTTTTCCCTAAAGGTACAGGTTTCTTTTCCAACCAATTGCGATGGGAAAGAGATTATTTTTTCGCCTGAGTGTTTATTACGTTTTTCTTGAAATCAGGCTTTGAAGAGTAGCTTACATACATACATACATACATACTTTATTGAGACTCCCTTTAACAGGGCTTTTCAGCTTCGAAGCATTTTTAGCATTTTCCCCACACAAAAAAACGTTCAAAAATAGTCCGTAATTCCGATGGTCAAGGTAGAGGTTTTTTGAAAGGTCCAGCAACAATCGGCTATATACTCATTTGTTCGGTCATCTTTCGCCTATACGATTCGATCTAGTACATTTTGTTTTCACTTCCAAATAAAGCTCCAAGAAAAGTTTAAATGAGTGTACCTAGCGCTTTTTGAACCATTTTCTTAGTATATTTGAGCTACCAGAACATCGTTAATGAGCTTGGTCATGGGTTTAGTGACTTAGCTGTTTTAAGGTTGGTGCCTACTAATGGGAAGGTAATTTATTTGGCCAAAAACCACATGGGTATCAAAGAACTCATCATAGGGAGCTAGAATCCAAGGAAAAAATTGGGGGTCACCGTGCATATTAATGAGTTACACGCCATCGAATGTTGCAAAATCTGCCTATTCTAGAGGCCCAAAGAAAAAATCATAAATACCCCATATTTTGAAAAAATGTCAAACTTTTTTTACTAAAACGTTTACAACACAATTCTCTTACTTGTCAATGCCATACGAAATATGAAAAACCAGAATAACAATTTTTTTCAATGACTTTTTACTAGTTTTAGACCTGTTTTGGTTCATGACCGCCAAATGAAAAGTCCAATTTTTGCAATCAAGTTTCAATTTTAAATTCATAAAAGTATTTTAAAATAGTAGGTTAATCTCTACTTTACAATTTACAAAAATAAAAAATAGGTGTATCCGTGCGATTTAGAAAGTTATTTGCCGATAAACGCGCGAAAACTGATCAGAATTCGCGAAAATGATCAAAAATTCCCTAGCCCTCCCCGGAAAGTAGAGCGAATTACAATGCATTGTGGGAAATTTTCAAGATGGCGGCGAAAACAGATCGTTTCTGGTAGAAATGATAGTCAAAACAGGCGTTGTAACTCAGGCTCTATTTATCAACTGTGAATTTCATTCAAACACAGGAGAGGCTAAATGGTTTTCCTTTAATTCTGTAAGTTTATTTTTTCAAAAAGTCGTAAAAAGGCCTTGCTTTTACGATTGCTTTACCGACAAAAATTCAGTGTTTTTGCATGCGCAGAAAGCAGTGCGCGCGGACAATAGTAGGCACCAACCTTAATGAGATTGAAAAGTAAGTACTATAAGTATGTCCTGCCATTATGCGCGATGGGAAATGAGTTATGATACTCACTTAAGTTGACCCAAAACACAAACGAAATGAGTAGTCGCTATAAACCATGGATAATTTATTTGATGATATAGCACCATCTAGATACTACATAAACTGCTGACATTATTGACCACTTGTATTCAATAATGTCAATAACACGTTCTATGTATAGGTGTAATAAAACACTAAACTGAATGATCATTTGATTATTGATACAACGAACCACGAGTCTGTCTAGAATATTCCATGTTTTGATAATTACAAAAAAACAGATCGATAAATGATTGGAGGAGCATAAATACTGTAAAGAGCTTAATAACATCAATTTATTTTACATTATTTTTCGGACAATTTACGAAATAGACTGACCGCACCGAAATACAACGATCATCTTAACGAGACGGCAGTCAAAAAAGCGACCAAGCGCTTGTACTTCCTGGTACAGCTCTTACAGCTAAAAAGGGCCTGACAGTGATCTTGTGCTATTCTACACCACATGCATTAGATCCATCCTAACCTATGCAGTGCCTGTCTTGCATTATGCACTACCTAAGTATCTGAAAGTTGAACTGGAATTAACGCATCCAGAAAAGAGCACTGGCAATCATCTACCCTGGTGTCACATACAGTGACGCTTTGGGTCTCGTTGGTATCCCAACTATTAGTACCTACAATAAAGCTATCTGTGATAAGATGTTTGATACCATACTAAAAGACAAAGACTATCGCCTAAACAAGCTGCTGCCTCCAAAGAATAATCCTGCATATTCCCTTCGACACAAAAGGTCATTCTCCATACCTAAGTAGAAGACTGACCGATTTAAGAGTACATTCATTACAGCCTCAAGCATCAGAAGAAATTAAATTTGGAACATTAGTAGACATTTTCATCATAGTAATTAATTAGTTTTTTGTATGTATTTTATTGAAATCTTTATTGTATTTGAATTTTATGAATATGTAATTCAGCCTTCGCGGGCTGCAAATTATTCGCAACTAGACGTACACGTGCGTTCACTCGTACCCAGGTGAGGCCCTCTTAGGAGAGGCCCTAACATCCGTCCCCGCTCGTAGTCCTGCCCGAGTTGTTCCACGCAGCATTGTACCATTTCATATAAATAGTCTACCATGACACCCAAATTATGCATATATGAAAATCCAATTGCGTTACTCAAGCAGACTGAGTCATTTTGATAAGATTCTGCTTGATGTGATTTTGAACCAGTTAATGTTTCTGGAAGCATCATATGCATCATATGCAAGATTGCCGACTACAAAGAAAATAGCTTTCAGAGACAGGCTGTTCCAGCAGTAGAACAATGGAAAATGGAGCTTTTAACTCGAGATATACCTAGACACTTATAAGAGCTTCAGAATGGGCTGTTATTATGAGCTTGA
The DNA here is from genome assembly GCA_029948255.1 of Telmatactis stephensoni. NCBI lineage: Eukaryota > Metazoa > Cnidaria > Anthozoa > Actiniaria > Isophelliidae > Telmatactis > Telmatactis stephensoni. The sequence continues at coordinate 21,377 of JALIZF010001582.1, forward strand.
TCTCCAATACTTTGACCAAATATCGAACTCTAAATGGAGTACTTGAAACCAAGCTTCCGCGATTCCAAGTATTTCCTTTGAGCTGGAAATCTACGAATTTCTCCCCCTTCATGTTGCTAAACGAACACACATAGAGGCATGCAAGTCAATTATATTTCTCATTCAAGCATTCAAGAGATTTTGAGAGGTTTCTGTACTGAATTTTAATATCGAAATTCTGGATCAGACCATTTATTTATATTCCACGGGGTTTGGTCACGTAATATATAAAACATCTGAAACATGTACGAAAAAATACACGATTTGTTATTGTGTCAAAAACGCCGTTGTAGAAGTCTCTAAAGTTCCTCACCGGCGTTCACTACGAAGTGTTTGCACGCGCTCAAAGGTGATGAATGAAGGGCATTGTTTCTTACGCTCTTAACCAATCAGGAGTGCACCACGTGACCGATTGCGCAAGAATGGCCTTTTCTGGAGACGAACACAGGAAAAAAAAACATTTGCAATATATAACTCGTTCCCGGCCAACGGCCTGGGCACGAGTAATAAACTATCTATCTATCTATCTATCTATCTATCTAATCAACAATTTGTAAATATGTATTTTATCAGATTATATTTTTATTATTATGTCCATAATATTGGATATACATATAATTTATAGTGGTTCTTGTAGAGTACAAATTAACAATATTATTATTTCTCTTATTCTACATATTATAATTGTTATTATTTGTTTATTTATATTTATTACTTATTATTATTATTATTTTACATCCTTGTGATACCTATGGTTTTAAGGATAATAAAGATAGATGTAGATGTAAAAAAATCTACGTGACTTCCAAATAAGGTATTGCCTGCCCAAATATGGAATAGACTTCATGGCCGTGCAAACGACGAAATTTTTATAGAGATATGTTTGATATCATGTGATATGCAGTTATAAAAATCTTCTGTTTTCGATCGAGCTCACGCGAGCTCCTTCTTTCATATATGGAAATTTTGTACTTACCATATTTAGAAGTTGGAATAGATTTTCATCGCGAAAGAAGCGATTTTCTTCAAAAATTCCATCCAAATTTACAGCCATTCGAGTGAAAACATGCTAATCGATCCATTTTGATTTTGGCCGAAAAAGGAAAAGTTTACAAACGGGGACCCGCGGTTTGTTTACCACAGGAAGCCCGAAAATCGCAACACATTTCTTGATATGGAAATTCGCTGTCGCAGAAGCATACGATTTTCAACATTCGCTTCCAACAAGCATATAAAATTACTTAGTGTATCGTCGGCTCTAATATAAGAGTCAAAAATCAACACAATGAGACAACAGGTAAGTCCAAAACCTTTTAATTTGCCAAATAGAACATGGCACATTCTATATAAATGTGAGGACGAGAAGAAATTTTGTTGACATGTTTCTGTTTAATATTTCGACCTTGTTGCATGTCTTTAGAAATCTTATGTCACATGTAACTTTTCCAAGTTTCGTACGTTGTCTTTCGAAGCGTCGAACTCCGATCAAGACATCTTGCCCATACTTCTCTTTAACGTATTCAAAAATGTTTATGTGGGCATAAAGATTTCTAAAGACATGCAACAAGGTCGAAATATTAAACAGAAACATGTCAACAAAATTTCTTCTCGTCCTCACATTTATATTCAAACTTTATGCCCACATAAACATTTTTGGATGGCACATTCTATATTTACCATTTAGGGGGCCTATGTCATGGAATCTCGAATTCTGTTTAAGGCCCCCTCAGATTCATTAGATTTTTTATAAATGCAATAAATTTGAAATTTGATCGAATTAAAAATTAAATTAAATCTAATTAAACCATACATTCTCTTACCAAAAGTATTTAGCTTGGTTTGCCTATAAATTCACCTTACAAAAATGTGGTCAGCAAGTATGGCCCAGTTGGTAGAGAATTATATACCAAAGACAAAATCAAACCCCGAAGGGTTTACGGCAGAAGGGGGACTGAGGTAGTCTACATAAACCTTTAACTATTTAGAAAATAGTTAATCAATCTGTAGTTAAAAATGCGAGCATTTTACGTTTTCCTTTGTAACTCTCTCTAGCGTGCATGCAAGTTAGATTATCAACCACTAGTAGATCACCATCCTGCCACTGAAAACCCACTGCGCATGACCATTTGACTTCCCTGATGTGCTGTATTACCGCGGGCTCAATCTCAGTGCCGTCGCCATAACAACTGTGATGATAAAGAAGATCTTTCTTCGGGTCGAAGTCAGGGCGAGTAACGGAGATGAAGCTGCTGTGGAAGAGGTCAATCTGATTGAACCAGATTTTTTCACCAGTATTTGGATGCGTAATGAATGCTGGTATGTTGTTCCAATACGTTAGGCTTCCATCTGAGTTCCAGTGGTATGACGATCCTCCGTCCTTCAGTAGCTCTTCTGCAACCTTAACATCAAATCACACAGACAAGAGCGATCAGAACATATTCTATCTGATATATCACCGAAATTAATTAATAGTTTTAATACGTAAAAACTATGCTTACAGGGTAAAAATCGTAGATTTTACAGATTATACAATCTGTATATAAAGATTTAATTTCATTAGTACTTTAATATGTACAGTTTATACAGTTGAAAGAATATTAACAGAGACGGCGTTATCGAACACAAGGGCTTCTGTATACGACTAATATGGTCAACACGATTGGACCAGAGGTCCACAATATGAATACAATTGGTGCCATATAGAATTTTTTATCGCGCAAAGTCGATATTTGACACATTTTGAAATATTCTTAAATTTGGATTGTTCCTTGTCGAATGAAAGGTGAAGCATAGAAATTTCACAACAAAAGGTTTCAAAAATATTCACCGTGTAAAACGCGCGTTATTACTGATTTTGTGAGAAAATGGCCTTCGTTAAAGTCGGTGGTTCTCCTATGATATCCTTACTAGTGGTCATTTTGATTTTAGACGATTTCCTAACTCACGATCTTTGATATGGTTATCTCAAAGGGTGACAAAATGTAAAGTTAAATTAGTGTATATTTAACACATTTACAATGGTTGACGTAAAATGTTGGTAAAAAAGAGTCCATACCATCACGGAAAGTCACTGTAATTTTTATTCCACAAATTGGAGTAATTTCTCGTCGAACTGGCTCGAGCGTGAGCGCGCGCGCCTAGTCAAAAGGACGACACAAATCGTTGATATGGACTCTTATTTACCACAGTTTTGACGTAAAATGTTGGTAAATTAAAAAGAGTCCATACCATCACGGAACGCCACTGTAAATTGTTTTCTCTCCACAAATTGGAGAAATAATTTCTCGTCAAACTGGCTCAAACGTGAGCGCGCGCGTTATAAGTCAAAACGACGACACAAATCGTTGATATGGACTCTTATTTGCCACAGTTTTGACGTAAAATGTTGGTAAAAAAGAGTCCATACCATCACGGAACGCCACTGTAAATTGTTTTCTCTCCACAAATTGGAGAAGTAATTTCTCGTCAAACTGGCTCAAACGTGAGCGCGCGCGTTAAGTCAAAACGACGACACAAATCGTTGATATGGACTCTTATTTGCCACAGTTTTGACGTAAAATGTTGGTAAAAAAGAGTCCATACCATCACGGAACGCCACTGTAAATTGTTTTCTCTCCACAAATTGGAGAAGTAATTTCTCGTCAAACTGGCTCAAACGTACGTGAGCGTGCACGCGCAAAGTCAAAACGACGACACAAATCGTTGATATGGACTCTTATTTACCACAGTTCTCGACCAATCAGAAGGTGAGAAACTGATGGATTGTGGTGAGGAAAACGTTTACTATTTGTGTAAAGGCTGATTTCTTTCGAAAAATATTTCGCAAGGTCATTTTCACCTGTCACTGAGACCATAAAAGATATGGACATCTCAAGATAAAACAAACTGATTAGGGAATCGTAGTGCTGAAACTATATTTGAATCAGCTTTTTTGTTTTTGTTTTTCTTTTGTTGTTGTAATTTCTATTAATAGTTATTTAAGTTTTTCTTTACCAATAGGCTTGTTGCTCGTGTGACTTAGACCGCTCGAGCATTCACCGTTAATTCTGTTGTTTTGTAGCACATATACAAATATCTCGCGCAAGTAACATCATTCCATCATTGCCATGAAGATGGACAATATGTCCGAAAGCTTGGCAAAAAATTAAAGAAAAACGTAGTTGAACTTATTTATTCCTTATATTGAGCCTCTTTAAACCGTTTTCACCAGCTATACCTTGTAATCTTCAGTATTAAACGCTGTTTCCCATGAAAAGTGATCAAAAGCTTCTCCAACCTGTCCTCTGTAAGGACAATTTCTGATGTAACGAACTTGTTTTTCCTCGAACTTTTGAACCACTTCAGGATCAAGCTTTTCAAGTACATCTGAACATCGTACCAGTGGAGTTAATCCCCTACAATCATCTGCAGGTGCTTGAACACAAAATAAGATGATCTTAAAAAGGAAGAGTTAGTTAGATAAATAACAATCATTGATAACGCAAATCGATAATTAACCCTTAGAGGACTTGGGGGGGGGGGGGGGGGTATCTTTTCCAACTCTCAACATACGCCTGTGTTTTACTACCCATAACTTAAATCGAAAACACCCTGTATTTACAAACGATTTTCAAATAAATGACCCTCTTGTCTGTTGCCAGCGGTTTCCCCACAAAACAGCCTATATACTTCATGTAAATCCCGCAAATCCTCTCGAAGCGATGACGTAATTTTCTACGGCCACAGCCGTAATTGGTCCTTTAAGGGTTAAGAAAGATGACATGACTTGACATGACCGCATATGGAATTGCATCATCCAATATGGCCAATGAGGTATCTAATGGCCAAATATGGAATTTTGTTACCAAATAAGGAATTTGCATTTACCTTTGTGGGGTACAGTGGATAATATGCCATTTCATTGTGCGGGTCAATAAACATCTCTTTGGGCTCATTAGGAATCGATACGATTCCTTCTTCATCCAATACAGGTCTATTAGTCGTTCCCCCATCATAGTTTTTCGGCGTGTATCCCAAAGAGTTTGTAAAATCCAAAAAATGATTTCCATCACTCATCGGAAGCCCACGGAAAAGTATAGCTCCATATTTGAGCAACTCTTCGTCGATCACTTGGCGACAATGCTGAGCCCACTCTGTGACAGTAAACTGGTCAGCGTATTCTGCTTTAAGAGCATGTGGGAAATCATCTCGTGCACTTGCAAGGAACTTTGGGTAGGTCTCGCTGTTGGATCCTGGAAGTCGTGCTGCTCCTGCAAGCCGATGTTTTTGTTTTGGAGCAATTTCTTGCGGTTTTATGGCTGTAAAAAGGTCTTTGGAAGAAACTGCACTTTGAGTTGACCTAAAATATTTCAAAAATGCTAAAAGTGAAGTTGCGTGACGTGTGACTGAGACAATGGAGAGGTTAAGATTAAAACGGGTAACGGCAGACAGCAAAGAGGATCACGTGACCTACTTTTTTTTACCTGACGTTGTGTTTTGTGTTTGGCACTCAAATTAGAGAGTGATTAGAGAATGATTGTTCTCTTTCAAAACAAACACGATATGACTAACCCTCGTTTTAAAAGGGCAACGGTAGACGCGAAAAAAGCAGGTCACGTGTTCCTCTTTGCCGTCTGCCGTTTCACGTTTACGACGAAAACTACGTTTACGTTGACGACGACGGCATAAGACAATGGCCCTAATTACAAAATACAATAGTCAAATATAATCAATTCCAAAAGACCATAAATTGGGATTGCGTTATTAGAGACCTTAGCCCAGTTCAGACGTCGAACTTTTGCCGCGTGTCGATTCTAATAGTTGCATTTTGTAGATGAGAAGTGCGGCGTCTGAACCCATTGTATTTGACAGATTTGATTAAGTAATAAATAGTCACCTTCACAGTTCCCTGCGCCACCTTGAAAGGTAGCCGTGCCTTTGCATCGAGGCGAGACCCCGGGGGGGGGACTCCTATATATAAGAGGACGGGGATGCTCGTCGGAAATTTTGAAAATGACCCCTAAAAGGTACCTGAGTGGGAGTGGCAACAATTAATTTCTACCCCTAAAAGGTACCAATTCAAAAACAATAATAAAGAATTAAAGTAATGAAACACTTTGTTATCGATGTGCTTTGAAGATTCAATTCAGATCATCGAAATCGTCCCTTTCATGCTTATTTTAGGTAGTTTATTTAACCCAAAACAGTCCCTAAAAGGTACCAGCTATGTCTCTGGTAGTCCAATTAAGTCTGAGACACCCTAAAAGGTACCAAATTGCAGATTTTGACCCCTAAAAGGTACGACGAGCATCCCCGTCCATTTACGATCGGAGCGGAGTCCCCCCCCGGGGGCGAGACGAACGGTGAGCGTGCAATGATAGATACCTTTTTTAACACCTAGGACAATTATTCACGGGTCTCTATCATTATGCAAGCTCACCGTTCGTCTCGCTTCGATGCAGGCAAAGGGATGCATGGCTACCTTTCAAGACGGCGCAGAGAACTGTGAAGGGGACTATTAAAAAATTCAGTTTGTGAATTTGTCAAATTCATTTGGCTCAGAAGCCGCACTTCTCATCTTTAAAATGCAACTATTAGATTCGACGCGGCAAAAGTTTGATGTCTAAACTGGGCTAAGGTCTAATAACACAGTCCCAATTTATGGTCTTAGTTTTGGACAATGTTGGAATTGGTTTTTAATAGAAGAAAGGTTAATCCTCATTAGAATAAAGAATGTGTGCTAGCTAGATTTAATATACTACCATTTTCGAACGGCAAACCTGTTTCCGCATTTGTTTCGAGTATAAAACCTTTTAGGGACGGACCATTACATTTTTGAGGGGGGAGGGGGTTGGGCAATGTTTTGTGTGCACCACGATATTTCTTTTAAATCCGATATACAACCCTTTGTTTCTTGCAAGATACTTTTTTTGGGGAGGACACCCTTCATTTTCATGCTCAGTGGAGGGAGGGGGTTCGCAAAACTTTTGAGCTGCTGCTCTAGCTGCACAACTATTTTTTCTTAGTTTAAAGCTGTGCTCGAATTCTTTTTGGAATTGCCCAGCCCCCCGCCCCCTCAAAAATCTAACGGTCCGTCCCTTTATAGTTTGTCCCGGCCAGACATTGAACATGTTAGTCATGTTATGTTTGACAACTGCTCAACTGGTATAAAACAGCATTCTGGGTTCTTAATTATGTATTTTATGAATATTTTGTAATCATAAGGAAGGTTTTCGAGTCTAGTGAACAAATAAAACACCTTTTCAATATTTGTCAACCTAATAATGTCGAAAAACGAAAGTTTGGAGACGACAAGCTTGATCATGTTTCAAACATGGTCGTTTGTTAGACAGACAAGTACAAGTTTCACGCTTGAGCAAACGACATTGCAGTTTGAATGAATGAATATGAACAGAAACGAGTAACGCAGTAATGAGTAACGAGTAATCACAGTAATGGAAAAACGAGTAATAGCCAAATTTCGCTACACAAAAATTTTAAAAGACACTTTTTACACAGGAAATTTCAAAGTCCATTGCCGGTAAAACAAAGTGATTATAGATCGCACCATGTTTCAAATCCAAAACCTGTCCTAACATGTCAGTTGGCCGATTTATAGTGACTAATGCACGCAAAACAAAACAATAAAAGTATTCTGCTTAAATTCTCGATCTGCATTCACAAATTGTATTTATTTACTAACCTGCTATTAAAAGCAAGGGTTTTGTTTTTGTTTTTCTGCGTTTATCGATCGAACAGCACGATCTTCAAGGCGTTCCTCGTTGATCACTTACAAATATGCCAGGCGTTCCTCGTTCCGATGAGCAGTGTACGATCTTGCAAAATCTCTTGCAAATGTGAAGTTAGGATCAGTTAGGATCAGTTAGGCGAGGGAGGAGAGGTTTAGAAGAGGTAAGATAAAGTTCCTAAACTTTCTTCGCAGCCTCCGACTTCGTAGCTTCGCAATGCCTTCGCACCATTCTATTTTTGCGACTACGACGAAACATAGATAGATAGATTGAACTCAATAAACATCCAGAGTGTGACTAATCAAACGCCTGGTGAGAGTTTGTTGTTGATTAATTCACAATCAGGAATGGAATTTTTAATTAATTTCCTGTGTAAAAAGTGTCTTTTAAAATTTCTATGTAGCGAAATTTGGCTATTACTCGTTTTTCCATTACTGTGATTACTCATTACTGCGTTACTCGTTTTAGTAACACCCGAACAGAATAAGTAATTCGGAAATTAAATAAAACTTTTGAATACTCTCTTTCAAAAACGTTTTCCAGCCGTACGCGACAGTCAAGTGTCGATTCCAAGTGCATTTCTCGATTCAAATTAATAAAGTATATTCTAAATCGAACAGTTCCCAATTCGCCCAACTTTGCAATCAGTTCCCAAGAGAGTGAATGGACTCATTGCAGGTCTTGCGTGACATTTTAAACTACAAAAATGTAATATTTGAAAAGCGTACACCAAAGTTAGTAAAAATTGAAATTTTGAAGTAGTTTCGATGAATAGCGCCAAAGATATTGGCCGCCGAAGTTGGCTTTTTTCTACAGAAACGTTCGATCAGCAGGGCAAGCTGTTGCCCACCACCGAAAAAGCACCAACTTCGGTCGCCCATAACTTTGGCGCTATTCATCGAAACTACTTCAAAATTTCAAATCTAACTAACTTTAGTGTGCTCTTTTCAAAAAATTATATTTTTGTTCTTGATGGATTAAAATTTAAACTGCCACGCAACATCTGCAAAAGACATAGCAGACATGTTGGTGGTTTTGATCTTTTAACCTTTTGAACATGTCTGCCATGACTTTTGTCTGTACATTCTCCGGGGAATGCTTGCAAACCAAGAATAGACAAATTCATATTATAGACGAGTCTCAAGATGAATTACCAGTCTTGTGCCTTAGTTTGTCTTAGTTTGCCTTAGTTTGCCGAAAATTCACGAAATAAAGAAAAACAATCTATAAATGGTTCCTTACCTTTTTCTATTCGATTGTAACAATGTTTGAGTGTACAATACAAGTAGCCGTGATCTTGATACACGACTGACAGTTGTAACCATTTGATGTGAGGTATTAGAACACATCTTTGCACTGATAGACAGCATTGCTGAGGACGTGAAAGCAATTCGCAATCCGTAGTTCTTTAGGTTAAACGAAAACCTATGTCACAGGGGTAATTGAATTTGAATTTAGTAACGCACTCTCTAAATCCCCCAAGAAGTTCTTACCGTACTCTATGGGAGTGCGTTACCCCTGAGATCTTATTACACGCCAACGGCCTTCATGTTTTTAATGCTCGGATTACACAAGCCATTCAGCTAAAGGTCACGATATGTACTGGTAATCACGTATCCGGTGACATATGGCTTACAGCGCTTCGTAATATAAGAAATGGATCAAAAGCCGGGCTCCCCGTGGTCACGGCGGCCGGGCAAATAGCCGAGTGTGACGAATGTTGAACTTAATCTGATGTCAGTAGTACTTATCGAAGATACACTCCAATGATTCTAAACAAAGGTCTCAATTCAAAGCTGTCGGATTAAAGTACAAGAAATGTACAGAAACTCTGGAAACTTGCCTGATAGCCTCGAGGTGAAACCTTTGTCCAGAATCATCGAAGTGTATCACAAAACGGTGGTCCCTCTAGAAAAAGGAACATTTCAGGATAGTGCCGCCGAATATTTCAACCAGCTGACATAAGAACTTTACGGAGAAGTTTATTAACGATGACATGTCAATCACTAGCTCTTACCCTGGCGGCAGCTTATCTAAATGTCTTTTTTAAGCCGATAGTCAGCTCGCTTTCACCTGGGCACGAGTGAACGCACGGGTGCGTCTCAGTAGTTGAATTTTATACATCTTCCGTCATCAAACTTCCTTTTATATATCTTCATTAAAGATATGATATCATGACCTGGCTAATAAATAAGATGCCCCTCACTGAATACTGGTTGTGTGTTGTCTTTTGTAAATAATTTGTATGCAGTTCACTGATACAATAATAATACACTATAATAGAAGTACCCTGGGCACAGGGTTTCAAGGACAAAACACTTATCATGCACAAAAAGGCACTATAACAGTACATATCGCTATATAACTTCGAATATCAAAACGAAAATAAAACTTAGGCGTTAAATATTTTGTTCTGCAGAGCAATTCTATGCTGAAGTACTTCTGAAAACTTGATGTGGGATTTTTTTGGGTGACTACCACTCGGTGATTATCACAAGATATTAGGAGGCTCTTACCAGTCCCTAACGGCTTGAAATCCGGCAATGGCGGCAAGAAACTAGTAAAATGTGGTAGTTTGAAAGGATTATTTCAAGCAACGAGTTGAACTGGAGGGCCAGGGCGCACTGAAGTTTGACGCATGCGCATATGTTATCACTTGCTGCCAGTGGTGCAGGGCATCTTACAATGCGACATGTTTTGCAACAAGGACAGGACTGAGGCGGGATATATGGGAAAACCACCTGTCCACTAACAAGATTTTTCAAATATATTTATTTTGTATAGGTAATAGCATGGCTTGTAGTGATATTTGGCATAAATACCACGAGTGATATTTCAAAATTGACATTATTTGGTAATAATATAACCTGAGAAATTTCTGTAATTTTGATGAAAAGCGGCAACCGCGAAGTTCAATCGCTTTATACTCATCTACTTCGAAAAGTGAAAACTGATAGCTTTCGAACCTGTGCTGATAAAAGAAAAGCTAACAATATTCAAGAAAAGTAGTAGAAAAAAAAAAAAAAAAAAAAAGAAATCATTCAAAGTAAAATTACACTGAGAAGGTAAAACCAGTAATTTTCTTTTGGATTTTGGTCTGAATGACTTCACTAGCTGAAATCAATGAAAAACAGACTCGCGAACAAATTGTTATTTGTAACTAAAAACGGTGTAGTTTGGAAAAAGATGACACAAAAACTTTCTAGATAAGATAGCAAATGCATAAGTGTAGTAAAAAAACAGTTTTTATACTTTTTATTACCTTTCATCTGATAAACGTTTCAGCCGTGTCAAGCCTTATTCTGACAAACTCTCATTTCATATATTTTGATCATTTGTCGTCTTTTCAGCAGAAAAAATTGAAAACGATCACTCTCCATATCCATCAAAACCCCGTTTCCCTTTCATTTTATAGCTTTTTGGCTTGTTTCCATGATCAAATCACTTCCTTTTAGCGGGAGAAAGCTTCTCCATATGGCTGCCATTTTTTCTTAATAGCCTTTTTGCTAAAGCAAGAAAGCACGCAGTTGCTATGAAAACTAATTTTTACATGTGAAATTACAAAATTAAGCTGAAATACCAGTGCACTCAGCCAATCAAATTGCAGAAATTTCTTAGGTTATATTATTAATTGAGGTATTTATCTTTTATTATTGACATTTTTGAAAATTGAATATCTTATAAATCTTATAAATACATATAGTGCATCCTATATCAATTTAACAATTCAAAAAGTAGTATTCAAAAATTTTGTAATTCATACTTACTTTGAATAATTTATTTCTACTAATAAAAGGCTTGCATGAATGTGTCATATCAAACACTTCAGAAATAGACAAGTGCTATTTCAATTTACATTTCTGTTTCAATTTCTGTGACCTCATATAACTTCCTTAGTTACTTGAACAAATAATCTTTTTCGATCACGTTGCAAGAAATTAAAGTCTCAAACAACCTCTAGAAGTTTAAAGAATTAATTTTGGCGCCTTCTCATAGTGTCACGTAACTGACTAGTTTATATCGAAACTCGAACTCATTTCCATTGAATCACGTTTTGCAGTCAGGAATTACGGTCGGTTATAGTCCAAACCTTGACTACAATCTTGAACATAACTGGCATCTTGAACTTAACTTGTTGAGACAGTGCTGATTTTTGCAGAGATCATGATCTCAACTCGTTGTCTTCACCACAAAGATGAAAAACATATTGTCACCCCCCCTCTCCCCTCCCACTTCCCCCTTCTTAATCCTATGCAGTTCTTTCATGTGGCGAGGAATTAATTATAAAACTAAGCTCAAAAAGATCTGCACTTTTGTTAAAACAAAACAAGTGCATTAGATGTATATTCTTTAGTAACAAGTTTGGAAATGCAATCCCACTATATACTGAATAACTTATCAGTCTCAAGTTTGAGAACATTATCAAACTTAAATCGATCAATTTTTGCAAGTCATTAAACTCAATCCTTAATCAAATTTATGTATGGTGCCAAAGTTACAGGCTTTCACTACATCCAGAGAAGAGTGAAGCCATGCTGATCTCAACAACAACTCCCCGTTGCAATTGGTCCCCTTCAACAACTTGAATATGGATCCAAAAGCGTAGAATTCGCTAACTCAACTAGATGCCTTGGAATTGAAATTGACAACACACTGTACATGGCCTGGTCCTGTCACATCAATAATGTGTGTAAGTGTTATTTAAAGAAACTCGAAGCTATGAAAAGGATACCACGACTTTCCTCCAAAGTACTATAGAAGAAATCTACTTCAAAACAGTTATACCAGGGGTCACCTACTGCACCTTAGTACGGGGCAACTGTTTCACACCATTATATAGTAAATTGGAAGAGATACACGCAAAAGCAGTCCGCTTTATTCATCGTTTACCAAGCTCAAATGATAGTAGTAATCCGCTACTTCAAAAGTCCAAGTGGCATCCATTATCATGTATTTACAAAAGGAAACTTCTTATGCAAATGCACCAAATATACTATGGAACAGCACCTAAGCAGATGACGAACCTATTTTCAACCAAAGAAGTAATAAACAAAGACCAGACGTGCAAAACAGTTCGTGGTAGAAAGACCAAAAAAGGAAGCAGGAAGATTAACACTCAAACACCGCGGAACGTTAATTTGGAACACTATTCCCAATAGGGTGAAGCTATATAGCTATATAGCTATTTCAAAAAAGGTTGACGGGGCGAATAGCAAATGGCAATTGGCGATTGTTGATTGCACGGCCGAAAGGAATTTTGGGATAACAAGAATTGCTTCTTTTCATTAATTAAATACCCAAGAAATGGCGGTACCATACCGTAAAGACTTTATTAGACAAAGTGGTCGATAGGCGATTCATATCTACGCGCCGGATAGCCGTCTAATAGCGTGACCACAGTTCCTTTCGGTCGTGCAATCACCAATCGCCGATCGCCATTCACCGTTTGCCCCGTCAACCTCTTTTGAAATAGCTATATACACCTATTTCAGTAAACGTTGTCGGTATCAAGCCTACGCGACTCACCCGAAAGGGTGTATGGGAAGAAATTACTAAAGTTATAAAACAGCTTAAAACCACAAAAATTACACACGATTACTCGAATTCAGCTTGCTTTGACCTTATACACGGAAGAACTTCACTTACTGATGCTAAAGTCAATACCAAAGCTGAAAAGAAAGTGAAGTTTTGCTACTACCCATACTCCTTTTCGGTCTAGTCGCGTGGGCTTGAGACCTCTCGTACGACAACCTTTTTTGAAATAGGTGTATATAGTTTTAAGCAGGTCCACATCAGCTTATAGCTGCCTGACCTTTTAACCTGCGTCAACAAATAAAGCATTAAAAAAGCATGACAAAGCATGAAAGATATAATACAAAACACATAATACAATAGAACGAAAGACAATAGAAAACAATTTTTTGAATACATTACACCAACTGAGTGCTATGTAGGTTTGCCTTCGTCACAAGGGAATCTGAGTCGTCCGTCTGTAATTAAGGACTAACTATGGAAAGTTCACCTTCAAATTCTCTGTAGCAAATACTGGGGAAAATATTCCCATGGAAATAAAAGAACTTACCTCCTTGAAATTATAATTCAAATACAAATTGAAGATCGACCTTATTGCCTCGCAAACAAATTCATCTTAGCTAATTGTATATTCCGAAAATTCCTGTATTACCGTCTTAAAAAGTATAAACTACTCAGCTATTTTTACACGTATTTATATTACTTAAATTATCTATATTTACTATACTCTCCTTCGGAGTAATTATATGAGCTTTATACTTTAGTTGAGTAATTACATGAGCTAATTTCTTGGTCAAAATCGGAAAATATATTTCTCTGTGTGGCCGCTGACTCGAAAGTCGTCTCTACTACTTGACACTAATACCTTTCACACAGGGGCGGATCCAGGGGGTGACCATAGGTGCACCGGACACCCACCTAGCGCCATACGAGATAATGTCATCAGATTCCATTGTTAGGAAGCCGCCATCTTGGATGTGACGTCTCTCTCAAGAGGCGTATTTGGGACACCCCCTTTGCAAATTCCTTGATTCGCCCCTGTCACAATATTTAATAACATCCCAATTATAAATATTTTTTTCTATTTATATCAGAACAAATGTATATATATGTGTGTGAAATAAAAAAAGTCTAAAGTCTGAATTCGACCTCAAGTTTGAGCAAAATCAGAGTTCAATTGCAAGGGATTTGTCCAAGATTACAGCTATTTCGACCATATTTGTTATAAACATAAAGTTTTTTTTGATAAAGTTTTTCACTTCCTATCATAATTTCGTATGATGAAAATAAAACAAGTCAAAAAAGGTCGTCCCCAAATCAAAAAATATTACTGTATAGGGCCGTTGTCTCGCTTGCGCAAAGAATCCAGCAAATATGCATGCCATGATATTTCTGCTGAATCTGAATCTGCTGAGGTGTTGCTTGTGTTCAGTTATGTTGTGGCTAATAAAGCTCTCCTTCCTCTTATTGAAGTTTTACACGGGAACTACTGAGCCTACCTCAATTTCGAAACCCATACTTTTTTATATCCCATTCTTGCAAGAAGAAAATGTAACTCACGGCTTTTATATATTAAAAAGCACAACATCAATCACTTTAGAAACATCTGCATAGGCTCCAGGTGGGAACCGAATCCACGACCTTCCGATTATCTAGACGTATACATGGTCTTCCACTGAGCTGCTGGAAACTTGTATGATTATTGAGTGTAAGTGTGAGGGTTAAGTGTCAGATTTTGTGTGGTTGATGAGTTTTCTTTAACGTGGAGTTATTACTTCTATATTCTATATGTGTATAATTTACCAACTTTCATACGCCTTTCTAAGCAAATGGTTCCTTCTAAAGACATTTTAAATTTCCTAAGCTCAACGCGTGAAATCTCTACCTTAAGTCTAGACTGCATTTCGTGAAATATCAAAAAAGGTACCATTCTATACTTCTAGCGAGAAAATGATACCCCTTTCGTAAGCCTCCGATGTATAGTGAAAAGGTAATCCCTTTCGGGCCGTGGATCTTCTATAGTTCATCATATGGAGTACCCCCTCCTCTTCCAGTGAGCAAAGCTAGGTTTGTCAGTGTCTAAACGGCAGGGTACAATTCCAGGCATATCGCACCAAGGAGTGGTCGTGCAAATTGTACTTGTTTCGTACCACACCAAACAAATATTGTGTAGAATAAATCATTATCAGAGTCGAGATGATTGTGCTGACCAACAAATGGTAACGCCACTTTTTCTTCCAAACTGTCTAATGACCGCAAAATTCATGTAGTGCATTTGAATGACCACAGAAAGAGTATTGAACACCAGATCGATCACCAAACCTGTGCCCGCTCGTGTGAAGAAGTTCCAAACAACTTGGTAGTCAGTATAAGGTGCTTTAACATTGCTATACATAAAATGGTATAAATGGATAAACCCAAGTGCTGTTACCAAGCCTGTTGCCTCTTGGAGCATTATTTGAATGCTTATGTCGGCCATGAAGCGCCGACTTCTTGGGGATCTGTATTTTGCTGTTGGCCTTCTTCGACACCATATCAACTTGTAAAATACCTCCCAAATGTGATCCCTCATTGTAATTGTCAACCTTTCAAGTAGGTCTACAAAAGCATGACCTATACCTAGCGCCACAAAGAGATCAAAACTCGTCAACTCTGCCTGCATAACACGAAAAACGATGGCTGTAGATCCGTAGAGGACACCCACAAACACGTGTGCTGTACCCGGGTGTATTTCCTTGATCTTCTGAGCAGCGAGACGAGACACCACTTTTGGGAAAGCTGTCAACAATGGGCAAAAGGCTACCACTATAACTTTGGTGTTTTCATCTTGTTTGTTATACCATGGTAGAAGCTTGTAAACCACGAAGATGTAAGCAGGCATTCCGAGGATAAATTGCGCAGAGAAACTGAAGGCAAGTTTAAGAACCTTTTTCCAGCCATGAGGACGAGGCTTGAAATGACGAGCAAGAATGAAGCTGTTTATTATAACCATTAAGGTAACGAGAGCAATCAGAGGAAACAACATCCACCAAATCGTGTAAATACCATACAGCTGGAAATACAATCGATAAGACATGTCAACAAAGGCGGCCAAGAGATTGAGTGTCAGCAAGTTCAATTCCTTCAAAATCGACCAAGGAAATACAGTCGAGAGTAGAAAATAGTCCCACATTTCGGTAATGAAGCCTTTGACTGCCTGCCCTGTGATTCGAACTGCTCTTACAGCATGTGGCATTTTGTTCCAGTTGGCGTTTTGTCCGTAGCATAAATCGGCTGAATTGAAGTCAAGAAAAGCCACCAATAAGGCGAGCACTCCAAGTGCCGTTCCAGACACGGTTTGAATCAGAAACACGTACTTGAAGGAATTCCAGATTGATGTCTTGAGTTTGGGGCGGTTTTTCTTCCAAGCTTTGGGATCTTCTTCCTCGTTAGAAGGAGGATCGTACTCTCTGAATATAGCATCATCAGCGTCAAATTTAGTGAAATCTTGCAACTTTTCTTCAACAGCTACTTGGATTAATAAAGTTTCTTCATCGTCAGAACGTTCTTTTCCTCGACGCCTGAAAGGGATGTTTTCCGCAATCGCAACTCCAATGCAATTTTCAATCAAGAAAGCTATAAGATCCACAATTTCTGTAATCATTTTATCTATATTTTCACTTCCAACGTTAATTCACTGCTTAAAAAGATGCGTGTCAGGTGTCGGAAACTCATTGAAACGAACCCTGAATCGTCAAGACTACGGTAGTATCAGCCTGTGTCAAGTACCCGAAACTTAGCGTGTAAGGGAGTGCCAAGTCCTTAATTTCCCTTGAATTGTCCGAATCAGGGAATCAGGTGTGTATGACGTCTTGACATGCAAAAAATTACGTTCGTTCCAGTACACCGGTACGTGTCGACGCCGATATAACATTTCCTTTTGCCTATAACATCATGCATGATAAGCCGATTTCGAAATAGTTCCGAGTCGGAATGATTCCGAGCTCGAAAGGGGTTTGGAAAGGCTTTTCGGAACCATTTGGAACTCGGAATTATTTTACGAATTAATGGCACCCCATATCAAACAAATGAACGTGAGCAAGAAATTATGACTGTGAAATTCATTAACACGTTACGTTCCAGTTTAGTGTCATTGAATAAGATTACTCTGATACCCTGCGTGTTTTTACCATCTAATTCATGAAATCTATTGACACTTTAGGTTCTATGGAATTTCAGTTCTTGCATGATCTGCTTTTCTTATCGCTTTCAGTAAAATTGGAAACATACACTTTACTTTCTATCATGATTATGATATTTCTCTGCAAATAATGTCAGATACCGTGAAGTACATTTAACAAACAAGTTTATTGAGAATAAATTTAGTAAAAGGTCACAAAATATCAATACAAGTATTGTAGCAAATCATTGATAACTATTTCCAAATAACATGAACAAAGTTCGATATATAAAGATTAATCAAACATTTTCTTCATCATCTACTGCATCACCGTCTTCCTCACTGGAATAAGCGCCATATCTTTGTGGTTCAGTTGGTAATTGCTTTCTTTTTTCTCTTTTCATCGCGTAGAATGGCTATTGTTCTTGCGGACACTTACCCCCCCCCCCCCCCCCCCCCCTGGACATTTACTTACGATTGAGAGATTTTTGAAAATCGCCATAAATTATAAAGACAGCAAATTACTGAGTGAACATTTCGACAGCTATCAACCAAAATCATCCAAAACCAAGAAAATACTTGCGTTTCAGAGTAAAGTAAAGGTAGTAAAACTACGCTCTAAACGATAAAATCAGTTTATGTTTGACATGGTTTGACGATAAATCGGCAACGAGCGTCCAGTGTCACGTTAGTTAAACAAAGCGAGAAGCTATCGAAATGACTTGTAAAATGCTAATCCTGTTCAGTAAAATGCCTCTGTCACTAAAATCTTTCACTCTCGAATCAGATTCTTGATGTTTAATTTTAAGGGTTATGAAGTGTTGACATTGACATTGACATTGGTATTTATTTTGTACCATTTTTACTCGTGCCCAGGCCTTTAGGCCGGCACGAGTCTAGGTTTGCGTTTTCTTCTATCAATCTATCGTCGTAGTCGAGAATGTGCCATGAAAACGAGGCAAGCCACAGGCACCCCAGGCAATCATTTAGAGCAGCGTGTAACACCAGCGTATAAAGCAAATAGACGGGCCCGGGTTCGAATCCTCATGGAATAAAAATATTTTTTTTTCGCCTAACTATGTAGTAAATATTATCTTTTCATTTTTTTGTATGCTTTTTTCTGGTTTTGAAGCATTTTAAGCTGTCTTTTAATTTGATTTAATTTCCAATATATTTTGACTCAAGCGACAGCTTGTCTGGTGATTGTCTGGCTCTTCGATTTGAGAAATTCAAGAATGTATTTCAATGTTCTCTGTAATTAAATGGTATGGCTAAAATTTTTTGGCGTACAAACTAAATTAATACTATTAGAAAGTCAATGATTACAAAGCAACAGCTACTTTAAAATATCAAAGAAAATAGACCGAGGTCAAACAGGTCACCCAAACAGGACGGTGTGCTTTCGTGACGCTACAACTAACATTGTGAATCGCTGTTTAATACCCTAGCAGCTATAAAATTACTTAATAAATATCAGACATAAAGGCAGCTCATATCTAAATGCCTTTTTAATTGGAAATTTAGGAGCGAGACCGATACCTCCATGAGTTCAAATCAGCTTGCCGGCGAAGCAGACAAACTGATTCCCCCGTTCAGTACCGAACTCAAAACGTGACCAAACTGGCTTTAAAACATATTTATTCTCATGTCAGACTGAATTCCACTTGGGCACGAGTAAACGCACTATGTGCGTCTAGTTTCATATTAAAATGACACAAAGGAGACACTAACATTTCAGAATAGAAAACTCCGCTTAAACTGAGTTTTTACTATGTAATTCATGAAATCTATTGACACTTTAGGTTCTATGGAATTTCAGTTCTTGATCTGCTTTTCTTATCGCTTTTAGTAAAATTGGAAATATATACCTTACTTTCTATCATGATTATGTACGAGTCAAATCCAAGGGTGCCCATCCCCCCCCCATCCCCCCCCCCCCCCCCCCCCTCCGGGCATACCTGGGGCATTTGACAAGACTTGACTTCCATATAGTGGGGAATTTGACGTCGAATATTGACCGAACGGGCGGGCATTTGACGAGTGGCAGCCATCTTTAAAAATACCCAGAAAGCATTTGAGTCGTAACCACAGGAAGACCATGACCATCATTAGAGGGAACGAGAAGGCAAAAGCCACAAGGGCCCGCAAAAGAAAAGCTAAGAGCTAGTCGATACTACACAGCCTTGCCTTTGATTTGTTATTTATACAGTTTATGCAAACATTATTCTCTGAAAGTTTTAGCTTTAAATCTTTAAAACTGTCTTTGTGTTTGAAAATTTGAGTTTTTGTCACTCGAGGGGCGGGCATTTGACCATTCAGTGCCTTTCAGTAGTGGGGCATTTGACTATCAAATATTGCCAGAGGGTGGGGAATTTGACCAATTTTTTTCAGAAAAGTCAAATGCCGGGGGGGGGGGGGGGGATGGGCACCCTTGGATTTGACTCGTACATTATGATATTACTCTACAAATAATGACAGATGTGTACCGTGAAGTACATTTAACAAACATTTATTATTGAGAATAAATTCAGTAAAAGGTCACAAAATATCAATACAAATATTGTAGCAAATCATTGATAACTATTTCCAAGTAACATGAACAAAGTTCGCGATATCTAAAGATTAATCAAACATTTTCTTCATCATCTACTGCATCGCCGTCTTGATTAACTGGAAAAAGCGTCATATCTTTGTGGTTGGCAATTGCTTTTACCGATTGCTCTTAGCTGCTTTCCATTTTCTCTTTTCATCGCGTAGAATGGCTATTGTTCTTGCGGACATTTGCTTACGTACTATATATAAAAACCTTGTATAAAAATTTATCTATTGTAATGTAGCAAACTAACCCCAGTATCTTGACTTAAAGTCTTTTATAGTGGAAGCATCTTTCACATAAGATGGCAAAGCATTAAATAATTTCCCTGCTGAGTAACTAAAAGATCTTTCCCCTGACTTAGTATTAACATTTGAAAGATGAATATTATTCTTATTTCGAGTATTATATTTATGAATTTGAGAATTCTTTGTAAATATATTAGTTGAATATGGAGGAAACTGCCACACATTTAAAAAAATCCCAACGGTCAAGTATTTGGGATCTATCCCAACTGTCTAAAAAGGTTAGCAGAACGAGCCTCCCTTATCTTTTTTTGGTCGAGCACAATACGTGCTCCCCTCTTTTGAAGCTTAACTAAGCGCTCTAAATTGTTAGCATTAGCATTAGACCAGATAATATTGCAGTATTCAAAAAGTGGCTGAACTAAAGTAAGAAAAATCTGATTTGCGATATCGTCGCTAAGATATTTCCTTATCCTAGTTAATAATCCTAATCTACTGCTTATTTTCTTAGCTATATAATCTATATGTTCATGCCAACTTAAGGTTGGATCCGGCAATACAATACCTAAATATCTTATATAGCAGTAACATCCCGGGGGGGGGACTCCTATATATAAGAGGACGGGGATGCTCGTCGGAAATTTTAAAAATGACCCCTAAAAGGTACCAAAGTCATATCCGGGGTGGGCGCGGCAATACATGTTTTTACCCTAAAAGGTACCAACTCAAAAACACTAAATTTAACATTTTGCAAATTTAAGTCAATCAAGCGATCAATTGTGTCTATTTATATGCGAACAATTTGATGGTTGTGCAATCCGATCTTTGTTTCCAGTATTTAACCGTTGATGGAGGAAAAAATCACCCTAAAAGGTATACCAGCCAGGTCTCAGGTAGTCCACTGAAGTCTGAGACACCCTAAAAGGTACCAGATCGCTGATTTTGACCCCTAAAAGGTACGACGAGCATCCCCGTCCATTTCCGATCGGAGTCCCCCCCCCGGGAGTAACATTATCACAGGCTTGTAACATGGTATATGGGATCAGGGATCAAGCTCCAAATTATGGCCAGGATCAGGGATCAGAGGCCAGGGCTCAGGGATCAAATGGGTGGGATCGAGGATCAGGGACATTGGGTCAGGATCAGGGATCAGCTCAGTTTTTTGCACCAACGATCAGGGATAAAAAATGTTTAAAAATATGGGCTCAGGAATCAAAATTTCCGTAAGAACCCGGGATCAGGGAGACGAAAATATACCATGTTACGAGCCTGTTATCAATAGGCAAGTTAATACGTTTACTAAAGTTAGAGGCATAGACTTATCTTGATTAAAGTTAGATAAGTGCTTTCTAGATCCAAAAAGCATAAACTTAGTTTTTTTTTATATTTAGTATAAGATTGTTTTTGCTAAACCACTCACAAAGCATATTCAACTCTGACTGGAAAACAGACATTTGATTCTATTAATATCCTTGTGGGCAAAATATATGGCTGTGTCGTCAGCATAAAGAATTACCTTACTAGATAATACTTGTTACGAGATCATTTATAAAAATAATAAATAATAATGGACCCAATACGGATCCCTGCGGTACTCCCATGTTAATGTTCATATTGTCTGAGAGTTCCATTTAATTTAACAACTTGAGTCCTGTTTGAAAGGTAATCTTTAAACCAGGATAATGCTGAACCACGACGACCAACTTGAGACAACTTCGAGAGGAGAACTGAGTGGTTTACCAAATCAAACGCCTTCTTTAGATGGAGGAAGACTGACCCAAGGTACTTGCCATCATCAATGTTCTTTAGGAGAGAATCTCTGAGATTACTATGGGTTATAAAATCGGGCCATATTAGCCAAGTATACGAGGGAATAATATGTATGATGCACGCATCAAACATGTTCGTTCAGGGTGGTGAAGAGGAAATTAGGCTTGTGATTCGTGAAAAGCTAAAAATTCTAGCCGTGATCCGTGAAATCATCTTTGTCCGTGACTGGGATTTGCACTTTTTGATTGCCGAGATTCGTGATTATGCAAATGCCGATTCGTGAAATATGCGACGCGCAGAAAAGAGATAACGAAAAACAGTGTGATCCTTCGATTGTACGTACTTTCGGTCCGTTTATAAGGACAAAATTCGAGCAAAAAATCTTAGGAATGAAAAACCAGTATTTATTTTTGAATGAAAAGTAATAATCTTCTATGATTTGTGAAATAGCTTATCATTATTCCGTGATCCGTGAAATTGCGAAAAAATGGTTCCTGATTCGTGATGGGTACCCCTTTTTGACCACCCTGTTCGTTTTGGCCGGCCAAACGAATCCAACACTTTTTGCCCACCAAACACGAAAACAAAAGAAATGTTTGATTAAATTTTTGATAGAGTTCAAATTCTACTAAACATGTTTGATGCTCCATCAAACACCTCCAAACAAGGTGGCCAAACGACAAATTGTTGGATCACCAAACAGTGTTTGATCGTTTGGCCGGGCCTTTAGAGTACATGGACTCGCAACAAAAAATCAGTTATACGGATTGCAGACGCAGCCTCAGCATCCGTCTCAGAACGACTATACCTTGGCCATGGTTTCATCAGCTTACCTCGTCACTAACAGTTGTTTTTATAGTAACTGCCTAGCTATAGTTCTAGTTGTCATAAACTAGGCAAGCTTGCAAGGGCTTCGATATAAGGTTGTATACACCTATTTCGAAAAAGGTTGTCAGAGCTAAAGGCGATAGGCGATAGGAGATAGGTCATTCAAACTCCAAAGTAATGAGAAGTTTTAGCTTCGTTATTCCGTTCGTTTTGCGCCGAACATTGGATTTGAATGTCTGATTGTTGACTTTCTTAATAAAAACAAATAGAAAACCCAACCGTGAATAGTGGAATGACCTATCTCCTATCGTCTTTAGCTCTGACAACCTTTTCTGAAATATAGGTGTACACATACCATTCACACTACTCCACATCACTTGAAAACGTATCCTTTGGTAGATATTTTTGTAATAGTGTTTTCTTTGAGGAACCTAACCACAGCACAAAAGTAAACGCCAGTAACCGTAAGCTTCCGTAAATGCTATAACGCAAAAAATACGATAAAGATAGACAAGATTTTGCCTTTTGAGAAATACCTGAAAACAAGGTTATAGCTATTGTGGCTAAAAAGTTATCAGGTATTTCATAAAACCTTGTCGACATTCCCTTGCCCCGATTGAACAAAAAGGGGATAGCGTATTCCCTCTACTGCAACTGTTGCCCGTTTGAATAGATTTTGTTTGAGTGGAAAACGTACTGCGCCATGCCGTGATGTCTATAAAACATTCGAAATTCCTGCCCCGTTTTCACAGTCATATGAAATCCACTCTAACATGCGTGGCGTGGGGGTGTGTGGGTGGGGGGACGACAGGGAAATCTTCAGTATGTAGTTCTGGAAGAGACGCGGGCGTAAAATACAAGAAATTATCCATTACCATTTATTTTGTGCCATCACTTCTTTGACAGTTACTAATTGTAAAGGATGCTCCTTTGGTTTAGTTTGATTGATTGAATTAGTTAAGTTAATTAGTAGTTACCCTTGTAACCACACCTAGTTACATTATGTTTTTTCCTGTTTGTGCAATCTGTAATTGGACCTTTTAGCGTCACCACGCGCATATAAAAGGCCTTTAGCGTCCCTTTTTGCTAGTTTAGTAGTGGTTCGTTAATGGTGTGCAAGTTGTTTAACTTTCGTTGTTATATTTCGTCTTGGTAAAATCTTTGGTTTTTAGAGACAATCGGGACCGATATGTAAGTACGCCTTTGTTATTATTAGTTAGTTTTGTCTTGCAAGTTAAGAGAACTTTAAGTATATCCAAAGTTTCAAGTTTAAACTATTTCGTTTGTACGCATTTCTATGGCATAGTATTTACATTTATTGAGATTCCTGGTGAATCTATTTGTTATTCTTCTATTAGCAATGTGCTAAGTGCAATTTTATTGAGTTTTTATGCATTTTTGTATATCTTGTCCGTGATTTATTTAGTTAAAATTGATTTGTTTCACGGCGGCAACGCCCCCATGTTATTGAATTGTTACACTTGAATTAAGTTTACTATATGTTATCTTGTTAAGAATGTTCATTTATTGTTTAAAATATGTACTCTTGAAATGTTGATTATTGCATTTGAAATCATGTACATGTAATAGTTTTAATCGGAAATCGTTACAAATTGTATTTCAGTTTACGTATCGACAATACCAGTTTACTTCAATAAATCTCTGTTTCCTTCGTTGAATTTGGTTGCGTGATTTGCGAAGCCCTGCCTTGTTGATTCAGTAAAATTCGCCGCCTTTAAAAGCACCTTAGCCAGTGGTCGCGACGCCTCGTGCGTGAAGATTATTATCGCCTCGTTCTATTCACGCAGTAGTTGCTCCAAGGCTAAATCGCTTACGCTAATATTGGGCTTAATAAAGAACAGTAGTAATTTTCCTTAGTTACAAAGAAATTTGCTATTTACCTTGTATACTTCTATTGTGAATCTTATTCAAAGTTGATTTTAACGAGTCTTTGATAAATTTGACTCAATTTAAAATGCTATTTTAAAGCAGTCTACAAATATTTTATTTTGTTATCATATTTATAATTTTTATATTTATCATATTTTTTTTTAATATGAGAATGGAGATTCTTGTGCAGGGACATAATTCTAATAGTAGGGTATTCTTTACTCACCAGTTCTGATTGAAACTTTCAAAACTTGCTGGTGATCAGTAAAAATACCCTACTATTATGTTTTATAAATATATTTACATAGACGACTTTCAAAAATGGCAGCCTCATTGTTACGAGAACGAGGCCAGAAAGGCCTGCAAAATCATCATGGCATCAAATGAGTCTAAGTATATCCTGTAAAATACACAGAAAATAGATAAATCAAAAGGAAGAGGAACACATCGTCTTTGATAGCAATAAGTGTCGCCATGCTGATTTTCTGGTAACAAGGCCTTTGTGGCCTCATTCTCATGTACTAGGCCGCCATTTTTTAAAGTCGTCTATTTTGCTATTTTATAGCAGTCTACAAATACTAAAACTTCATACTGTCTTTATACATATATAAATTTTTGTCTTTCTAAACACTCTTACTTGGCTTGGTGAATCTATAAATACAATCTAAAATCAGCATCTACTAAAACGTCGGCCCAAATGAAACTGATAGTTTAAGGTGGCTCGATATAGTTTTTCATTGACAATGCTTCCATTTTTCACTTCACGAATTGAGCAACTTACTCTAGACCAACAAAAACGATTTTTACACCAGTTATTGGACTATACACGTAAACAAAGTTTTGATTTTTGTCTATTTCACTTCTGTGTTGCCATAGCGACGGTAAATAAAGATGGCTGAAATAAATTTTTCTAAAATATCTCTCGAACTCGAGCAGCTCTAGACAAGGGACTACATGGGCAATAAACTACACACTAAGGCAAATAAATCAAGGTACAATTCAAAAAAATTATCAAGCGCTTTTTGAATAAATTACAAACAATTCAAGAAATGAAATTTATTGATTAGCTTACTTAGTGATAAGCTTACCCTAGTTCAATTACAACGATTTTCTTGTCAATAGATAAACTGACTTCAAGGTTTTGGGTTTTTTTTTCTGTCAGTTTCAATGTAAGTGGTGTTACCATGGCAACGATATAAAAATAAGGCTGAAATCAGTTTTTCTAAAATATCTCTTGATTTTAAAGAATTCCAGGCACCCATGCAAATATTATGCAACAAAGAACATACCAAGGTAAAGTAGATAACATAGAATTAAAGCTCTTTGATTGATGAAGTGATTTGGAATAAATGACCGGAAATTGGCAAATTCGCGAATTATTCGAAAACGGCTTGATGAAATTTTTTGAATTGTACATTAAATTCTTCGCCTTAATGTGTAGTTTGTTTCCCATATAGCACCTTGTCTAGAGCTGTTCGAGTTCGAAAGATATTTTAGAAAAATTGATTTCAGCAACACAAATCGAAGTGGAATAGACAAAAATATAAACTTTGATTTAATCCCAATAACTAGTGTGAAAACCGCTTTGGTTGGTCAAGAGTAAGTTGCTCAATTCATGGAATGAAAAACGGAAGCATGGTCAATAAAAAAACTATATCGAGCCACTTTAAGTCCATACAACTTCAGGACATATGACTTGAATACTAAAATACAGTAAGACCTAAATGCCACATTTATGTAAATTTCTTCTTATGTAAACATTTTTTGTTTAATACTTGTATCTTTCTCAGTATTTCTGTTCCAGCTTGACATGTGGAAATGATTACTGGATCCTTCATCTTATTTTTTTCATTGTTTACGACTCATCAACATCCATTGGTTCCTCTGTAGGGGTCGTGGCAAGGATTTGTTTTCTTATTATTTGTTCAAGGTATTTATGTCCATTCTTGGACACAATAACCACTAACTTGCACGATGACCTGGTTATCCCAGCATACATCTTCTCAATGTGCTTGACACGAATGTTTCTGATATTTATCAAGAGTATGACTGCCTTGGAACCAAGTCCTTTGTACCGTGAAACAGAATCAACCACAATCCCATATTTTCCTGGTTGTATCACAGGCCATTCAAAATCATTGTAGAGACATTTAACCATCTTTTCACACTTGAATGGAGCCACATTTGAGTTGGGTGATTGTTTCATTATTTTTCGCAGGAGTTTAGCTCGGTCCTCATTTTCTACAAGAACACAAACATCCATTGGCAAGACACGTCCCAGTTCATATTTCATTTCTCGAACCTGGTCAAAAATAAAGCTCAGTACTGGATCCCTGAAATACTCCAGGTCACAGTCACTGAATCCATTATTCCAAACTACTTCAGGTCCCTCAATGTTATGTCCTGGCTTACATGACCTTCTAGAACAAAAAAATGGTTTTGATGTCACAAAAACATTTTTGGTATTTCTGATTACTCGTGACAAATGGTACACAGAACCAGAAGAAAGTTTAGGTGGCTGAGCATAGCAATTGACCATTTGATTGTCGTCAAAAAATATAAACTTTAAATGACCATCGCCTTTGTTATGTAATAGATCGATCAATTCTTCCCAATTGTCACCTTCAAAGTCCTGGGCTTCGTCAATGAATATGCTATCATAATTGTTCAGCTGGGATTCAGAATCCATGAGAATGCTCATAGCATTATTTACTAGGACTTCAACTGATGCCTAAAACAAAAGCAAACCAGAAAGAAATGACTTATCAAGCAAGCAAGCAAGCAACTGATCTGACCCTGTACATATACATGCAGTGAGTCTGTTTCTCCATCAATCCAGTTAGTTATTCATTTATCAATATTTGGCAATTAACCAATGTAACACGCTGTCTTCAAAATTGTCTTCTTACCTGCCTCATGAACTCTATTCTAAGTTTCAGTCTTCCGATGTCCCACAATAGTTTCATAAAAGTCAGAACTTCCACATTTTGAACATCCCTGAGTCGCCTAGAAAATTGAGTAAATTCATTTGAAAAAGTAACATTTTCTGTTACAACCACATATTTTAGAATGTAAATCGGCCTTTAGCTACCTATAACAAGTGCTTCACTTCATTATAATTAATAATTATGTGTACATTTGAAAGCTTATGTATGAATAAACTCACCACTTTACATAGGCAGCCAAACCTCTGTTATAGACAATAATCAACTTTTGTTGTTCTGATAATCGTGGATCTCTGGCCTTGTGGAGAAGAACTTCAGTCTTTCCACTTCCTGCAGGTCCAGATATGTAACATTCGTCTGAAACTCCATCTAATAATGAGGCCTGATCTGGTGTTAAATCATTAAGAGTTTCAGCAATACTTGAATAATCCCAAAATTGCTTCAAGCCTGGATGTGTTTCTGCACAGTAAATCAAGAGGTTGTCATACTCTTCATTACTGAATCCAGAATCCTCGTTTGTTGGTCTGTAGTTCTCCAACCAATTTTGCAAAGCATCCTTAGATGATATG
Organism: Telmatactis stephensoni; assembly: GCA_029948255.1. Lineage (NCBI taxonomy): Eukaryota > Metazoa > Cnidaria > Anthozoa > Actiniaria > Isophelliidae > Telmatactis > Telmatactis stephensoni. The sequence goes on from JALIZF010001582.1 coordinate 49,674, forward strand.
TGATCTTCATTTAGCATCCCAATTCTATTGAATCGATTAGAGGAAACATTTGGCATCACTACTGCATAGCGAACTGTTTTTTTCTCCATCTTCAATTTTCTCAGGACTTGTTTTATGGTAGAGACAGATTTCTGCAGTTGATTATTTGCTTTAGTATACTCTGCTGCAAAACGCTTTGGTCTTTTGGGGTTGCTCATGCCTTTTACCTCGAACAGCATTATGCCTCTGTTTTTGTGAAGTACCAAAAAATCTATCTCACCTACATGATCTACACAGTAGTTAACTGAGTAAATAACCACCATGGGTTCCTCCAGTTGACGGAACACGTCATAGACTTTTTTTTCTGCTAATTTACCTACATCCTCTTGGTTGAATGGTGGAAATTCATTGGGACACATGTAGGCCCTACAGCATCTTTCTGAAATTGCACAAATGTAAAAAAGGAGTTAACTTTTGATCACAAGAATGAACTTTACACACAATTTCAAAGTTTTTCTTTTCAGAATTTAAAATCCATTATGAGAAAAGATTATTGAAATTTTCAGTGAGAATAGACCTCAAAGGCCTCTGGTTGGATATATTTAGCAAAGTTCTCAGTTGTAAGTAAAAATATATGTCTAGCGGCCTCTGTATGAGTGGTAGAAAACATTCAATCAGAGGCTTTTGATTCATGGAAGGAAATTCATTTTAATTTATTCCCGACACATGACATGTGACAAAAATGCTTTTTAAAAATTCTTAAAACGTTTAATTATTTTTTATGCTAAAACTGGAAATATTGAAAACTGTAAAGATTATAAAAGGTCTGAAGAGTCAAAAAATGCATAAACTCAATGTAGCATATGATTAAATCTGCAGGCAAAAGTAATTATCAAAAATAATTATTTGAATTTGCTATTACTGATTTGATATTGATCGAATACACACAAGTCTTTTTGTGAATTTGTTTCATTGATGATCATTTGAAAATAAGTATTCAATGATATTGATTGACATCAATAAATAAATTTGATTGATTTCATGGAGCGGGACACAGGGCATCATGGGGACCCGGGGGTGGGGGTGGGGGTTGGGGTTGGGGTGGGCGGTGGGGAGGGGATTCCATTGTAAAAGGATCGGGTATGCTCGTCGTAAAAATCACTGATTTGGTATCTTTTAGGGTGTTAGAATTGAAGTTTAGAGTTTTAGCATTTCCTGGTATCTTTTAGGGTATCAAAAGAGCCCATTGCTTATTATCTTCTTCTCAAATGGAAGAAATTTGCCCAACAAAAGCATGTCAACCATCCAATTTTGTATTCATAATAATAATGTTCATTATCTTGTTATACACTGTAAATTTTAGAGAGTTGTTTTTACTCTTACGGTAGAGTAAAAAGTACTCTGCCAAGGAGAGTAATTTGAAAGGAGTAAAAGTGACTCCAAAGAAGGAGTAAAATCTACTCCTCTGAACAGGAACTAGAGTTGTTTTTACTCCAGTTCTGGAGTTGTGAAAAGTGGAGTAAAATCAACTCCATTTAGAGTGGAGTAGTTGGAGGAAACAGGGGAGTTAAAATAACTCTACTTTGATTTTAGCCAATGAAAACACCGGAAAAACAATGAAATTGAATTTTCACCAATCAGCACGCAACGTTTCATCTAGCGCCAAAGCTAAGTTAGACAATAGAGCAGTTTTGAGAAACAAAATGGTGGACAGAGGTGTTGAACAAAATCACTCTATAAGGTACTTCCTAATAATTTCTTATCTTTCATCTGATATCTCAGACTGCCAAAAAAATTCTATGATTGCTTTGGTATAATTTTTTAGACGATTGAGATCTTTTTTGTTGGATTTTTGCTCTTTGAAGTTATCGTATTGACAAGCCCTTCGTAAGCTTTCACATTAAGTGTTCTGGGACAACTTTGTCAATTAAAAACTCGCTCTTTAGAGTAGAATATATAGTAAATAAATTATGTTTTGTTAAAGGTTTTGTGTTTTTTCTTTGTTACAACTGTTTTTAGGAAGAAAAACGACTCTTTATAGGTTGTGATTCAAAGTTTTCTTTTGAATCAGGCTTTGACACTGCAGAATTGGTGAGTTAACTCAACTTCGCTTTCATAAAAACTAAACAATGTCATCTATCTTCTTGACACTTAATGTATGAAACAAAAACGAAAATTTCAACCTGGAATTCATGATCATCATAAAAATTTCTTTATTTTTAAAGATTGATTTGTTTTCCGTTTAGTATTTGCCGTTGGGTTTGTGATGGCGTGCGTTCGCGTGATTGTTATTTCCATCAGTTGGAGAAAAATCCAGAAAAAGTCAGGCTTATCGATCTTTTGATTCTGATATCTAAAATTGTTCTAGATTAGACAATTTTCCTTGACCTTTTCTATCTTTTTTTCACGCAAGGGAATTCAAGTAAAGACTTTTTTAGTCTTTTGTAGAATGGGGACTTTCTATTTCAGTTTCTTTGTGTAAGAAAGCTTTTTGTTGTTTTTGAAAATGAAATTTATATTAATCGATCAATCCCCGACTCCAAATTTCGGGTAATTTTGTCACAAAACCTGGCCTATTTAACTACAAATTGAGAGAAGTTCTTATCATCCTATAATATGGGTACTGAGTTGATTTTACTCGAAATGCAGAGTAATAACCACCCCGAAAGAGTCAATTTTACTCCAAATGCAGAGTACTTTTTTTACTCCTCACATGGAGTTATTTTAACTCCCTCCACAGTGGAGTAATTTTAACTCCGAAATCGGGGGCATTCTGTCACCGTTTTGCTACTCGATTTTCGGAGTAAAAACTACTCTTTAAAATTTACAGTGTATTGCTGGTATCTCTTAGGGGTTAAAAAAATCGTCTGGCCACGCCCTTTTAAAAAGACTTCCAGTATCTTTTAGGGGTATTTTTGAAAATTTCCGATGAGTATACCCGGTCCTTTTACAATGGAGTCCCCCCCGGGCATGGGGAGTAGAGGGGAATAGGAAAAGAAAAGATGGTATGGATTGCATGGGAGCTGTATTTGGGAAGGAGATCCCAATTAGGATGCTGAATTGGCTATTCAGAACTCAGAAAGTTTCAAGTTTGGATTGTATTTACAAGAAATAGAATGTTATAACAATGTAAAGTTCCAAACTGTGAGCAGTCCAATGTATACGCATACTTTTACCTTTGCATCCTCCAATTAGTCCTTAGATAAGAAATTCTCAGGCGCTGATTGGATGATTGATTACTGGGCTACCTGTGGTAGTCCAGTCTAGGTTTCGGTTTGTTTTTTCTGATTCGCGTCCAGAAAAAATGCCAAAATTGTGCAATATCGCCCTGTAGTCCTTTGCGCGTGTTAATGCAATCATGTGCTAAGCACAGAATGTCTGCCATTAGAAATGACATTTCGAAGTAAGTTTTTAGCATTTTTCTTCGGGATTGTTGTTGTTCTTTCCATACATTAGATAGAATTACTGTTTACAAATCTAGAGGAGATTTCTGGTTGAATATTTTGCTGATTCATAGAAGATTTTAAAGCTTCATCGATCGTACTTGAAATAAGACCCAGGGCCGATGGAAACGGTCTTCTCAAAACCTAACCAAAGCATTCTAGAATCTATCAGGAACCACACACAGTTCCATTAGATGTAGTACTTTTATTGTCAATAAATTTAATAATTTTTTTCAAGTCTTGTTTTGAACAGTGATATTTTCATATGCGTGATCGAGAACCCAGCAGAATACCAGTGGAGAGAATTACACGCTTCATAAATAAATCCAGGAAAATTAGGGTTTATGGAGATCTTATATAAGCAGACAAGTCCCACAGTCCTCGTGGATGCATAGTTATATCAGTAATAATAATAAACATAAACATTCTAGGAATTATGACTGCACATCATAAGAGACCATAAGAGTAAACTCAACTGAGAAAAATTACAAAATGGATATTTGGAAATAGGAGGTAAAAGTCAATCAAATGTAAAGTTAAATTAGCAAGGGATAATCTCAATCCAGTATGCTTAATAAAGAGTATATATAGTACATGATTCCCATGCATATAAGGAAAACTACTTGTAAGTCATCTGTTTATAAAAATTTGAATCACAGAGTGAATCACACTAATTTTATTCTGTCAAGTGATATAGAAACAATTCCTGGTCCTATGATCTCATTAAGACTACCCAAGCACCTTATAGTCAAGACAATGTGCTATTGTTTGGGTTGAATGCAGGTACCCAGTGTGTAGCTATGTCCCTTACATCACTAATATTTGCCCACAGAAATAATGCCTAGTTCAAATAATGAACATTGGTAATGAACTGTATGGTAGATTATCTAGACTGTCCCGACAAACATTTTTAATGTTATAAACAGAAGAACCTGAAATAATTTCCATATTCAATACCACCTTTAGATAAAATTGACTACAGTCCAAGCTACAGTGGTATATTCATGTTTGTTGTACACTAGAAACTTTTGATTACTGTAGTCATCATTGGTGAATAGAATGCAGTCTTAAATCACACAAAATTATACCTCATTCATAATGACAATCGGTTGTAGTACAGTGGCCAAGTACTGTACCTCAGATGGTAAAAACTATTTGTTTCACATGCTAGAAATGCAATTGCTATGCCTCACCCTCAAGGAACCTGTGTCCTATATTAAAAATGCTGCTGTGCTATATCTTTGTATTCTCTTTGTTTTTCTCTGATAAAATCTACCCGGTATTGGAATTCATTTAAGCTCAATTTTTGAACATGGAACAAAATTCCACAGTTCACTTAATACTTCTACTGAACAGCCTATGTGGTGCACATAGAGCAGATTTCGTATTAGTGTGAAACGGACTGCGCCGTGCCATGACCGTGTCAGTGCCGTGATCTCTATAAAAACATTAAAAATTCCTGCCGTAACCGTGCCGTGACTGTGCGGTGCCGTTTTCACAGTCATACGAAATCTACTCCATCTGTACCACCCAATGCCAATAGCCACAGGTAGCCCAGTAACGCTGGCAACCAGCGTCTAGTCTTTCAAAAGAATGTAAATAAAGTATAGCTGGTCATATTTTTGGCTTTGTGCTGTAATTTAAAAGCATTTTATAGTAATTACTATTAGCAAGTTACAAAGTTGAATAGTTATTATACATACTGTACATGTAACTTACCTGGGAAATGCCGCTCAAGAAGTTCTAACTTGTAATGGTCTAAACTTGGTTGAGCCGGTCCCTATTAATACAATACATATGACCAAGTTTCAGTTATGCAGTGTCGAGGAGGCTTTTCTCTTTTATCAGCATATCAAGCCATGCCAGATGATAATCAGGCCAAGGAATCCTTTTCTAAGGTTGGGATTTGTCAAAATTTCTTTGCCCATACCCACAGTTTGGTTGGGCAATTGAACAAATCACCCTGCATCCCTGGGAAATGATGCATAGTATGAATTACAGTCACCTCGCCCCCTCGTCATCTCGCCCCACCATCTTGCCCCTTATGTAATATTCTAATGTTTCTGTTTTATGTTGAACAGCACGAACAGATTGTGATTGTTAACAATCCCCAAAAATTATTTAAGACGAAATGGTAGGGGTAAGATGACTAATGAGCCTACTATATCTGAATATATCGTTTTAAAATTAATTCTAAAAAATTTTGAAAATCGATAATTTTCTTAAATATTATCATAAAATTAATACTCCTCAGTGGCGGATCGGGGGGGGGGGGGAATCGAAGGGGTCACGGAAGGTTTTAAGCCATTTTTTGTCAAACATCGACCATAGAATAGAGAATTATGCACCGCTCGGTTTAAGAAACAGAACCCCCGCGACACAGTAGAGGACACAGCACAGGTAACCCAAGCTCGACGCTTTTATATAATAAGAGAATGTATGAAGATGTTGGAAATATTTGAATAGAGATTCCAGGACTTACCTGTTGTGTCATCCTGTTAAAGTTTGACCCTTGTATGCAGTTTCAGCGAATTTCACTTGAAGATAGCCACCCCCTAAGAGAAATAACAAGGTTGGAAGCTGCCGAGCCGAAACCGCGTTCGATGTACTCCACTTTGAATCGATTTTCTCGGCAAATACAAATCGGATGAGCATTCTGTTTCACAAGGGTATGAAGGGATAGTTTGGCAATAAATCTGTGTATTTCGATTGGCGCTACGAATTAGCAGTCCTCCTGTAAACTTTAAACTTCGACTCCAAAACAGGAGGGAACTTTGCATGCGCATGTGCGGACATGCTTCGCGGAACACGAGTACACAGCCAGAGCAGCAAGAATACGTCAATGTTTACCATTTTTATCTCATGTTTTCTGCCTAATTTACTGGTATTTTCAACATCTTAAAAGAAGATACGATTAATGTATCTGCTGGTCATTCAATATGAGATAAGACGAGATGAGTTGTCTTAACAAAATGGAATTTTTCATGCCGAAGAAAACACAGTACGGAGTGACATGGCTGCCTTCGATGTCCATACAACACAACTAATACACTCTCAGATATTCAGTTCCTGCAAGAGTTTATTAATATTAGAATACCTTGGCAACTTTTAGCTCTAATCAACATTTTATATATACAGCAACTAACTCCTTGTCTTACATAGAACCCGCTTACATGTTCAAATTTTAGTAAATGTTCAAGTATCGATCACTCTAAAACTAGATACCATCTCCACCTTCTGTGCTGGGTTATTGTGACCAGGATTCCTTCTTTATTCGAGAAATACTGCTTATTTCAGAATGAAAAATCGGCTTCAAGGTGTATTTTCATTGTTTCTGGGAGGGTTATGTAGCAAATAGAGAAAGCACCTCTTCCTTTAATTTTACGACAAGCCACGAGCTTATAAAATACCTGAACAGACACATAAGGTTTTAAGGTAGCTCGGTCTAGTTTTTTTCACGGTCAACTAGCGACGTTCAAACAGCCGTAGCTCCCGCTCCAGAGCGTCTTTTGCCAAGATCTTTTCACACTTGTCTAGATATAGAATGAAGTTTTTGAAAAAGTATATTTTATTGAAATCCGTTTTGTTTTAGTGAAGAAATCATTATGTCGTCTTCTTTACTTAAAGCTCACTTTCGAGAAAAATCGGTCTAAACTTTTAGAGCCACATATCCTACGGTAAAGTTGTTAGTTAGGTCTACATTCTGAGGAAGTGTCAAAAAAATCGTACTCATAGTTTTTGAATAAAAACGGTTTTATTTTTTTGTATACAAAAATTCATATGTTTTGTACTATTTACGATAACAACCCACTCTGACAAGATACAACAAAATCCTTGCTCCCAGTTATTGCCAAGACTTAGTTCTACACTTTCTGTGATTTTCAATAGATTCGGCCAAGACTATGATTTTTAAGAGTGGTACAAGTCATGTAATATTTTTGTTCATTTTCTCGCAAAACCTGAAATTTTTGCTTCTGAACGCGCTAATTAAAAAATCGTCGATGAATTTTCTTTTAATTTCCGCTATTAATTATTCAGAATATGTCCAATTATGGTCCCAAGTTGGTAATCGAAAGAATACCTCTAAGGTGCTCAAATGAAATTTCAAACTTAGGTATATTTGCATTTGCTTCTGCCGCGGTTGTTTTGCTAAAGCAGTGTTGATTTCGCCGTGTTTGAGTCACACATATTTGCATGCTTTTTCTGTTGTCACATTACGCACGTGCTGATCGACCGTGCGGAAATATTCAATTCGACGACAGGCTCACAATTTTGCATATTGACAGTTTTTTGACAAAATATCAGCTTGTCTTTGGCGGCGGTTGTTATATGCCTTCTTCAACATTTTCTTTCCACAACAGCAATTTTACTAAGACTTCTGTCGTCGAATTGAATATTTCCGCAATATTTAACGATGAATTCAAAAATGTTTTACTGTTTCAATCTTAATGGGATTTTCAAATGTTGTTTCGAAGATGATGATAATAAATACACTCCTAGCATATCAAGCAAAAATATTAAGTCCTTTGAGAGATATTTTGGAAATAATTCCGAAATAGACGTTACGGCAATGTTTATCAAAAGTTGCCTGTAAAGAAAAAGTGATATCTTCGCTTTGGAAGAGAGTTAAGAATAACCATTTAGCCACTTTGTAGTGTACAAGCAAAGGCTTCTTTACAGTGTTTTGTTGGTGTTTCACGTCTTCTGAGTAACGTTTGGGCGGTCGTGACTTTTAGCATATAAAAATGAATGCTTCAGAATATTTCTGCAAATTACTCGAAATCAAACAGATTGAATTTCTTTAAGATAGTCTAATTTACTTTGCCTTAGCTTGAAGTTAATGATGTCATTTACCGCTTGTCCCGAGCAGGTCAGGTTTTTGAGATATTTAGCAAAAAGCAATTTCAACGATAATTGTTTATCGTTGCCATGGTAACACTGATCACATTAAAACTGCCATAATTGAAAACTTTCATCTTACCTCTCTATAGCTGATATCAATATCAAATCCATAGCTGCGGATTAAAGCTATAAACTAGACGCACAATGGTGCGTTTACTCGTGCCCGGCCCAAGGGATTGAGCCAGCTTGGGATACCTGTGGTCTTACATAAGCTAGATGCCAAAGCTGCATGGTCTTTGGCAGCCATCAGTTTATTTGCTTGGTTGCCATGGATCCAGTTTGTAATATTTTCAAATAATAAAATTTAAGTGTCTAATGTATTCTAGAGTTACTTTGCAGATGAAAGAAAAAGGACTATTTGGTTTGTATTAGTAATGTTGTTACTGAAAACAACTGAAGAAAACAAAAAGATTTACAGTCTGCTATTAGTTAGCCAATTCTTTTACTAGCAAAGGAATGTGCTCGATTGCCTAAGCATCAATTTGGGGAACAATAAATCAAAATTTCTATGCACACACATTCCAGCTGACTTTTTTTAAGGGGAGGGAGAACAGGATAATCCAGAGAAAAGGGGTCATCCTGCACTACTATTAGAATGAAGCTTCTGATTTGTTCAAATATCAAAAACAAAGAATATGTGGATTATGATGAACAATGCCTTTTGTTCTACATCTAATATCTCTCCCTTTCTTGGTTTTGCCATTCTTTGTTACTTGAACAAATCACAAGCATTGTTCTGACCGCAGTATATTTTTGGAGAAAAGCATCAGAAACAAGGCAGAAAACAAACCCTTCACCAATCTTCCTTTTATACATCTTCCTCATGAAAGACAGAGGTTATCATACAAACTTGGCTAATAAATGAGATACACCTCCCTGAAAACTTATTGTGTGAATAATTTCTATACAGTTTCAAATAGATGTATGCAACAAAGACTTAACACAAAAATGTACTATAATAGCTTAGAAGTAGAATATCAAAATGAAATAAAAGGCATATATACTTAATAAGTACAACCAAACTCTTGGTTTGGGCTCCCTGTGGTTGCCTATTCTTTTGTGATATATTTCAAAATCAGCAAACTTGAAATATGAATGCTCTTGACTGCACAAGGAATATAATTCCAGAACGGATAACGCTTTGAATCCTTCAAATTATTCTCTAAGTACCAAAGAGATTTTTAGTACCAAACACAAATATCTTGCTTTAGCTTTTAGTTACGCTTTATCACACCGTTCAAGGCCATTTGTTTGACTCAGTATTACACTTACACTTTAAGTAGTACACTTTGTTTCCTGGGTTTATGAAAAACACTCTAATCATTCGTTTCAAAGAGTAATCTTAAATCAAATCGAACATGGAAATATAATTCAACTGCCTCGAATTATTAAGACTGAAGTTTTGTCAGTAGCATGAAAATACCAGTCATCTAAAAATTCCAAGTCTAAACAACAGAGGGATATAAATATATGTCTCAAACCAGCTTAGTCATGTTTTAGAAAGCGAGATTTGCAAGCTAACATTTGAATATATCGACGATTTGTAAGTAAGCTTAAGTTAAGTTAAATTTTGAATGAAGAAGCTTGAATTTACATTGATTGTCAGAGACTTACGATAGACTCCTATAACACAATGGCTCGATCCGACTGCATTTATAGTGAAGTTTAAGTTACTAAACATTCCTGACTCGTGAAAATAACTCTCTGTTTTGCTCAGAAAGTTTACTGCTTTGCTTCGATATGATGCAAGTCACGGCGTGGCCTCGTTTCCATGCCTGCCTAATTTGCATACACATTTGCGACTACGACGATAGATTGAACGACAGACCTAGACTCGTGCCGGCCTACGGCCTGGGCACGAGTAACAAGGCAAATAAATGTGAACGGTTTGGTCCAAAAATTACTATAGGGAGTCACCTTAAGTCTTTTTGCTAGACTCCTATAAAATGCCGTATTTGCTGACACAGAATCTAAATAGCAGCCAGCAATTGGCCCAAAAACACCTATCCATAATACGCAACTAGTTATGGGCAACCGGTCAGCTTGAAAACGAACACCTTTGGAGATACCCGCGGCAAAACCTTTTCCTGTTTTTCAAAAACGACGGTGAATACATTGCAGTACAATACCCTTTATTTACATCAGCGGAATAAAGAACATTGGCACTCCACCAGCTAGTGATCTACAACAGTATTAGCGCAGTAAAGTTTACCAATATACACATATTCTAGCTAATAACCATATTCCGAAGAGTTTGTAGCCTGTGACTGGTCTCGCACATATTATATTTACTACTAGCTATTTCTAATAGAAAGTGAAGTGCTGCGAGCAGAAAACAGCTGGTGTATCAACGTTTGCAGAACTGTTCCCCTAAAACTCACGAAAGTACACTGCTTTCTCTGATATATCAAATATTTCTTGTCTATCTCCTGTGCGTTGTGTGACGAACACTGCTAGTTGACCTTCAATATTGAACTACAAAACATAATTCTCCAGGGGCCCGCGGATTAGTGTCGGACACACACAGTTCAAAATATTTAGCACTGTGAGTAAAGCAATTTTCAAACAATCACAAACGGCTAGCGTTGGCAATGTGATTATAAAACTAACTGATTTTAAAAAGCTAGTTTATTTAGGAAAAGATGTGAATCGCTGATCGTATGTATCGCGTGTTCGTCTAGTGACATCCTTGAATCGACTCTCGATACGGTATGGACTTGAACCGCTGATCGTATGTATCGCATGTTCGTCTAGTGACATCCACAGATTACACTGTGTTCCGAATAGGAGGCTACTCGCTTCGCTCGCAGCAATAAATAGAGCCGCCATTTTCATTGCATGCTTCAGCCAGCGATCACATGAATTCCGTTCAGCGGACTGCGCATACTCGCAACGTTATCACTTGCTGCTGTGCTGGAAAATTTGGCGCACATTGTTATAGAAATGCTTTTGTTTCATAAATGTTTTTACAAGTTCTTTTGTATTGGTATGATCCAATCAACGACGTTGTATTGAATACTAATTGATCCGAGTCAGACCTATAAAAGGTTCGTATTTATGTCCGTATTTAATCAGTCAGTCACTACTCCACCTGCTACTGATACCTACACTCCACTTACTGAAGATATTATTGGAAACCTTGTTTGCAAAAAGTCAGATGTTGAAAAGATCCTGCTTGGTTTAAACATCAATAAGGCGTGTGGTCCTGATGGTTTAACAGCTCGTATTTTACGCGAAGCATCTTCCTCCATCGCCTCGTCTATCACCAGATTATTTAACTATTCGCTTGACCTTGGAGAGATCCCAAGTGAATGGAAAAATGCCAATGTGTCTCCAGTATTCAAGAAAGGTGACAAGAATTTGGTGTGCAACTATCGCCCAATTTCCCTCACCTGTCTTTTGGTAAAAGCTCTGGAAAAACTAATAGCCAATCATATATCCTCCTTCATCGATTCAAGAAACTTATTAACTGATCACCAGTATGGTTTTAGAGCAGGCTCATCATGCACATCACAGTTAATACATCTCTTTCATGTTTGGGCTTCTGCCTTGGACAAGGGAAATCCAACTGACGTAGTCTTTCTGGACTTTGCTAAGGCTTTTGACTCTGTATCACACGAACACCTTCTGGCTAAACTTGAGCTTTTTGGTATCAAGGGTAACATCCTAAACTGGTTAAGAAATTTCCTCCACAATCGAAAGCAGAGAGTAGTCGTCGAAGGTGCCTTTTCTGATTGGGGTCATGTCATATCAGGAGTACCGCAGGGCTCTATTCTGGGGCCTTTGCTTTTCGTATTATATGTCAACGATATTCCGAAGTCTTTATCCTGCTCAAGTGAAATGTTTGCGGATGATACTTTACTTTACAGAGGGGGGCGTAAGGGGACTGCAAATACCGCAATACCGCACAGAAAAAAGTCAAATACCGCAATACCGCAATAAAGTTCACCAAAATACCGTCACCGCATTTGCGTATTTGAAAGTAGGCGCTTTAAGGAATATTTCACTAGAAATTAACGACAATACTAAATAAATACACTAATAATTATAAATTTCATTATAAATGACCTTAAGAGTAAACGGTTGTTAAATCTTACTACCCTCCCAAATCGAGTTCTCGTTCCAAGCAGAAACGTAGCCGCATTTCCAAGTTCTCCTTGAACTACTGTACTATCTTCAATTTCTTCATCACTCTCTTCATCAAATTCTCCCGCCTCATCTTCCACATCCTCTACTGCTCCCTCTTCTTCAATGTCCAGGTCTTCAGATCTTTCCACAAATAAAGTTTCCCGCCTTTCCCCTCTTCATAAAAAATTGAAACGCAGTTTATGATTATTTCTTGACTTTTTTTTCTCTTCTGACATGTTTGACTTGTTGTCGAATTTAACTTTCTTAATTTGAGGTCAACTGACCTGGAGTGGCAAGCCGGTCATGAGCAGATCAACATGTCCACTTACCATTGGCTCAAACGGCGGTTAACATCAATCATTAACTGGAAAAGCCTTGCACAATAACATAATATCTTACTGTGGAAGCTAATGCGCTGACAGACATGCATAACCCTTGCCCCGGTCGGCCTTGCATTACCATGCATTGTTTTTAAAACACAAACAACCGAAAGCTTGAGATCATGAATGAAAACTTTAATTCACTGCAACTATTTTTTAACCGATTACCGATGCCTCATATTCAAACTTACCGCAAACCGCGTATACTTTTAAAACCGCATTACCGCATGTAAAAATAAGAATTACCGCAATACCGGACCAAACATCATTCAATACCGCATCACCGCGAACCCTTACGTCCCCCTCTTTACAATTCTGGTCCTATTGACAATGTTTCTGCTCCTGTTCAAAGAAGCCTTTGCCAGATGAATGATTGGTGCAGTTCGTGGTCCTTAACATTGAATGTTGAAAAGTGTGAATATATGAGAATCACAAGATCAAGAAGACTAACAGCATGTTCTTATAGCATTAATGAAATGCCCTTAAAGGAAGTTGTCTCGCACAAGCACCTGGGCGTTATTATCTCCAATGATCTTTCATGGAAAAGTCATGTGCTCGCAGTTGCTGCTAAAGCTAACCGTGTTCTGGGTTTATTGAAACGCACTTTTGGAAGATGTACAGAAGCTATAATGGCTGGTTATGTATCCATTGTTCGTCCAATGGTTGAATACGCGTGTCCCGTGTGGAACCCCCACCAGCAGTATCTATCGGATAAATTGGAGCGAATCCAGCGGAATGCTTCAAGATGGATTATCGGTAAGGACGTTGATTATGATGAAAGACTCTCATGGCTTGGATGGATGGATCTGAAAACCCGTCGTGAGTACTTAAGTCTTGTACAACTTTTCAAGTATATCAAGGGTACTAGTAACATCAAGCTAAACAATTACGTATCATTTGCTAATGGACGTACAAGATCATCTAACACCTACAAGATTTGGAAACCCTATGCTCGAACAAATATTCTAAAGTACTCTTTTTGGAACAGATATATTGACAGTTGGAATAACTTACCTAATAAAATTGTTGAAGTAGAAAATGTTAAAATGTTTAAGAAGCGATTGTACACGCACTTAAAGGATCGTCAGTGAATCTGCTACTAAAATATCGTTATAATTTTATCTTCATATACATATTACATATATTTTATATCTATTTTATATTTTATCATTATTTTGGAGGTCAGCTCAATATGGGGATTTAGTTCCTCCCTGCTGACACCCTATTTGCATTCTTAGTCAATTGTTATTTATTAGTCAATTGTTATTTGCAAATAAAGTAAAGTTGTTATATATATAAAGATACCGCGTGGTTTTCTCGATCTCGTTCATAACATTCACATGAAGCTCCGGTGGTTGCACTTACAACGTATATTTTTTCCTTGGTGATTAATTGATTCAATTATTTTTCCCACAAGAGTTGTTTTCCCAGTGCCGGCTGCGCCAATGATTGCAAGATTGTGTCCACTGATAGCCTTTCATAGAAAGTTTCTATTAAAATATTTCGCAAATTGTCTAGTTCCTGCTTTTCGTCCATATTGGAACCAACGTTCATGATTTTATTGGCAACTTCACACCTTGACTAGCAAAAATGTGCACCAGCCCCTCCCCCTTCTTAGCCAAAAAGTACAAATTTGCCCGTTATCTACCTCCTGTGTGATCAGCCAACTGCTGCTTCAATCCAGCTTAATTGATGCTTTGAAAACGTCGATTTTCTCCTACTAATTCTCAATATTTCAAGCTAATACTTCTTTACTAAAGAGAATTCGTATATATTTATGTCATTACGCAGTTAACTGAAAAGTTTATAGACGTTAAGTGGCATTTTCAGCGACCCCAAGTAAATGAACATATTGTAATAACTTATAGAGATATTAAAAAGCTTGACAAAGAAAAGCTTAATGCTTCATTAAAAGAGGCTCCTTGAGACTCAGCTTTTGTTTTTGAGGACTCAAATGATGTTATCGATGCTTGGTACAAAATTTTTGAAGACGTGGTCAATGCACATCTGCCTATAAAATGCAAAAAGGTTAAAAGAAAGGTCCAACCTAAATGGTTCACTAGTAAAATTTCACAAGAAATAAAAAGAAGAGATAACCTTTTGAGAAGAGCAAAGAAAACTCAGTCAGACAGTGATTGGTCGACTTATAAACAATCAAGGAACAATGTCTCAAAGCTAATTAGGGAAAGCAAGAAATCCTACTTCAACAAAAAAATGTCTGAAAATAAGCACAATTCTAAGAAACTTTGGAATTTAATCAAAGGTTTAACAAATGATTTTGACTCAAGTCGCGATAGCATAGTACGTTTAAAGTCTGAGGATGGTTACCTATTAGACAAAGAAAGCATTGCTAACGAATTGAATTCCTTTTTTGTCAAACAACCAAAAGATTTGTTAGACGCTCAAAACATCGGTGAAGAGGTAGCCGCTTCAAGTTATAACAAAGGAACTCGGACTGAAAATGCTCTAAAGATCCCCAACATTACACAGAAAAAGGTCGTAGAGATTCTCCTGTCTATTCCTCCGCACAAAGCCACTGGAGACGATGGGATTAGCGCAAAGTTATTGAGGATCACAGCCAGTGCCATATCAAACCCATTATGCAGGCTAATAAATCATTGCCTTGACACTGCAACCTTTCCTTCAATGTGGAAGGTTGCCAAAGTAACGCCGATCTTCAAAAAGCAAGGAAGTAGGGATGACAAAAGTAACTACAGACCAATTTCTGTATTGCCCATCCTATCCAAGGTATTTGAAAAACACATTTGTGAATCTCTATATAGTCACCTCAAGAGCAACAATATGCTGCACAAGCTTCAATCTGGTTTCAGAAAATGTCACTCAACAGAGACAGCCCTGATACGTTTGACTGATCAATTACTGTTTAATCTTGACAGCAACAATGTAACTGGATTGGTATTTATAGATTACAAAAAGGCGTTTGATCTAATTAATCACGAAATACTTTTAGCCAAACTCAATGACTATGATATCGGAGAGAAAGAAGCACAACTGTTTAGAAACTATCTAAGTGGCCGCTCCCAGTATGTTAACATATCGATGGAACTTTTTCCCAGACAAAGCCCGTACATTACGGCGTACCTCTAGGGTCTGTGCTTGGGCCCTTGCTGTTCCTAATTTTTGTGAATGATCTACCGGCCGCAGTACAGCATTCTACCGTTGACACGTATGCTGATGATACAACGTTGAGTCATTCATGTGATGTCAACATCGCACCAGACGCGCTATCTACAAACTTGCAAATAGACATCGAGGGAATTGTAAAATGGTCTAATGACAACAAAATGATCTTGAATGAATCAAAAACGAAATGCATGGTTGTCACTGGAAAGAGACTAGGGAAACGTATGGACGAGGATAAACTTTCAATTCAAATGAATGGGAAACAATTCAGTGAAACAGGTTCAGTGTCAAAAGCTCTTGGGAGTTACAATCGATGATAAACTGAGTTTTGATGACCATGTCGAAGAACTTTGTAAAAGATTATCCCAACGTATTGCCGTATTAAGGAAAATTAAACGATTTTTGCCAGTCGAGCAGCGGATGTTATACTACAACACATTAATCAAGCAAGTTATGATGTATGGTTCCACTATATGGACCTCCTGCATGTTCTGTGGACAACCTCACTAAAGTCCTAAAGCTACAGAAACGTGCAGCTCGTGTGATATTAAATGCAGACACTAGAGACAATAGCGTTAAACTATTCTCAAAATTAGGTTGGCTTCCATTTTATGATGAAGCTAAAATTAATAAGTGTTTACTCATTTATAGATGCTTAGTAGATGATTGCCCTCAATATATGAAAAGTTTAATCACCAGAAATTCAGAAGTACACCACAGAAATAGTCGTTATGGAAAATGGAACCTTGTATGTAGGAGGTTCAATAGGGAAACAGAGGGTGGGAGGTCTTTCTCAGTAAGCAGTACAAGACTTTGGAACGCACTTCCAATTAATATTAGAGCTAAAATTAATTCTCTTGCAGGTTTGCGTAAATGTCTAAATGATTATTTTCATAGTTTGAATAAAGATCTTCATCATCTTAAAGTAAATTAGATATACATTATAGAACACCAATGTTTACTCAGTTTTATATTTGTTTTCCAAATTTCTTGTATTTGTTTTCATATTATGTCATTAGTTTTCATATTTTACTCTTTTATATATTTTTAGTACATAGTATATTTAGGATATATATATAGGATATATTTTAATGTTAGGAGGGCCACAAGTTTATCAGTGTCAACTGTTTGGTGTTACCCTCAGAAAATAAAGTTGGTTATTATTATTATTATTATTATTACCCCCCAAAAAGCTGTCTTCCCTTGTGTAAATATATGCACTCGCTGAACCGTTGCAAAACAGCTCAAAGTTTCCTCGGAGTTAAGATGTTGTAACCAATTTTTCAAGCCAAAATTTCACAAATTTGGAGAAATAATACAACATTCCTCACTTTTGAACTTAATCCCAAGTAAATTAAGGCTTTTTTCATGAGATATCTTTACTTGAATATCGTTTCATACATTCTTTGGTAAAATTAAAAGACCACAGGAAGCCCAAACTGTTAAGGTCTGGGAATCCCTGTGGGTCATATGTGCACTGAACGGCTTGTAGTTTAATTAATTCAAAAAACGATGTCTAGTCTGTAATTTCTGGCCATGGAGATAAGACGCTTTTAATATGTGTATTTTCGCAATTTGGCATTGAGAACGCCAATTTCCCATATATATTATTTTAATTTACGAAAATACACATATTAAAATCGTCATATTGTTGATAAATATTGATTAAATATCGTTGATATTTAATGCTAAAAATAGGAGTCCGCAAACAGTCCGCAGTTTACCGACAGCCTGAAAACTTGAGTGAATCGAAGTCGTCTATTGAGTATAAAATATTTACACTACAGTATAATGTGCGATTGTAAAGCTGTTAAGTTTGAAATAGATCATTTTGCATATTTGCAGTCAGCGTTTAAAACCAGAGATTATCACTATTTTACCTGTGCCTCTAAAGTGTTGTGGTCGTAGGATATTTCTTCAAGAAAATACTTCTGCATTGTGTTTACAGTGTGGTAGAATCCTATTTAATGTTGTGCCTTGCGTTACCAAGAGTAATCTCTGGAGTAATATTATGCCAACGGGGGTCGTAAAAGGACGCCGTACAAGGGAATTATTACTCGGGCTTCCGTAGGAATGCCCGAGTGATAAATTGGGCTTCGTTATTATTATTAGCGAACTTCAGATGTGACTACGAGTACGAGATTGAGTACGAGTACGAGTTTTAAAATTGGCCTTGCGTGAGTTGTTGATACTGAACCGTAGTCTGTACATAGATTGAAACATTAATTGTAAGAAATGGAAAATTGGCTATGATTCAGTATCAACATCCCACACAAGACCAATTTAAGAACTCGTACTCGTACTCAATCTCGTACTCGGTGTCAAATCTGAAGTTCACTATTTTCCTCGTTCCGACGCAAAACGCAGTCTGGCAACTAAAGCGCATGCGTGTAGATAGAAAGGCGCATGCGTCGAGAGGTATATACTTCATGATTGTTCTATATAGTCGCTTCTTTACTTGAGAAGTACAGGGCGACTATACGGCACTCAAAACCATGAAGTATATATCTAAATAAGCTTCAAAAGCACATGGTCATCATGGTGGCCTGTAAGATGTCTCGCGATTCAAGGGTAAATATGATTTCTAGTACTCTCAAACTACATACAAACGCACACACTGTTCGCGGTAGACTCACACTAAAAGATGTCGAGCGTTTTCGAAACGAGTCGGTCCGCGAACTTTACGAGAGATCCGAATTTACGAGCGAACATTTTTGAGTTTGTTTACGAACGTATTCGTTGAACTATCTCTACCCAAGTCATCTAAATTGTATTGCTATTTGAAAGCTAAAAACCAAGAAAATAAAGGAAAGTTTGTGCTCAGTAAATTCAACGTAGTCTAATAATTATAAAGTTAAAACAGAGAGCAGTAGTCAGTGTTTGATAATGATCACCAACTGGGAATCAATTCTGCTTATAATCTGTGTTGAAGTTGTGAGTATTGCAAATCAGTTATATTAAAGTTTATAGTTTGTTTCAAGGCAGGCAGAATTACCAACAATTCTGATATGTAAGTAAATGATTGGATTGTCACTCGGAAATGTGTTAGTTGGATGTGAATGCTTCTGCGAGTGTAAAAATTTCACCTCTTAAAAATTCCGAGCCCTCAGCGTGATTTGAGCCTACGACATTCGGATTTCCGGTCCGACGCTCAAGCACTGAGCCTTCAGATAAACTGCTTTAAATACATTTATTTGTCTTTTCAAATTATTGTAAAAATTGTTGTTATTAATAAAGCAAATGAATCAAAATATCATGATTAAAATTGATAGTACACTGCAGAAGTCAAATAAGTTACTTTGAAAAAACTATTTCACGGGTAAACAAAAATCAATTTTTATATAATCCGATGGGTCTTTCTAAAAAAGAAGGCTAAGCCAGTATAAATGCGCTTTTAGGTCAAAGAGCACAGCAGAATAAACGAATGGAGAATTTAAAGGCACAATATTAACAAACAGAACTAATGATTTACTACATAAAAAGCCCGAGTTCACGCAGCTATGCGTCTTGTTTACTTTAAGTCCGATGCATCAGACTCCATATAAGGGAGTGTTAGACAGCTGATAAATAGACCAAATTTGCTTTATTTAGTCGGAAGTATTCAGCGTTTAGATCATCGGCAAGTTTATTTAGGATATAAAGGTGGTGCTGTGGGACTTATCACATCCATTATATAGCTATTTCAATTAACGTTGTCGCTGGAAAAAAGCCTAAAGCCTTTAAATATCTTTTGTGTACTAACAAACTTCTCTGTAGGCTATCTGAGAAATTATACATTCTCGTCCCCAGATCCCACTCATTCACCCCAATCGTAGGCTCTGGGAAACCCTATAAACCGGAAGCAAGAAAACTGCCGAGTAAGTCCTCACAGCGCATGCTTGAAAAGAGTCCCAAGGGAGCAAAATGTTGATTGTGATTGGTTGTTTGTTTAGCAGAAGGACTAGAAGAAAGGTTTAATCAAACCGCCAATGGCGAAGTAACTCGTGGATTTACCAAAATTACTACAGGAAGCCCAAACAATACATTTTAGTAAAATCACGAGTTTTCTTTTGAAGACAAAAATCTAAATCAATAAATCAATAATTTCTTTAAAGAAGAAAGAGTCATTAGCTATAAAAGGAAAAAAAAATGTGTGAAAAAGGAAAAAAAGTGGAAAAAAAAATTATCTCACGCCGGGCCGGGAAATGAACCCGGACCTCTCGCTTCAAAAGCCATGCCTCTATCCACTGGACCATCCAGAAGATGCATTGCCTGGTATGGTGAATTTTGTGTATTTATTGTCAATGTGTGGTTACAAAACCTATGCAAAATTAAAATGCTCCTCTCTGTGCTCTGTAGCAAAATGTCGCTATAAATATAAAAGAAATTGCTTCACAAAATACTAAGCCAATAAACTCAATACGCCTTTTTTGTTGCTGTTTTCGGCTAGCGGACTCGAGGCCTTCACGGCGCTCGCTTTCAAACGTTTGCTTACTCCTGATCTACTTTGACCCTTGTGATGATAGAGTACGAACACTAAAAGCTTGGATGACTTTGATGTTGTACTTGAAGAGATTTTTGTCGCTTGACAGCAATGTTCAAAGTCCAGCATTCAGCCGAAGGTTTTTTAATACTCGTCAGTATCGACTGCAAAGCGATAGACTATTCCAGTATTGCGTAAGTCACGGCTAAACTTGCTTCGGTACTTCGATGGTTTTCTCCTGAAATAGCTTGCGCTAGGAATTTAATGAGTATTTTATTTTTCGTGTGTATAATGGACATGTCTGTGAGTGCTTCTAGTCAATGCTTTTTTTCAAGCTGTTCAGTTTGTATTTCAAGAGCCGATGTGTTCAGTCCGGCAGCACTTGCACTATTTGACTCGCCTATCAAACTATTTATTCATTGATTTTCCTACTAGCTAGCTATTTTGAAACATATGTCCTGTATAGTCTTTCTGTTCTTAACGAAATATGTATTTTGTCTAGTCTGATTTCAACATAAATAGCGACAAGATCTGTGCGGGAGTCCTTCGGGAGTCCCGGAATAAACCAGAGCCCACATTACTTTCGGCCAGCGGTCAATCATGTCGAGCATGCGCAGTAGCATAGTTTAACAATGTTCGAGTGAGTGACACATTTGCATATTCGACCCCTCACTATAACTCGTGGATTTGCAATCCACGAGTTAAAAATAGAACTCCGTGGGAAGATTGCCGTTGCTTTTGAAATATCATCCTATAGGCCGTAAAAATGAATCAAATTCGTTTCTCCACATCACTTGACATCAGTCATATATTCTGGAGGAGACCTTGGATGAAGTTTATTCTTTGCTTTACTAGATTTCAAGTCATTTTGGTGAGAATTTAGCGTGTTGTTGTGATGTCAAATAAATATTACGTTACGATTGAATTTCAAACTGATTCAAACCGCCAAACTGTGTTTTTTCAGTGTCTCATGCTATAATATTCACATCAAACATTTCTTGATAATAACCTCGAGCAATTATAACGTCCATATAGATGAATTTTCCATTCTTGGAATCTTTTTAGTGGTTCTAGAGCCATTTCTGATGTTCTTATCGAAACTTCCGGTTTCTAGGTTTGTTTAGCCTAAGGACCAATGAAATTGCGAGAATTGTAGGGTTGCCCAGAGCCTACGACGGGGAGGAACGACAACCGAGGAGGATCTGGGGACGAGAATGAGAAATTATACTAGATTATAAGGAACATGTGTCCAAGTTGTAGAATTTGCAAGCATACAGTGAGTTATTTATTGCAATGATGTCACGGTGCTAAAAACTTTTTAAGATTCCGTTTTCAAAGCTTTAGGCTTTAGGCTTTTTTTAGCGACAACGTTAATTGAATTGATTGAATTAGCTATATATGAAGTGGACAGACTTTAAAGTGCCTATAAAGTCTAGCCAGAAATGATTTCTCTAAAAAGAACTTGGCCTCTTAAATAAAAATATTTTAAAAAAGGGGCCCTTCAATTTCTTTTGGCCTGGAAAAAGCCTTGCAAAGTTGGAGAAAAGGCACATTTTGGGCATCCTGTTGAAAAAAATTATGACAACTCTTGGGGAACTGAGACCCAGTGTCGATGACGTATTCTAAGGAATAGAATTAAATTTTAACGCTACAAGCTCTTAATATCCGGCTTGTATATTGTTGTTGCTATGCACTCTATTTAACTTCACATTTTGATAACTGTACTGATTGATTGTTAGGTTACTAAACTTACTATGTATATAAGTAAGTAAGTAAGTAAAACTTTATTCAAACACGCTAACATATACAACAACAGCTGATTTCCAATATGGGCGTGTATAAAAAGAAATCTAAAAAAATGAATCATATATGTAGTACTAATAATACTGAATATATTAATAATTGGTTATTAGATATAAAAATAATAATAAAATATAAATAATAATATAATAATAATATCTTGGTATATATATAATTATGTAAGTCCAAGGGGAAAGGAGTTTGTTGTGGAATGAGACTGGGGATTCACAATGTCGTACATGACTAGGTAGTGAATTCCATAATTTGGCACCATCGTAACTCAAACTTTTTTTTAAGAATTCGGTTTTTGGTAAGGGCAAAGCAACCTTGTTTGAAGAATCACGTAGACAATAATTACTAGAGGCTGCATATGATTCCCTAAATAGACTTCTAAGTCTGCTTGGTGCCAGATTATGGAATATTTTGAATAACAGCTGAGCTTTTATTTGAGCTCTACGTTTGGATTAAGTGGTCCATCCTAGTGAACGCATTGCTATTTCAGACTGGCCAGGGAATGACATCCTACAGAAAACAAACAAAACAAACAAAAATATATAAGTACAATGTAGAAAAATAATAATTAATGAAAGACAGTAAAATTGAAAAAACTGTGTGGCTAAGTACTCACAAAGGATTTCTATGCTCCTAAGCTTGACCAAATAGAGATGAAATGAGATTGATTTGGAATCCCAGAAAATGCTTTTAAAATTCTAGTACCCTGCAGGGTCTTTTTATGGGAGCATTAAGAACAAAACATGGGTAACAATAATATAATACCTCTTTGAAGTGTAAGGTCTGTAAGGGAAATGTATGATTAGGCTAGTCAACAGGTGCCAGTTAACGTTGTACAAAGCCTGCATGGATAAAGTTATCCGCCGGATAAAAGTTATCCAATGTATAAAATTCTCAAGTATGGTAACGTTAAGGCCTGGGTTTTATCACCCATGAGCAATTATGTTTTCAGCTCGACATCTTGCCAAGAATTTGTTTATTTGTGACACAAACTGGTGTAGGGATTGTATTTTGCGTTCTTTAATTTTTTAATGTTAAAGTTTTTTGATAACGTGAACTTTGAATTTAGAGCAGTCTCGGAAAAGGATATCTTTAAAGAATTAAAGACCTCAAAAGAAAGAAGTCCTCTGGCAACAATCCCAAGGTCAACCAATCAGAATCGAGCATTTGAAATGCTATTTTGATTAGCATTTCTTTGTACTACTTCATACCTAAATACGGATGCCTCATTTTCTAGAATGTTGTAAAACCATTTTGCGATTATAGAAGACATAATAAAGAGTTTCACTAAAATATTTCCGAGTCAAATAAAAAATACAAGAAATTCGCGCCTTTTCTGTTAGCGGACGCGCTGCCGAGTGGCGGGAAAAAGCATTTATTTTGACAAAACGACAGCCAAAGTCCTTCAACTTGTGAGTTGAAGACTCTAGTAATGTGTAAAAACGGCTTGCAAATCGGCTCATTCAGGACGAAGTTATAGCCGTTTAATAACGGCTAGGTGTGCCAGAAAAAAACTGACCCGAGCCTCCTTAAGAATACATTCATTACAGCCTCAAGCGTCAGAAGAAATTTGGAACATTAGTAGACATTAGTCCTTTTCATCATAGCAATAATTAGTTTTTTGTATGTATTTTATTGAAATCTTTATTGTATTTAAATTTTATGAATATGTAATTCAGCCTTCGCGGGCCGCAAATTATTCGCAATAAACTATCTATCTATCTATCTATCTATCTATCTATCTATCCATGTATCTTTTTCAAATATGGTCCGAGCAGGAAGTAGACAACTTCCCCACATAAGAATGTCTTGGTTTTCACACTGGTAATATATTAAACTATGGAGAACATATTTTTGAAATATGTGAAAGATAAAACGTGTTTTGAAACAGTTAATTTCTGTTGTACTAAAAGATTTCATCTATTTATCATAAGCGCGTAATAAGTGCGCGAGACGTCTCCAATTTGTCACGTTCCCTACACAGACATTTTGTTAAATTAAAACTCAGGGAAGCTTTCATGAAAAAGAAATCAGATACTAAATAAATAGGAAAAGGGTGCCAACTTTAACAAGTTATGTCAGATTTTCATGTTTTAGCCAATGCTATGTACGGTTTTATAAACAATATAACTATCAACACCTTTCTGCATTAATTCTTGCTCATGTGCATACTTCTTACTCGGACCTTTAATATGCCTTTTTGTCCACAACTACGGTGCAGCCCTTATCTATATTAAGTGGACGACCCCAGGATACAGGGAAGTGGCTGTTTAATAGGGGTTATAATTATAATTTAACACTGATTCAGGACTTTGATAACTGGCTACTAAATAGGGGTGGCTGCTTAATAGAGGTTGTACTGTTTAAAGTACTTTACACAACTTCAGTTTCACTGTGTGATATCTAAGAAATTTTGAATTTTTAAAATGTAAAAGACCATGAAATATGCTATTTAATACAACAAAAAGCAGACATACATAATACTAAAAAATACACTAACACTACAAAAATTCTCTACAAGAATACTCTAGACAATACTGCAGTAACTCTACATAATATATAAATTCATTTCATAATACTACAAAAATACACTGCATAACACCACAAAATTACTACAATGTGTTATTTTTCCTGAGTGAATCTATAGTGTATTCAAATCTAATTGCTTTTGAAATTCACGTTTTCATGCGTCTGTATTCCAATAGATTCACAGAAGACATCAAAATGAGTTGAGAACAACAGTCACGCCGACTTCGTCTTGTGACATACTTCTTTGTTCTCACACTTTGACATCTTCTGTGCATCTATTAGAGTACAGACGCATGGAAAAATGGAATCTTTTTCTTAAGTACACAGTTAAAAATCTTTACAATAAACAGTGAAGCATCAATTACAGTTGAGAGCTTCTTGTCATCATTGGAACTAAGCTGAAATCTGTGTCAATACTTGCTTTAATGCTGGACATCCATAGCCTCAGTGGAGACTGTAGCAGTAATCAATTCACCAATTTCTTTCTCAAGATCTTCGTGCCCTTCCTTGGACACAATTACCACAAGCTTACAAGAAGCTCTGGTAATCCCCACATACATCTTTTCAATTGGCTTGGCTTCAATCCTCTTGGTGTGTATCAAAAGGATGACAGCTTTCGATCCTAGACCTTTGTATCTAGAGACAGAGTCTACCACCACACCACGCTTTCCTAGGTGATCCTCACCCAGTGGCCATGCACCATCTTCTAGGCAAGCAACCATTTTCTGGCAGGTGAATGGAACAATGTTTGAGTTTTGTGGCTGAACGATCTTTTGTCTTAGGCATTCAGCTCTTTCTCCATTTTCAACCAATATGCATATGTCCATTGGAGCTACAACTACCAACTGGTTCCACATCTCATCAATGCAGCGGTAAAGGAAATCGAGGACTGGTTCAGTAAAATGTTCCATGTCATGGTCTGTCAGTTCATTGTACCACTCTACGACAGGGCCTTCCAATCCATGCAACACACAGCACTCCTCCTCAGACTGATAAAATTGTTGTGAACTGTTGAAGACATTTTTTGGATTACGAATTACCTCATCCAAGTGATACACATTACTGCCAAACCTCTCTGGTGGATAGGCATACTTAACCATTTGGTTGTTATCAAAGAAAATTCTCTTCAAATGCTTGGTGCCTTTGACATGTAAAAGATCTATCAATTCTTCCCAATGATAGCCTTCCATATCTTGTCCTTCATCCACAAAAATACTCTCATACTTGAATTGCTTGTTTATGTTAGCAAAACGTTTGAGGATTTTGATTGCTTCATTTACCAGGTTGGGAGATGTTTCCTGTGCAAATTATAATAAAACAAATGATCAATATCACTGCTGTAAATTTCCCAAAAGCATGTCCCACCAACTCACCTGGTGTAACTTTTACTATTAATTTTGCAATCAAGTATTCTACATTACCTCTTTAAGATCCTCATAACGGTGAATTTTGATTGTAATTTCAATCAAAAGCCCTCTGAACGTTTTCACATCCAAATTTGAAACATCCTTCAGGCGCCTTTTAAGAGACAAAATAGTTAAATGACAAATCAATACAAAGTTGCATTTTGGTAAAATATGACCTAAAACATTCTTTTACCAAATTCCATGACTTTTCTACGCCTGGCAATGCAAATCTCAAATTCAGTGACTGTGAGAATCATGAACAGCATTATTGAAGCTATCAAGAAATTTCACAAATAAGCCCCTTCACCCTACCCTGCAAGCAGAGACTTCTTTTTAAGGTAATGGGCTCGCGCGAGTTTTTATCAACGAATTTTTCTATAAATCATCATATTGATTGTTTTTGAGTTGGGAACATCAAATCAGTAAAGAACATATGGGGTTACTGTGCTAGTTTTGGTGCTATGATAGCTCGAAATCTCGCCTTTTCGAACGAAAGCGTCTGACCTCTAGTACCTGTAAGTGTTTGCAAATATGCAAACTAAAGGCTTTCAGACATGCTGAAGTAAATAATGTATCATGAAAAGTTATATGTTTTCACTTATTTTTAGGTAAAGCTAAGTATTCGCATTTGAAAGATGAAAATCAGTTGTGCTTACGCGCGAATCGGACGTTCATTTTGACGATTTTTCAAGATTTTCTCAAAAACCTATCGACAAATTTTTTCACTTTTTTGATGCGTTTTAGTTTTGATAAAAATACACCGAAAAAGTAAAAAATTAGGATAGGTCGCGGTGCTCGATTTTCAGTTATAAGGCTTTGAATACTGCTACTATGTGGCGTCTGCCATATTGAAATATTTTAGAACACAGGAAGCCCAATCAAATTCGATATCAGCGCGCTATTTGTACTTTTTAGTTAGTACTTGTTTCACGGTTTTAGTGCTATTGCTCTATGTACTTATTGGTGATGAAACATGCTGAAAATACAGTAAAAACCTGTATATATTAATTAAAGAACCTCTGTGTTTTCAAGTCAGGCTGAAATGGTTCTTATAAACTGGAGTAGGTTAAGAACCAATTAATCTGCAGTGTCATTTATGTGGGTTTTTACTGTATACTAATCTACAGGCAATAAAAGTTACAAGACAAAAAGAAAAATGTCTGATATACCTAAACCAAATATGGCAACAGTGCCATACATAAACTTTTGTTTGATGATGGCTGTTAAAACTATTTATTTTACAGTATCTGTGGAATATTTTAATTGACTGGCAGCATTTAGCAATGTCTACTTACAATTTTACATAGTCAGCCAAGGCTCTGTGGTAAACAACTATCAGTTTTCTTAGTTTAGATTGCTGCTTTTCAGCTGCATTGTGAATGAGCACCTCTGTTTTGCCACTGCCTGCTGGTCCAGATATGTAAAACTGGTCTGGCAAACCTTTCAGCACCTTAGCCTGTACAGGGGTTAGCTCTTCCAGGAAATCATGAATACTGTCCCAAGATGATTCCAGATTTTGACATATATCAGCAAAGTAATATATACAATTATCATAATCAGTATTGCTGAATATATGGCCTGGTGGTCTGTAATCGTCAAGCCACTTTTGCAGAGCTTCTTTCGATGAAAGATGTTCTTCATTCACCATACCCTTTTTCTTGTAGGTTTTCCTGGATACATTGGGAAACACCACTGCATAGCGGACGGTTTTTCTCTCTATTTTAAGATCCTCTTCCAGGCATTCATGAACCATCTTACTGCCATCTGTAAGTTGCTTTTTGGCTTTTGAATATCTCTTCTTTAATAAACCTTTATTTTTATCACTGACAGATTTTACTTCAAACAGCATTATTCCCCTGTTTTGGTGCACTATCAAAAGGTCTGTCTCACGCATTTTGTTCAAACAGTGTTCATATGAGTGGAAAACCACCATTGGTTCCTGCAGTTGACTAAACAAATCATACAACTTTTTTTCGGCCACTTTGTCTTTTTCTGTCGGGTTAAAGTCTGGAAATTCTTTAGGACACATGTGGGTAGTTGTATACCTCTCTGCAAAATAGAAGCACAGCAAAAATTAAATAAATAAATAAATACATAAATAAATACATAAATAAATAAATAAATAAATAAAATCTTCAGTAAAACATTTACAAAAGATCAACTGAATTTCTCTATGACCAAAATTTTTCTCAAGCAAATTTCAATGTAATAGTTGTTTCAGCCTCAGGTCTTTGGGGACAATGTCAAGATTTTCCATTGTTATATGTTATATGACCATCAACTATGTCCAGTGTCCAGGATTTAAGTGGAATATCTGTGTGAGGAACCAAAATACCAAAGCAAAAAAACTGAAACCACATCACCACAAGTTCAATGCCCAGGAGCCCTCAACAAATAAGAAGTCTGGAAATGATCCATTTTGTTTGGGCTCCTAGAGAACAAAAATTGGATTATGCAGGCTCTTTTGTGTGGAGCCTATTGCTAGTGAAACTAATAGTGTCTTTGTAAACATGACAATTAAATGAATTCATCAAATCCACCCACCAATGGCAAAGTAACTCATGGATTGACCATTGACCGATAACAATGACCACAGGAAGCCCCCCCCCCCCAAAAAAAAAAAAAATTTTTTAAGTTAAATAATGAGTTTAGTTTTTTCATTTGAAGGCAAAAATATAAATCAATTAAAGCAAATAATATTTTTCTAAATGATAAATCATTGCTCTCACAAATTTAAACATTAAGATTGGGCCCACCTGTAAAGCATTTTAAAGAGGAATTTTTAAAGAGTCAATTGCCAATGGATAATTATTAATAATATCAGCTAATGTAATTTCTTTAGCAAAAAATGATAGACTTGAGTATGAAAGAACAACAACAACAACAACAACAACAACAAAAAGATAATGAAGCAAAAGAAAAAGAAAAAAAAATTAAAGAGGTCTGCCTGGGACTTGAACCGATACCTTTGGATCCGCAGCCAGCAACAAATAAACTTAAACTAGTCTGACTGAACAATTTATCGTTTGAAAGGTTAATAATATATATTTTTTTACATATTGTTAATTTACGGCTGTATTCCTAGCAAAGCTATTGAACATTTCTATATATTATTAATAAATTTTTGCTGTTTCAAAACTTTTTAATTCTGAAATCAATACAATATATTGGCTTTAGTCTTAAAGGCACTTTAAGTTAAGTATGCATTTTTGTCTTTAATGTTGAAAAGTGAACCATTATCTAGGGCACTTGTTTGTCAAAATATATTTTGGTTGTGTCTCACTATTTTACACTCATTTTGAAGTCTTTTAATTAATTTTGTTGAGACTGTACAGTCATAGAGCATTCATCATAAACAGAAATGTTGAAGCTGTAGCTTCTACAAAGATTAGTATAGCATTTAAGAGGTTTTTTTTTTCATATTAAAGCTTTGAGCAACAAACTTCTCAGTTGCCAGATGACTGAACAAGTGTTGTACAAATCTAAAGTAATTTTTTTCAGAAAGTTTAGGTTGTTTGTAGTTGGTTTTGGTTAATTGTCAAAAGTCAAATTTAAGTCAGTTAATCTTAAGTGAAAATTTGAACTTAAAATGAGGTTTAGACCTCTAGTCATTCATTTTCCATATATTTTCTTTACATTCAGTTTGGAAGTTGCTAAATTTGAATAAAAAAATACAAAATAACAATTTTGTACAAGTCCAAAAACAGTTTTAAACAGGCATTTTATCTCATTAGATCAGCACCTAATAATTTGATAACTGCATTAGAATTATATGAGTCTTAATCCAAAGTGGAAATTTAATTGAATTAAAACTTGCAAGAAAGGCTATAGTTCTAAATTGGCACTTAAGCCATTATTATTTGATATGAGCCATTCCACTGTGATGGACATTACATCTACAGAACTAAATAAGCCTTTTTTTCCAAATTGCATAATCTTACATTTTATGTTACATACAGCTGTCTTAGAGCCTGTACTAAAAATATTTTTCAGTAGCTATTCCCAGTTGCAAGTTTTTTGACTAAAAGAACCATGAAGAACATTACAGCTAAAACTACCTCCAATTAGGATTTTGATTTTTATTAGTCAAATTCCATAGTGCTTTGCAGCATTTGATCATAAGTGAAAGTTCTTCATGAAGATTGAATCAAAAATTTCTCAAAAATTTATCCCATTATGTTGTGGAAGAACAAAATTTCAGAACGTATCTTTTGACCATTTTTTTCTAAACACAAAGTAAAGTTGAACTAGAATAATAATGACTGAAATAATGCAACAAATTATATAATAAACAAAATAAAAGAGCAGCAGAAGTTAATTATAGCTAACTGAGTTGAATCTTGTCTGAGATATAGAAAATTGCTATTATTTTGTGATGGACATATGGTTCGTGCAGAAGCAGCCAAAAAAGTAAGAAAATAAGTATACTTTGTCTGATTTTTGTATCTACTGCAGAATGCAGTAGATACTATGTCATCGTGTTGAAAATGGATATACTTCATACTTCACTCAAATTATGAGATCACGGTATATTGGTAATTATTCACCAGAACATGTGTGAGTTTCGACACGAAGTTCTATGCTTGTTAACAATAGAAAGTGTTAACAATAGAAAAGTCGGAATATTTTCGGAAAATACACGGGAACACGGACATGACGACTGTTGACAAGTTTGACAGGAATTCAAGTCAAAAATCTTGGTAAGTGATGTTTTTAACAATGTTTTTATGCCCATTGATAAGGCTCAGCTTTAATAGAATGTGCCAGGTTTATTCTTATGGAGAATTTTTAAATCATTATTCAATTTTGAGATCGTTTTTGAGCCGGTAAGTCAACTACAATATTAAGTGTTCATCTCGATCTCGTTTGAGCCTTTCGCAAATGTTCTATCTTTTAGCAACGGTAAACAAGTTTACACCGATTGCATGTAAACTATCATCAAATAATTCACTTCATTATATAATATTTCAGCTCCTATTTAAATAAAAAAAATGTAATGGCCTACAGTATGTACGAAGACCTCAAACCGTGGATCTTGATTGCAAGGCCAAACAAACACTAGCAATTCCTTTAATAAAATCTATGACACTGTCTATGAAAGCTCTCTCTATTGATGGTCGACGTAAAAACATTGTTAAGAATATCACTTACCAAGTTTTTCCGAACATTTAATTTTCGAAAGACATCAGTTGAGGTAATAACAAACTGCCCTGTCCAACTCCATAAAATTCTTCAACATTCGATCGATCTTCATGTTTTTCTTTTCAATGCATTTCACATTGTCAAAAATATTTCTATAACACGTCTGCAGTAGATACATGCACCTTTCAGGTGCCTTTTATTAACTATCTGCAGCTGTTATTTTCCTTAGGCTTAGCATTCACGATGGGTTGTGACAGACATAATGTGATGGACAAATCTTTTGACTATTTTTTCTAAATACAAAGCAAAGTTAAACTAAAACAATAATGACTGAAACAATGTAAGTAAACAAGTTAAAAATGCAGTAGAAGTAACAACAGACAGAGTTGAATCCTGTGTGTGATAGGAAAAACCTTAATTTTTCATGATGGACATTACATATGGTATCTATATAATTATATTTTTTATCAAGAAAAAATACAGCAAGTGGAATTCAAAAGTTAGAATTATCAATTTCTCATAAAAACTAGGTTTGATGGCTACTTGTTTTTGTATGTAAGAGAACTGATTTAAGTGTGGATTCTTTGGAAGATTGCCATAAAGCTCTATGAATTAGAGAAGTGATTTTTCTCAATTACTCTTGAGCCTCAACATCACAGGCCCCCAGGGAGTAGGCATAGTTCCTATGCACTGTTATAAACTTGTACATTATGAAGATACTGTCAGATCTTCTTACTTTTATAGAAATCACTCAACAAATATTGATTTTGAAAAATTGATTGAAAATTCAAACCTTAGAGAAGCTGTTTAATACACATGTGCTCTGAAAATTGCAGGTGATTGATCAGCCAACAGATTGGCCATGTTATATAGAACACGTACACTGTAAAACATGTGCATGTTTGAGTTCAAGATTTTCATTTTGTGATCATGAAAACCTCTATTTTGAGCTACTTTCACCTAAGACACATAGATTTATTATTATATTTGATGTTCTGGATATTTAAAAACACAAATCTATTAGTCCCAAAGATCCACAGAAATCTCAACAATTGCATTTTCCAACCTAAAAATTGCAAAATCAAAGTCCTCAATGTTGATGTGTCCTTGCACTGTTTCAGTCAGCATTAAGCAACTGTGTTGCTTGGTAACAAGATCCCAGCTTCCTAAGTGAGGTATAGAGTAGATTTCGTATGACTGTGAAAACGGAACCGCACGGTCATGGCAGGAATTTCGAATGTTTTTATAGATATCACGGCACTGACACGGACACGGCACGGCGCGGTACGTTTCACACTCATACGAAATCTGCTCTAACACTAATTGAAAAGTAATATTGATAACAGCTTGCAGAAATATATCAGTACCTGGAAAATGTCGGTCCAGGAGTTCCAGCTTATAATGTTCAAGACTCTGTTGAGCACACCCCTGTTAATTAAAAATGGATGTGTCAATAAATATATCCATCCACAGATGGTCAATCTTAAAAGTAGTAGTTATCACCACTGTCAATACTTTAACTGATTTTGAGATACATAGCAGCAAGTTGTATTGGTGCATCAATCAGCAGCTTCCCATGACCATAGAATTTGCCAAGATTTGGTATATGTTTCTTGCTGAAGGAGAAGGGAAAACATAACTTTTCACTGCACTCGGGCGCAAATGAAGCTACTTGGGCCACAAATCAACAATATGCCCTCCAAAAGTCATGTTATTGTCCTATTAACTACATGTAATGTACGAGTCATATCCAAGGGTGCCCATCGCCCCTCCCCCCCCCGGGCATTACCCCGGGCATTTGACTTTTCTGAGAAAAATGGGTCAAACTCCCCACCCTCTGGCAATATTTGATAGTCAAATGCCCCACTACTGAAAGGCACTGAATGGTCAAATGCCCGCCACTCGAGTGACAAAAACTCAAATTTTCAAACACAAAGACAGTTTTAAAGATTTAAAGCTAAAACTTTCAGAGAATAATGTTTGCATAAACTGTATAAATAACTAATCAAAGGCAAGGCTGTGTAGTATCGACTAGCTCTTGGCTTTTCTTTTGCGGGCCCTTGTGGCTTTTAAATACCTTCCGATTTGACTCCATCCTGGTTTTATGCAGCTCAAGATGAACTCTGGGAAATGGCGATAAAAACAGAGGAAACCCAAAATGATGGTCATGGTCTTCCTGTGGTTACGACTCAAATGCTTTCTGGGTATTTCTAAAGATGGCTGCCACTCGTCAAATGCCTGCCCGTTCGGTCAATATTCGACGTCAAATTCCCCACTATATGGAACTCAAGTCTTGTCAAATGCCCCAGGTATGCCCGGGGGGATGGGCACCTTGGATTTGACTCGTACATAATAAAGATATATCAAACTGCTGTAAAATTAAGATGCTTAATCTGGAATAAAGTGAATTGAATTGTCAAGCTGTTCCATCTAATAATCAGGCTAATCCACCTATCAATGGTTTGTCCCAGGATGGGAAGCCCACGGGAATTTGACTTTTAGAGCTGCCCCCTGGGGGGGGGGGGGGGGGGGATTTGACATGGTCGCCATCTTGAATTAACCAAGAGAATATAAAAGAAGAATACTGGAGAATTTGATATTTGTAAAGTGCCCTGAAATGAGGAATTTGACTTTGGCATCAACAAAATTGTCTCCAATCCCCCCATCCTGGGGCAAAGCATTGATAGGTGCATAAGGAGTCCTTTTTCTAGGGCTGGTATTTGTCGTTTCGTTGCCAGGGCATTTGAACAAATCCTCCTGCGTCCCCGGGGAATGATGCACCATTCGCCGGCTTACAACAGCTACAATGTACGTCTACCGATAATTTTTGCTAATTTAATCGCAAAATCTATACTCCTCCTTTGTTGCATAGCGATGGTTAATTTTCAAGATTTTCTTTCAAGATTTTCCATCGCTTTGTTGATTCTGACTTCGTGTAACAGTCTACGTCAACTCGGCTTCCTGGTAGATCGTTCTAATCTGAAGGGAGTCATCCGAAGGAGCTACAGACGCTAATATAGTGCTTTTTTACAAAGAATACAATACATTTCTGTTGAATTATGTAAATTGTGTTCTCTATTTGTGTCCTCTAAACAAACGAAGGCATTCCCGATCAGTTGATCGCTTTAATAATGTCGAGGGATATGAGACTCATGATCGTCAAAACAATTCATTTCTCATGTAAAAAGTTTACTTAATACTTTCCCTACCTGATGAGAACGTCCTGTAGCTCCTATCATTCTTATAAACGGGTATTTTCAGTAGCAGTTAAATCCTTCACCAGCCGTTGACAACCCTCATAGATTCGTTACGTTGTAGCCCAACTGTACTGTATTAAAAAATTCCCGCGCTTTTACAAACGCATCGGCAGCAACGCGGGGGGGCTCGCGGGTTCAATATTTAAGAACCCGGATGTAATGATGTTGCATGCTGGGGGCGGGAGGGCAAATCGATGGAGGGGAGGGGGGAGAGGGGGAGGGACGAGGGCGCTCTTTTCCTTCCCTTCTCCTTCCGTCCCCAAAAAGAGCCGGCAATCGAAACACCGCTTACTGTTGTCTTCTTGATCTTCTCCTCTCTTCTCTTCTGGTCTCCTTTCGTCACAGGCAGCCCAAGCTCATTATCTGATACGACTTTTGACGAATAAAATTACAGTATATAAAATATAAAAAAATGACATTCTCTGTGCTTTGTAAAGCTATTTTAATTGTAAATAAAGCCTTATTTCACGGTCTTTTTAGTCTCGTCTCTTTTAGCCTCCTACGCAGGCGTTTTTACATGTTTTTAGTTTCGATCCAGTAAATGTCCCTCAGGATCGAGACTAAAAACGCCTGCGTAGGAGGCTAGTCTCGTCTCTTCTCCTCTCTTTTCTTCTGGTTTTTCTTCTGGATTTAAAAAAAATCATATTAAACAAGAGATTTGAAAAAATATATGTTTAAAGTCCTTATGACACAAAATTTTTTATTTTCAAACTTAGTTATTTTTAGAGAGCACAGTGAAGATCTTTTTACCCAGGTTTTCCTTACCTCGTATTTTCTGAGATATGAAGGTTTCAAATGTCAAAATGCAAATTTGATGACGTAAGAGGACGCAACACTGCAAACTTCTCATGGGTTTTACAAAAAGAGGACTTCAATTCGAGAGCCAGATTTTTTACTAAACAACAGGCTTTGCCAATGGAAATGAGTTACAAATGGAAAAATACAAGTAATTTAAATTCTCTTGTTTTTGTATAATAAATGATTACTCCTCTTACGTCATCACATTTGCATTTTGAAATTTGAAACCTTTATATCTCAGAAAATATGGAGTGAGGAAAAACAAGATTAAAAAATGTCTATCATCGATCGCGAGCGCGCTCACGATCATGGTACGTTTTAAATATCAGACATAATTTAACAAATAGATTCTATCTGTTTTATATTATATTTATCAAAACATTCCCACCAATCAGAGCGCGCGTAAGATTCGATGACGCCATCTATCTGGGAACATGATGACATCACACCTCTTATTGATATCACAGTTGATGACTTAGTTTGCACTGTAGCTGATGTTACAAAAATTCTTGGCGCCATTGACGTAAATAAAGCAAGCGGACCTGATGCCATCTCATGCACCTTTTAAAAGAATGTGCTGCTGTATTGGCACCTTCCTTAACTCGATTGTTTAACCTTTCACTGGAAACTGGTAAGCTTCAAGGAGCAAGGATGGCACAGTTGGTTAGTGCGCGGCCTTCGGTGCGAGAGGTCCCGAGTTCGATCCTCCCAGACCTCACATCCTTGTTTCGACTTCTTTCCAATCTGTGTAGCTTTGATTAGCTTTAAATACCCTGAAAACGGAGCACTGATGGAGAGAGGGGAGTAAAATGAGCGCACCGTCGACCTCAGGTTTGTCAGTTGAATTACTGTTACGAGTTATCGACGTTAAATATATGGTCGCGCTTTACTTCACTTTTTTGCTTCCAAAAATTTGGAAGTCAGCTAACGTTGTTCCAATCCATAAATCTGGTGAGCGTACTATGGCAGCAAACTATCGTCCAGTTTCTCTCACAAGTGTTCTTGTTAAATCTTTGGAACGCATGATTCATAAACATATAATGAATTTCTTAACAAAGCAAAACCTACTCAGTGATAATCAACATGGATTTAGAGAGGCGCGGTCATGCGTTACACAGTTACTGCAATTGCTTCACAGCTGGTATAGTACTATTGAGAAACGAGGTTCTATTGATGTTATTTCTTTAGACTTTGCCAAAGCCTTTGACAAGGTATCACATCCGCACCTACTGTACAAGTTGCAATGTTATGGCGTTAAGGACGTTCGCGGGCAAATGAAGCTGCACCTAGATTTCGTTAATTTTTTGTCTGGACTTACTACATCATATACTTGTTCAAAAAATAAAATAAAAAATGGGGGTCACCGTATTGGTTTGTGCGCTATATTCTCACAAAGTAATACATATCGAGAAGAAAAGACGCGCACAGCAAGCGAAACACATAGCGTGAATTGAACGCATTTAGAAAATGGTGAAAATAAACAAAGCTCAATAAAAAGGACATAAAAACAAAAAAATGTTTTATCTGGGACATTTCCGACTAAAATCAATGACCGAAGAAGGAAGTACGAATTTTTTGTAAGGCTTTTTATCCGCGCGATGCAACAAAATTTTATGGCATTCGATTGAGCATCGAAGTGGATTTTTTTGTTTTTTTTCGTGTAACTTTTTCCCCTACACCTAGATTTTTTTCATCTTAAGATATTTTATAGATATTTGAAAAAACTCTGTTTAAAGGAGAAAAAAAGTGGGGGTCACCGTATTCCTTTCCGAGATATCGAGCCGTAAAGTTTGAAAATGTCCCCGCCATCTTGAATACCGAGAGGAGACTGGGTCTACTAAAATCTTTTTCATCCTTTTTTCTGGAGTTTTTCAATCTGAATGATTTTTTCCCCTTAGTCAAATTATTTGTCTTAATTTTTTTCTTCTTATAAAAGTAATTTCCATTTGAAAAGATCGAAATTTAATAATTACCGAAAAAAATATTTTGAGGCCGCCATCTTGGATTAATTGAGGTAGCGCGCGCTATAGCGTGCGCAGTAAAAGTGCGCGTGAACAATGCCCGCGAACGTCCTTAAGGTTGGTGCCTACTAATGGGAAGGTAATTTTTTTGGCCAAAAACCACATGGGTATCAAAGAATCCATCATAGGGAGCTAGAATCCAAGGAAAAAATTGGGGGTCACCGTGCATATTAATGAGTTACACGCCATCAAATGTTGCAAAATCTGCCTATTCTAGAGGCCCAAAGAAAAAATCATAAATACCCCATATTTTGAAAAAATGTCAAACTTTTTTACTAAAATGTTTACAACACAATTTTCTTACTTGTCAATGCCATACGAAATATGAAAAACCAGAATAACAATTTTTTTCAATGACTTTTTACTAGTTTTAGACCTGTTTTGGTTCATGACCGCCAAATGAAAAGTCCAAGTTTTGCAATCAAGTTTCAATTTTAAATTCATAAAAGTATTTTAAAATAGTAGGTTAATCTCCACTTTACAATTTACAAAAATAAAAAATAGGGGTATCCGTGCGATTTAGAAAGTTATTTGCTGATAAACGCGCGAAAACTGATCAAAATTCGCGAAAATGATCAAAAATTCCCTAGCCCTCCCCGGAAAGTAGAGCGAATTACAATGCATTGTGGGAAATTTTCAAGATGGCGGCGAAAACAGATCGTTTCTGGTAGAAATGATAGTCAAAACAGGCGTTGTAACTCAGGTTCTATTTATCAACTGTGAATTTCATTCAAACACAGGAGAGGCTAAATGGTTTTCCTTTAATTCTGTAAGTTTATTTTTTCAAAAAGTCGTAAAAAGGCCTTGCTTTTACGATTGCTTTACCGACAAAAATTCAGTGTTTTTGCATGCGCAGAAAGCAGTGCGCGCTGACAATAGTAGGCACCAACCTTAATTAATGGTAAATTGTTTGATTGGATTAAAGACTATCTTTCAGCCAGGGTACAACGAGTTATTGTGGATGGTCAATCGTCTGATTGGATTGAGGTGTCGTCAGGAGTGCCCCAGGGGAGCATCCTTGGGCCGCTATTGTTTGTGGTGTATGGATATAAACGACTTTCCCTTGAGTGTGAGCTGCAATACAGAACTTTTTGCTGACGACAGCGTGCTCTACCAGCAGATCTCATCAGTTAGTGATTGTGAGGAGCTCCAAGCCGATGACCTGTCCTGTGCTGCTTCCTGGTGTAATTCCTGGTCTGTTACGCTTAAATCCGAGAAGTGTGAGGTATTGCATCTAACTAAGTCTAAAAACCCTATAATTCGTCAGTATGGAGTAAATGATCGGGATTTGTCAACAGTGAACCAACATAATCACTTGGGTATTTGGATTGAATCATCTTTGTCTTGGGACTACCATATTAATACAATATGTGGTAAAGCCAATAGGATTTTGGGACTTGTAAGGAGAACTTTTGGCTCTAAAGATCCTGATGCAATTAAAATTGCATTCAAAGCATTAGTGTTGCCTATTCTTGAATACGCCTGCCCTGTATGGAACCCATATTTGGTTAAACACATTCATAGTATTGAATCAATACAGAGGCGAGCAACACGTTTGATCTGTGCGTCAGAGAAATCATACATGGAAAGGTTATCTGAATTAAATTGGTCATCATTAGAACTGAGGAGGAAGTATCTGTGCCTGGTGCAACTTTACAAGATAATACGTGGCTACTGTGATGTTGACTATAGCAAGGACGACGTGGATCTGACAGGCCCAACGAGAACCAGAAGTAACCATGACTTTAAAATAAGGCCTAGATCAGTTAAAACAAATTATTTCAAATTTTCATTCTTTAATCGTTATATAAATGACTGGAATCACATACCTCGTGATGTTATGCATGCTCCTATAGTTTAAACTCTTTCAAATCTAGATTGCCGCTGAAATATGTATGCTTTTAGGATTTATTTAATATATTATAAATATATATATATATATATTATCTACACGTTTGGGTCAAATATTGACATCTCTATAGTATCCATATCATATGATTGGATGTAATATTGACATTTTTATATTATTTATATGATTGGAACAAATATTGACATTTCTATTTATCTATATGCTTGGAACAAGTATTGATAATTTTATAATTTTTTATATTTATATATATCTTTTATATTATGTAGATGTTTTATAGAAATTTTATATATTTTTATGTATATTTTGTTTTGGAGAGTAGTTTTTACATGGGAATTCAGTTTCCCCCTACTACTATCCGTTACCATATGTATGTTATTTTTTGTTGTCATTTGCTAAAAAGTATTATTAAACCTTAAACCTATGTGTGTGTGCTCTAATCACACATGGTTGTTCGACCAATCAGAGCGCGCGTAATATGCCAATTATTATATAAATCCTCATTGCTTATCAGACCTTATCAAATCAATCCGCCAATGGCGGACATAACTCGTGGATTGAGCTATACGTGCAGAGCGGAAGCCCTTGAAGCATTGAGAGCTGAATGTTTTTACCCATTTAGTATCTTTTTTATTTCCATGAAATGTCTTTTGTGTAATCCTTAGCCCTTGGTCATGTTTAGTAGCAATTTCAAGCCATAAAAATTGTTTTCATTGCATAACACCCGTACTTTCATATGGAGCGTAAACTGGTTGTCTATGTACCATGACGTTACATCAGACTCACCATGTAGTGTGACGGCCAAAATCTGAATTCATTGCTGAAGACGTATGATAAACACACTTTTTGGAGCGGAATTGGATTTCCTGTATTGCGTGATGTTGCATCACGTTCATTGTACGTTGCATCACGGTCAGAGTGCCGCATTGTCTACTGCATTCGACGCTTTAGATCAAACGAATGATAAATATACAATTCCATTACATACAATTATATACATCTCTCGTTTTATTAAGGTTTGTAACCGTCTTTTCTTTTGATTTCCATTGAAGGTCTTGTTGTCATTGATATTTTATATTAATTATATTGTGTTTTTGTGTCTTTTTTATTCAAAAAAACCTCGTCCAAGCCACTCAAGAATGTTCAAGGTAAGCATAGCGTAAATTGCGTCCCAGAATAAGCATGTATCTGGGTATTTCGTGCATGTTTTGGGATGAAATTTTTACATTTTTATTGTACAAATAAATGTTCAAAAGTATTAGAGATTAATAATTCATGTATCAAATCGTGGCTTAGACGTAACTTCTTCATGCAATTGCAGGTCCTTTAAAAATGGGGAAATCCAAGTTGGGCACAGTACGGAAATACACTCATACCAAGTATTTTAAAGATGTGTCATGATTTGATACTTCCGGACCCAGAGAACCGTTTAGTGCAAATTTGAGTTTTCAAAAACAGCGTTAAAAACACAGTTTTCTTAGTTCTGCTTTGTTCATATTATCTAGTATCAAAAGTGTGTACTTTCTGATTACAAAGTAACGATTTTGATGGAAAAATGGCAAAAACGTCGAGGATTTTGTTCGCTTTTTGAATGAAATTTTAGCGAAAATGCGCGCGCTACTAGCGCATCACACGTCATCGAGCGCGCGCTTACGTTTATTTAAAAATTTTCGCTCATTTAGATGAGAAAAACTCGTTTCTTTCTATAACTTTTTGATGTATGTTACTAATAGGATATCCTATGGCATTTTCGTGGAATCTGGAATATATTTGATATCGATTGTGTGATCTTATAAAGCTCAAATCGCCAAATTCCACTCGTTCAAATTTTCGACGCACGGGAGTAGGGTAAGACGAAAATTAAACTGCATCCGGTTCACAGGAACAGCTCGGAATTTCGCGGACGCTGACCGACAAATCGCGGGCTTAGACGAAAAAGGCGCGAGTTTGTTTGCATTTGACAGCGTTTGAAAGTGATGATGGAGTTGTTCAAAGTTGATCCTTGAAAATACCTTTGAAAACGAGTTATTTTGATCGTTATTCGAATCTGGACATTTGGTCAGTTCAAGTAGTTAGTATAACATCTTTTTTTAGATAAGTTTTTTTGTAAATCGGTGAAATTATTTAGGTGTCTTTTCATCGACCT
Source organism: Telmatactis stephensoni (assembly GCA_029948255.1). NCBI lineage: Eukaryota > Metazoa > Cnidaria > Anthozoa > Actiniaria > Isophelliidae > Telmatactis > Telmatactis stephensoni. The sequence continues at coordinate 91,090 of JALIZF010001582.1, forward strand.
GATAAACAACACATGGCAGTGGATAAAGCAGTACCTTCAAGTACCTCTCAAAAAGGGTCCAAAAACAGGAGATAATCTAATTTTCTAGTTAGGATCCGAGTTAGGATTCGAGTTAGGATCCGAGTTAGGATCCGAGTTAGGATCCGAGTTAGGATCCTGAAATAGGATCCTGAAATAGGATCCCTACAGGAATACACTCAAAATATTTTTATTTAATTAAACATCTAAAAATTGAACTATTCCTACTTTAGGTATCCATACATTAAGGAATTTACGCTAATTTATGCGTTAAGTGCATGAATAGTCGAGAGGACTGTGAATGAGGTATTATATTGAATTGTAAACAATTGAAATATATGATTTGATCGCGAATTCAAGTCAGTGATATATATCAACTGCGAGCTCACTGCTGCCCCACGTTTTTAAAAATCAAAGTAATGTTCTCCACTTTTTTATTTCGTTTTTTAGAATATCAACTTTATCGATTGAGCAAGGTATAATTGCGGATGGGAATCTTTACATTATTAGAGCCACCTCTCAATAAGACAAAGCGATATCCTATATTTTTGAGTTTCGATCGCCTATCTGGGCTTCATGTCAGTAACCTATAGAGGTAGCGAGTTGAGGCAACAAAAGATGATGTAAACTGTAACATTTATTAACTCAAAATGATTATTCTAGGAAAAACTCAACAAGTTACAACAATCAACAGCAACAGTTTATTTATTAGAGCGGATTTCGTATGAATGTGCAACTGCATGGATGTCGGTACGAACAGGCGAAACGTCACCTGCTCGGGTGGCGTCAAATACCGAATGCCAGAAAACTATCAAGGTTATAGTTTGCTTACAACTATACCAATTCCGCTCTATTACAAAATGTCGAGATTCTTACAAAACTCCCGTCTCACGAACGATAACGACTTTTCGTTGAGATAATTCCTTGTTTTATCAGAGTTTAACAGACAGTAGTCCAATGGGCAATGTACACCACGAAACCACGTGATCTCGGAGCTGTGTAAAAACAACCTCACACCTAACAAAGCATGTCACAACTTTCAAGTTATCATCATTTTCTTGTTATTTACGTTATTTCTAATCCTAGCTAGTAGTATTTAGTACTATGTTCTAATTTCCGGCTATGTTCTTTAACTTTCGCGAAGTGGTTGAATTTTAAAATGCAAATTGCCCATTTTACGCTATGTTATGAATACCGAAACGCATTTCTGCTGTTTGTGCTATTATTCTCTCGTTTTACATCGAACACATTTCTTTTTATTAAAAAATAGTTTTTATTCCATGAATAGAGAATACTAAAATAATTTTTGAGCAAGAGAATTTAAGCAAGGGAATTTAAGATCGTGTTCCAATTTCAGTCATGTCAATGATAGTTCAATATTTGGATGTTTAATTAAATAAAAATATTTTGAGTGTATTCTTGTAGGGGATCCTATTTCAGGATCCTAACTCGGATCCTAACTCGGATCCTAACTCGGATCCTAACTCGGATCCTAACTCGGATCCTAACTAGAAAGTTAGATTATCTCCAAAAACAGACATCAGAACCAACAAGAGAGATTACTTCAATTATTTGTTGAGTAAGTACTTCCAGATATTCAAGATATTGAAAGACTTTTCTTAATTCCGACGAATTTTCCACTTTGAAGTGCCTTTTATGTCGTTTTTACCCCTGATGGAAGGTACTGTACCAGCTTTTATAACAAGAACGAATGAGAGGACTTGAAAGGCGAGTAACCCTATTACATTTGTAAATTGATGTTATATTTATTCACTGAACGAAAAAGCCTCGGGGTACTTCTTGTATTTATGAAGATATTCCAGAGTAAAATTGCAAGTCTCCATTGTTTGGTCGAAATCACAAAAAAACGTTTGACACTTCGTAGTTCAAAATCTAGCCGAACTCTCCAATTTAGTTTTGGTTTTTAAGTTGTTTTTAGGTATCGACCTATCCAGTGAAAACCATTTATTGACTGTCAAAATTGGACTTCACGTGAAAAATTTATTCTGAATGACACGCACTCCAAAATTTCTTTCATGCAAGTGTAAGAGAGTAATGTCGAGGAAAAAATAATAATCAGTGGCAATAATGTTTTAATTTATCATTAGCATATCCTTCAAGGTTGTACCTGTCATAATCAATATGAATAAATTTATTTAAAGATCATTTGTGTGGTTTATTGTCTATTGGAATATTTTGTAGCTTTAATTTTAGATTTTAAAAAGATGTAGCCTGATGTAAATCACGCATTTACTAAAAATCTAGACGAACTCTCCAGAGCCAAATGTACATGAATACAATTCTAATGCATCGTTTAACCAAATCCCCTTTGAAAAAATTAAGTCAAAATTGGATACGATTATTTTTAAGTTGTCGTAAAACGTGCGATTGCAAATATAAAATATGACTTTTGAGGGTCCATCGTTCGTGAACCCCAAACAACTATCGAAAATTTCAAGTTATTGCAAATGCTACCGGTTGATTTCAAGTTGCCTTTACAACAACAGACAGCACAGTCTATCTTTGATTATATTTTGGTAGACAAAACAACAATAAACATGCGTGCAAATGCGCAACAAACATTTCACAAAACTAACGAGGCGCCATCTTTTGTTTACTGCTGTTGTTTACAAATTTTGAGCTGTTCGTGGTAACACAGGAAGCCCGCTAGCGCATGCGCAGACAAAATTCCCAGCTGCTGTTCACAGGGCCCCCTAATCATTCATAAATGTTTTCGTCTTTTGCGCGCGCGCATTTTTGCATTGGGCTTCCTGTGATGCTTCACCGTGCGCAGGCTTCGTGGATATCTTGTGTAAGATTCCTGTGACAAGGGATGAAACTCCGCGCGATCGTTTCTGAAAACTCGTTTATTTCAAATACAAAAAACACTTGTCATCTGGAAAAACATAAATCTATGAATTGTTTAATGTTTAAACTAGGCTTTTATGAAAGTTTTTAAGAGGGACATCAATCAATGTCTGAGAGAAAGACAAAAAGCATCAAAATCGCTCGAAACGCAAGAAGGGCTTACCGGAAATAAAATTTCCGGAAGTGAATTTTGTGATTTTACTATAGCAACTGCAAAACCGGAAGTATGTTTGTGAGTCTTCGTCCTTCACACAGCTCATCTGATGCTGAAAATCATTCTTAGCGTATTTGCAGACGTACACTAGCTGAATAAAACCTCTTCCAGGCTGAAGCCATGAGTTCCGCTTATTTTCTTGTTTGGGGAAAGGCATCTTGATAAATTGTTTAAAACCAGAACTCTATCTGATCACCCTTTTTTCTTTTCTCGGCACAAAACACAGACGAGAGCACAATACGGTGAATAGCCGCAACAACGTACATGGCAGTTTTACGAAGAAAACGTCTACAATCCTTTGGGTTAGTTCTCATGGTATCATACCCACGGCATTAGACTGCTTTTGATTTTCAGGTGAATGATTGCAGCACGTCAATCACGTGATTATACTCAACGTAAATATAAAAACACTGACCCTTCAAAACATAGAATCTGAGACCGATATGAACTTTGAAAAATCTGTTGGTAGCATGATTTTAACAAAGCGTGTGCATGTGGACGTTTCAAAACAGCGACTGAGACAAATTCTTGGTATTCTAGACACGATTTTGTAGCGAATTCATAGATAAAACATATGAGATCCATGTATTACTAGTGTACCCAGGACCCATTTCGGGCTCAGCTTCTAGGTTCGAGAATTTTGAAAGGTTTAATGTGCAAATAGGTATATATGAGTCAATTGAAGAAACGTTATCGGGTCTAAAACATAGAACATAGAAGCTGAGACCGAAATGGTGCCTGGGATGTCAATAATAATATTCTGATTTATTCATTTACGCTGTGCCTTCAATGCAAATGCTGAAAGCGTATGCAGGACCTGCGTTGGCGGGCCATTTGGCTTCGAATTTTTATTCGGTTGCAGCGTAAATGAATAAATCAGAATATAATTATTCACCGATCCCATGCACAATTTCGGTCTCAGCTAGCTTCTATGTTCTATGTTTTTAGACCCGACAACGTTTTTTCAATGACTATATATAAAGCGATCTATAATCATAGAAGCAGACTCGTCCCCGGTCGTTTCTTTTATTGACACAAACGGACTTGCGTCCCCGTTTCAAAATTTCAATGCGGCTTTGAATTGTAAGAAACGACTGGCTCAGTCTGATATGTGACGTAAAGTAGCACACAAGAAAAGATAGTTATTTGCTTTATTAGTTTTTACAGTTTATACACAAGTGTATTTACATAAGGAACAAACATACTGTACATGCCACTTCTATATACTAAAAGGATAACTTTTATGATGTTTGTATGTATATGTACACACGATACCATTGTTGTAAGGGTGTGGTCAACGTTCAACCTAAACTGCAATTGTCAAAATCGTGCAAACTCAGACATTCGAACTGTCTGCTGGATTTTGTGTCAAATATTGTTGAAGGTAGTTGGGTAATCAGACTCTATTGCTAGGAGGGCCAGGGGATGAAAGAATGTGGACAGGACTGGATAAATGAATATGAGCTCATACTGGAACTAACACATGAACACAACAACAACAACACGACAACACATGAATTTGGATGTGGGGTTGGTAAATCCAGTTTAACACTACTCATCAGGGGTTAATGCTGTCATTATGGTGGATGACAAACGTGTTTCATACTTCAAGGCCTTGAAGCTTAACCCTACACGTGATTACCAAGCAAATTGCATGTGATAGTGGTGGGGGCGAAAGCAAAAACGGGAATTAGATGAACCCGGGACTTACGAATTAGGTGTAAAACAAAATAAGTTGGGACAAAATATAGCCAAAACTGTGGACTAAAATTGTGAAAAAAATACAAGAAAATAGAAATTAAAAGGATTTAGCGAGTTAAGGGTTGAATGTGTTACTCACCTTTGATGCGTTTAAACGGTCTGAAGACGGCATATTGTAAAACATGGACTGGACTGGACTGGACTGGACTGGACTCAAAATCTGTAAAACATGGACTGGACTGAAAAAATCTGTAAAACATGTGTTGTGAAGGACATTTTTGATGTTTTTACTGCTAATCCAGCTGTTCCTACAAACTTGCCTTTTTAGTGGTAAAATTATGTTTGTGTACAAAGTTTGACATCTTCATGCTCGTAGTGTTAACTTAGGTAAACACTAGTTTACCTTAATGACTAGGAACTTCTTCATCTTAGTTTATTTATCGGACATGCGCACAATTAGTTATGGTAAACAGGTGAATGTTTGTTCACGACATACATTCAGAATTAAGGCCCTTTCTACCAGTTTAATGCTAGTTATAAATCTTGTATCTTATTAGTATTTTATAGCTAAAACGTAGCTACTAATCTTGTCATTAGGATTGCGTCGACAGATTACATCGATGATTCATCTGCAAGTAGATGATATAGGTTTTTCCTTAGATCAACAATCATTTGTAATTCTTACATCATCTAGTTAGAACCAGCTTGACGAGTTAGCAACGTCACAACTATGAAATGCTAATTAGTTAGTATAAATACATCTACCTTGTAACACAGATACACACATAAGCAGATACACACATAAGCAGAGACACACATAAGCAGATACGCAGATAAGAAGATACACAGATACACTTAGGTCTACAGCAACTCAGTAGTCTGGATTGAGCTGACCTGGAGTTCGGAAAACGGGCCGAGTAAGGAAAACCTTCTTAACGCCGTGCTGTCTTAGGGAAAGCTCACTCTAGTTCTACTGGTTCTGTAGGTCCTACAGTTATCGAGTGCTCTACCTAATAAACAGCGGATCACAACAACTGTGTCTACGCTAGTTCTCCCAACAAGTTACGGTCGAAACAAACAAACAAACCCCCAATTTCTCCCCGTAACACATGGACTGGACTGAAAAAAAAAATCTGTAAAACATGGACTGGACTGAAAAAAAAATCTGTAAAACATGGACTGGACTGAAAAAAAAATCTGTAAAACATGGACTGGACTGAAAAAAAAATCTGTAAAACATGGACTGGACTGAAAAAAAAATCTGTAAAACATGGACTGGACTGAAAAAAAAAATCTGTAAAACATGGAAATGAACTTCACTAAATTCGATTCTAATTCAGCTTTTGTTTTAAAATGCATATTTGTAAAAATCACATGAATGATGAAGAGTAAAATAAAAACTTTTTAGTTGCATCAGCAAAACCGATTAGTCATGGTTTTATTTGCAGCTGAGTATGTTTTATTCTAAAGATAAAGCCATTTCGATTGTTAGGTCTACTACAAACCTGTATAAAAAGTTAGAGCTTAAAAGCAAACAACCAAACAGAGAATGGTTTAATTTTTAATAAAATCACTTATTTTTTTTAAAAACAACTTACTGAGACTCTGTACTTCGGGACCTCCGTGAGTCCGTTGGTGACAGTTTCTATTCGCGTTTTTCGTCAACTAAACTTTTTTCGATTTCTGTATTTTTTTTTATCCCATATCATATGATTTTGAAAGTCCTCGATGGATCGCGCCATCGAATTTGCCGATCATATGGTTGAACATGTTTGAAAGTCCTCGATGCCGGTATCGCGCCATAGAACTCACTGCACAAAATTTTGGCTCAATTTTCTATAAGCAGCAAATTCTTCGGTCAGTTTTTCTTTGAAATGAAAATTTTATAATAAAAACTTTGAAGCATCACAAGTTATTTGGCGCGGTAGCATGACTTCTTCACGGGCCACTTTTGACCACGAACAGCCCAACTAAACAGCCGCCTTTGACTTTAAAAATGGTGTAATTTATATACAACCGAAGTAACGATTTAGGACATGTCAAATTCTAGGAAAAAAGTATACTAAGTACTCTGGTCGTGATGCTGTTTATTATTTGCAGTTAAACTTGTCGAAATGCTATCTATGATTGAGCAAGAGTCAGACCAACAGGAGTTTCCTTTTGCCGGTCAAGGGTCGAGGGTCCACAGTCGAGGGTCCATAGTAGAGGGTCAACAAAATCTACCAAATTTTATGTCTTCGCGTTACTTGTACATAATTACTAAATTTAATTTAGGAAAATATTAAATGTTATCGCAAATGGATTGTCTTGGAAGTTTGATAATCTCGTCAAATACCTGAACAGCGGGACAGGAAATGCCTGCCCAGCTCTGTCAGATTACCGATTTATATTTTTCTCAACACTTTATCTATAAATATACATCAGCTTTCATGTAAATAAGTGTTAACTTTTGAAATACTGTGTCCAATAAAGTTTATTATCAAGAAACATCGAGAAACTATAGACACATATCATGGAATAAAAAGAAAACTAATCCAAATAACTATCTCCATGTTTTTGGCTATACAGAATATATCACTGTGCCGCTCAAATAAAAAAACGTTTTCTAGCATAATTGCTTACTGCTGGGTATGATACGATGATAGATTTGTTCAAGGCCAGGATTCAATGCAGCATAGGCATTTCCTGTTTTACAGATTTTTTTTTCAGTCCAGTCCATGTTTTACAGATTTTTTTTTCAGTCCAGTCCATGTTTTACAGATTTTTTTTTCAGTCCAGTCCATGTTTTACAGATTTTTCTCAGTCCAGTCCATGTTTTACAGATTTTTCTCAGTCCAGTCCATGTTTTACAGATTTTTCTCAGTCCAGTCCATGTTTTACAGATTTTTTTTTCAGTCCAGTCCATGTTTTACAGATTTTTTCAGTCCAGTCCATGTTTTACAGATTTTGAGTCCAGTCCAGTCCAGTCCAGTCCAGTCCATGTTTTACAATATGCCGACTGAAGACCAATGGATTATGAAACATTTAAAATGTTTTAGGAGCAGTATCCAAACCGTACGGGAGTTTAACGTAAAAGTCGGTAGGAAAGGAAACGTCAGGGAATTTGAAGGGAAATACATGTGAGCAAAAACATTTGAAAAACAACGGTAGGCTGTTAAATGTGTAAGAAATGGTAAAAGGATAAAAAATTCCACGACAGGAAAAAGACAGAGGAACGTAAAGGGGGCAAGAAATAGCAATAAAAATCGTGTGAGAAAGAGAAAAGGAGATGATGAAAAAACAGCCAGGCGACGGGAATTGGGGTCCCTGTCTGAAACAAAATGTCTGTGTTTTAGAGAGTACTCTTAATACGGTCATCCCATAATCCATTTCGGCATATGATGGCGATTTTCAAGTAAAAACATGAAAAAAGCATTAATTCATTTGCAAGAGAGTTTTAATTTTACTACTTCGTCAAAATGGTCACTGAGTTTTGTGTCATACATCTGCTAGAACCTCATAAGCAGACTCTTAACTTTCTATTCAGTCAAGACAGGAGCAATCATGCATCATATTGCCAAAAACAACATATGAAGTTATCATCAAAATTGTCATTATCTTTACAGTTCGTATGACGTCCGATCAGCTGTGTGGTACTTGCAGTAATTGTAGTCTTGAGTAATGTTAGACGCGTTCATTTTGGTACTAGTGAGAAGAACTTCCAAAAGCAAAGTTCAATGGCTGCACCGTATAACACGAGAGATTTTTACACAAGTGCAGTTGTTGTAATAGCTGTAGGTGTATGTAAATTACAGTTTTTCTCACTATTTTTTAGCTGTTTTGATTTTTTTAATTCGACAGGTGCTCATACAAATTCTAATAAGAACTCGTATTCATTATATTTGGCTTCAAAGATAAGGGTATTCTCAGTAGCGATTTCGTGCCGGAGGGTTCGTGGACTGCGAGTGTATTCCGGCTAACGTACTCGTTGACAAGTCTACCAAGTCTCTGAAAAACCTCCAAAGACTCAAAGTTAGTAGAAAGTTTATTGCAAACAGGTAATAGTAAATCATCTTGCGATATATTTCTTTTAACCTGGGTAAGGTACATTTTACCGCGGGTTTTTTACAACTTTGAAAAAGCAACACGCACGCGAAAATATTCTACTTTTGACATTTTAGCATTTAAATTTACACAAAAACCATTTTTTCAATATTCTCTCGATAAATTTTTCTCATTTCAAATATATTGGGTGAATCTTTTCGAGAAAGCAGGTTTTGACATAAAAAAATGAGAGTCACTGTGCTCGTTTGCGAGATATTTTGTAATACATCATCATAATAGGGCTAAAAACGGCACTTTTTCGAGAAGGTAATGGGTCAAAAAAAATGCTTTTTAACGCACCAAAGATTAGAGAAATGTTCCAAATTGAGTTTTGTAGCGTTTTTAATCATAATTTGAATGAAAATTTTCGGCTTTTCGAACCATGCGCAGATGTTCTCGGTGCACAACAAAGGGATCACCTTGAAATTGTGTACTTTAAAACTTCGACAACACTTTAGAGATTAAAAAAACTAAACGAAAATAGTGAAAATTATTGTAGAAACATGGTGCCAAAAATTCAAACCTATATGCTTTTCATAATTACACAACCTCCGCAGACAGCACTCAAAAGGCTTTTTCAGTGTTTTGACGACCGTCAATCAAATCTACGACTATTTGTTCTTCATAAAACTAACCTAAATTGATATCAAAAGTCTAAACAGAATAAATATTACATGAAGAAAGTCAAGTTGGTTTTGTTTCTTATTGTAGAAAACTGAGTTTTTACAAATTCCGGGCGTTACGTATTTGATTGACGGAAGTCAAAACGCATTCTTGGGCCCAGGCGCCAAATTTGTCGAGGTCGTGTAATTATCAAAGGCGCTGTAACAGATAGAGCGGTCTTTGCCGAGCTAACTTTCTCCAAATCATATCAACATTAGTATATTTTAGTTGGTTCGTTGGTTTCCTTAGATGTACAAAGTAGAGAAGATAATTATATTTCGCGTGAATTTTAATCGATTTTATTGTCAGAGGGGGAATGCGTACCTTCCCAGAATGCACTGCATTAGGGAAGCAATGGTGGTCGAGCGGTGAGAGTGCCGGTCTGTCACCGCTGTGGTCCCTCGTTCATTCCCCGGACGGGGCATCACATGTGGCTTGAGTTTCTTGTTCGTTCTCTCCCTTGCTTCGAGGGTTTTTTCTCCGGGTTCTCCGGTTTTTCCTCCCTCAGTAAAAACGAACTAGTCTCGATCTAAGCTGTGCTCCGTGATCAGACATGAGTCGTATGGTGGCTGCTACGTGTATGTGTATGTAAATTTGTATGTAAATGTGTGATTGTTCAATTGTTCGTAATGAAAGCGCCCTTGTAAACCTTCGACTTGATCACGTTGAGCTGCGCCCTTCGTAATTCAGCACTTGGCTGCGAGGAAGGGTGATGAGCTACCACAAATTTATTTATCTATTGTCGATATGGTAATTTTATGGTAATTTTCGCGCGTAGCCATTACTGAATTAGGGTTAAAACATTTAATTACCTTTGCAGACTTTATTCCGATCCCAACATCTGCATAAGAAAGGTGCGATTAATTTCCAATTAATCAATAAAGTCCAACTTCCTTTTCTCGTGTCGCTGATGACGTCAATGACAGTATTTTAAAGAGACGCTTTTCATCAAAATAGTGCCTCGATTATTGCTGGATTATTTTATAAAAGAAATATAAAACGGTTTTCCGTGTTTATATCGGCCTGATCTAAACACTTGTGATATTGGGAGAACACTCAAGAGCTCAAGTGCTTTCCCTACGCTCTCTCGTGTTCTCCCAACATCACGCGTGTTTAGATCAGGCTACATAAACACGGAAAACGGTTTTATATTTCTTAAGTCAACTTCGCTTCTACATCTGCCACACCAGGGAAAATTCGAGAAAGAATAGGAACCTCTGTGGATGTTGAGAGTGAGAAAACAACTAAAATGCGCAAATAACTGAGACGTCGCGTAAGACTGTATCCCCGCCAACAACTGTTTATGTACTGCTTATTGTGTGAGTATTACTTATCAGCTAAAAGTGTTCTAGCTATAGGAATCATGTTTCTTTCAGACAAATTTATATTACAATGTTCTTTCTGACCGGCAATAATGGTCAACATAGGGCCGTGGTATAGAGTTTGCTGAGTTCAAGGTTTTGTGCACTTACTCACAGGGCCGTAGCCACAATTTAAACAATGGTACGGTTTTTTAAAGTTGGTCCGGTTTTTTCGTTTTTCTACTCGGATTCATGCTTTCAAAACTGTAATAACAGTGGTTTTAATGGTAAAAGTTGGTCCGGTTGAAACCTGACTAACCGTACCGGTGGCTACGGCCCTGACTCAACTTGTCGTTAGGTAGAAGATGGACATCAAAGTCCTCAGTTCTTTTGACAGAAGATTCTCTTTGCATCTTCTCGAAAATCAGTCAGAAAAACAAAATAGACACAAGGAATAAGGCATGAATTGATATGAGGCAAATAAAGGCGGTAAATCATGAATGATCATGAATGTTGACCAGTCACTCTCCCAATACAATAACTACAATAGTTTTTTACATCAGTCGGAAGATTATATTGAGAAGCACTGTCTAATAAAACCCAAATAAAAAGTGAAAGTTAACAAGAGGAATAACGTGTTAACGAGCACAAAAGTATTTTAACTGTCTTTGATATTCTATATTGAATAAAGACTTTCGGTTCATGGTAAATAACTGCGTTTACCATTCGTGTTTTCTTCCTTGTTCTCTTTGTATATCAAACTAAAAGATCTGCTGAAATGGCTTGTGGCTTTGGCATTACAATACTTAGTGGGAATATTGCAAAATAGAGTATGATACACAAAATGTTGATTACAGTAACCACGGGCAAGTTTACTTTAAGATTTCAGATTTGACGTTAAACAGAACTGTTTTACCATATTTAACTACTTGAAATGAAACCGCAAACTTGTGAGCATTAAACGACATAGGAATTAGCTCGGCAGGACCAAGCAAGTACTGCCGCTTGCTGTTTTAGTCCCGGGGGGGGGGGGGGGGGGGTACTCCCATATATTTACTATACGGGGATGATCCGCTGAACAGGGTATGGTTTTTCGAGTTCCCTGTCATAAACAGGGTATCCTTTTTGCAATTTTTTGAGCTTCTTGTCATTTTCAGGGTAGCAGCTTTCTCATCAACCTTAGTCGTTAGCTAGCCACAATGGCAACGATCTGTCTAGAAGCTTTATTTATCGTTGTTCGATCACGATCGCAACAAACTCGTTATGAAACTCATTTACATTACAAACAAATGAGTACATTACATTCTGCAATTATTATACTTAATTGTCATAAACAGGGTATGGTATTTTGAGTTTTTCTGTCATAAACAGGGTAACCGTTTTAGGATCCCAGCGGAACATCCCCACCCAAATCCTGGTCAAGTACCCCCCCCCCCCCCGGGGTTTTAGTGTCTGTGTGTATGCGGTAGTCGTATTACTTCTACAGTTTGTCTCGTTATTTTGAATCGTTCGATGCTGATTATCTGCAGAAGAGTAACTAGAGAAACCGAGATACAAAACCCAGCTTGTTTTTTTACAAATAATATCTCTCCAAATGCCCATTGAACATCATTCCAAAACTTGTCCAAAGTCATTCGAAAAAGGAAAATAATCCCATAATGCTCAGAAGAATATCGGACATTGGTGATCGAAGGGTTTAAATGCTGCGTATATAGCGGTGTACTTTACCTGCCTGACTACATGCAATAGCAAACTTCCTTCTATGTTGTGTTGTTGGTTTAGCAGTAACATGCATGCAGGGGCGGATCCAGGATTTTGTAAAGGCACGTGGTGTCCAAAATAAGACTCTTGAGAGATGACGTCACATCCAAGATGGCGGCCTCCTAGCAATGGAATCTGATGACGTCATCTCGTACGGCGCTAGGGGGTGTCTGGTGCACCTATGGACTCCCCCTGGATCCGCCCCTGGCATGAGCTTTTTGCTGAGAAAAGCTGTTGTTAAGATGTTAACTTATAAGTTCACAATCTCTTTACTCTCCGGCTTTACTCTCTTTACCTGTTATGAAGGACATTTTTGATATTTTTAGTGCTAATCCAGCTGTTCCTACAAACTTGCCTTTTTAGTGGTAAAACTATGTTTGTGTACAGAGTTTGACATCTTAATGCTCGTAGTGTTAACTTAGGTAAACACTAGTTTACCTTAATGACTAGGAACTTCCTCATCTTACTTCATTTATCGGACATGCGCACAATTAATTATGATAAACAAGTGAATGTTTGTTCACGCCAAACATTCAGAATTAAGGCCCTTTCTACCAGTTTAATGTTAGTTATAAATATTGTATCTTATTAGTATTTTATAGCTAAAACGTAGCTACTAATCTTGTCTTTAGCGGATTGCGTCGACGAATTATATCCATATTCATCCGATCCGCAAGTAGATGCTATAGGTTTTTCCTTATATCAACAATCATTTGTAATTCTTACATCATCTAGTTAGAACCAGCTTGACGAGTTAGCAACGTCACAACTATGAAATGCTAATTAGTTAGTATAAATACATCTACCTTGTAACGCAGATAAACAGATACACATATACACTTACTTATACACTTAGGTCTACAGCAACTCAGTAGTCTGGATTGAGCTGACCTGGAGCACGGTAAACGGTCCGAGTAAGGAAAACCTTCTTAACGCCGTGCTGTCTTAGGGAAAGCTCATTCTAGTTCTACTGGTTCTGTAAGTCCTACAGTTATCGAGTGCTCTACCTAATAAACAGCAGATCACAACAACTGTGTCTACGCTAGTTTTCCCCACAAGTTACGATCGAGAGAAAACAACTCAATTTCTCTCCCCGTAACATACCAACTCCACAACTTCATAACATCGAGCAATTCTATTGATTCTCGGAATTTGAGACCATATCTCAGTACACTTGCCAAGCCCGGGATAATGAGCTTTCCAACAAAATGGTCTCTTAACGAAGAAAGAATAAATAAAAAACTACAACAAAATCATAACAGTCTTCTAAAACTAAAGAAAGCTCCGACATTTATCCGGTTTGAAGAGTATTTGAAGTTTGAAAGATATAAGTTGAAAAATCAACTGGGACATACGAATTTTCAAAAAACGAAATTTTGTATGGAAACACTTACAGTTATGCAAGAGATACAAACAAATTTCGATTTTTGAAAATTCGTATATCCTTGATTTTTCAACTTATATCCTTCAAACTTCACAGTTTTACTGATTTTGATGTGCTCTTTCCAGCTATGGTCATTGTTTTTAAGTTTGGGAACTTTTGGAATTACATGAAAAAGCCGTTAGTAGAAATGACTGTAGCAATTCACAAAATACGTCATTTACACGTATAAGATTGCAGAATACGTCTTGGTAACAGTCATATTCGCATTCAGCATGAAAAATTAGTTTAGAATAGTTATGTTACCAGCCTCTACCCCAAAATGCCTTCTGCACTTTTTGCGATCGACTTTTTCAGTTTTGCGCCTAGTCTACATTGCTCTCGATATATGTTCAGTTGCAATATGCTCGTGCAAATATACGCATAATGAACTGATATTAATCAATGAGTGATTGCTTTTGGAAACGTAATTTTCCGAAACATACAACGCATGTTTGGTACTAGCATAACAATTTCTTATAGTTTCTCAGTTATAGTTATTATATCTTCTTCGTTTTTTTTAGTGCATTTTGGAAAACATTCCAGAAGCACTTATTGATTAATACATGATGCGTATATATGCACGAGCATATTGCACCTTAACTCAGCCTCAAGACAAATCACAATAGAACTTCAAAGCTGCTGCGAGGCTACACTGGACGTTTGTTACATCTCCTGTCACACAACTGACTTTTATCGCATATATGGGAATAGTTGAAAGGCATGCTGTATGGGATGTTGATGATCAACCCACTTACAACTCAGTTCTTCTATTATAGAAACAATGGTCTAAGATGTTTGTAAGTACAGTGTTTCATACTTGCTTCGTGCTTGGGACTTTGTTCCTGTTCACTGAAACCACAGGTAAGGTAAGGACTTAGAAATTATATAAAGATTTTGTGCTCTCATTAAAGTGCTACTATTTTTTTACTAGAGTAAAAAATTAATTCAGCTGAAACTTTATTGAATAATTTTTCAAAGGTCTAAAAATTACTGTTTGAAATTAAATTAAATGTTTTCTCGATAGTCTAAAGGGAAGTAAATGTAATGTTAACAACATATGCATAGAGAGAGAGGGGGGGGGGGCATTGAAGGGCATTGTTTTTATGTCTTAACCAATCAGGGGTGCAACACGTGACCGAATTGAGCAAGAATAGCCTTTTTCTCCGGACGAAATCAGGAAAGGAAAAAACATTTGCAGTTTATAACTTGTTCCTGGCTACGCCTGCATGGGCACGAGTAATAAGCGATCATTCCTTAGTTTAGACTATTCACACTCAACAGACTTAGACATACAACAGAACTAGCGCCCGTCACACTGATGGTATCGGTGGGAAGAATGCTATTCACCTACCATACTTGGCAAGGAGAGGAGGGTGGGGCCGACAGCAATTGTGTGGACCCTACATGGCTGAGGGGCGCCCTGCATGCACATGCAAGCAAAAGACTGCTGGCCAGCAAGCCTTGATGTTAACTTTGTCTAAATTACAGATATCTATTTTCTTAATTCTAGGTGATCCCCAGATAGTAGCTCCATTCCCAGACAACATATATGCCATTGAATTTGAGAAAGCAAAGGTTTCATGTACTGTTAAGAACTCAGATCCAAACGGAAAACCTGGTGCAATTCACTTTTATCGCAAAGGTGATTTTGGAGAATTAATGCTGATAAAAGATGAAGGACCAAATGGACCTATTTACTATCAAAACGAGACTAAAGGTTAGTCTGTTAGTTAATCCCTCATTGAAATAGTTCTTTGTGTTAACTTTGATGTATGTTTAGAAATATTTGGGTACAGGAATCCAGCTTGGGATTCCCACAGATTCTATTTGTAAAAAAACTTTGATCAACATGCACAGTGAACATGTTGTAGTTTGAAAATTTCCACTGGTTTACAGTATTTAGTGTACTGTTTTGCTTTATTTACCATCCACTTCCTTATAGTTGAAACCTCTAAAACTAACCTAAATACATAACTTACCCACCATAACACCCTTAACCTAACCTTATAGTTCAAACCTCTAAAACTAACCTCAATACATAACCTACCCACCATAACACCCTTAATCTTAAAACAACCTTTAGAAAATTATTTAAACTCAGAGGAAATTAAACCACAACATGTAATATTACTAGAGTCTTGCTGACTACAGTCGAATAAATACATTATTTTTAAACATGAACAAAAATGATTGCCTTATGCCCGGGTCGTATGTTTAGCTAGTATAATATACATGTACTTATGTGTAGGAATTACTAATGGATGATTGTTTGTTCTACCAGAGGGTGGCAAAAAACTAACAACAACACTACACTTCAATAACGTAACTGTAGTTGATGATTCAATGTATCAAGGATATGAATGTTATACAGATGGCCAGAAACACGGATATGGTTTTACTGTCTCTGTTATTAGACGTATGTATTTCTGTATCGAGTAGATTTCATATGACTGTAAAAAGGGCGTGGCAGGGTTCCCGTCAGGGAGTTCTTAAAATTTGTCAAGATCAGGGAATTCAGGGACTTTTTAAATAACAATATTTTCAAAGGTCATTGATAATTTAGGGAATTTTGGGTTGGAAAGGTCAATCAACCCTTTCAGTAGCAGCTTGCATGGCTGCGGAATTCCACAAACTTTAACCGCGTAATTTCGTTGACTGATATTTTTGGAATAGAAATGTTATTGTTTTAAATATATTCAGCAAAAAGTCGGTGAAAAATGGGATTTGGTCAGTGAAAAGTCAGGGAAATTTGTTCACCGGGAGAGTGGGAACCCTACACGGTTACGGCACAGTTACGTCAGAAATTTCAAATGTTTTCATAAATAAGACGACACTGACACGGCCACGGCACGACACAGTACGTATCAAACTGATGTGAAATCTGCTTTCGTTAGTATTGTGCTTGTACATCATATCATTGTAAATTTACTGTCACAGGTGACGAACTTCCAGGCATTGATGTTTCGAGTGACAAAACAGTCGAGTTTGGTGATTATATTGTTTTGAGCTGTAATCTCACCTCCAAGACAAAACTACAGAAGACTAAACTATCAAGATTGATGTGGAAAAAAGATGGAAAAATTCTTGATGTAGTCTTCTATCCTAAACTAATACCTCTGAAACCACGTGTTTTCAGAGTGACTCACTCTCAGGATGGTGGAGTCTATTCCTGTCATCTTGTTTCCATGTTAAGAAATATCAAGGAATATAATATTACTGCAAATATAACTATAACAGGTAGGAGGTTCTTATAAAAATGTTCTGTTGCATGCATTTGTAAGTTGTGCAAGTATTTGTTAATTTATACACAACTGAGAGGGTCTCAATGGGGTGGTGGCTATTACGGTTAACGGTTAATATTTTGGCTTTTTTACGATTACGGTTAAAGTGGGTTAATAACTAATTTCCATTGTTCTTGATGGTTAAACATTAATTTTTATTGTTGAGAAAGCTGGAAAAGCTATTACGACTAACTTTTCATTACGGCTAACGGTTAGTTTTTTCCTATTATTACGGCTTACGGTTAAATTTTTGGCCCTTTTACGGCTAACGGTTAACCCCATTGAGACCCTCAACTGATTGTTTTATTATTCACTTTTCAACTTCCTCCAACACTGATCTTGAAGGAGAGGGTAGGCAGGCCACACCCCCGACAAATTCCTAATTGTTCTGATATTGTATGAGCTTCATTTGTTTTTCCAAACCAGTTTATTTGGTGGAAATTTCTTTCTTTTTTCAGTAAAACTCAAGATAGACGAGAAAACAACAAAACTGGAGATAAAAGAGTCTGGTAACGTGACAATGGAATGTCCAGCTGACGGCTACCCACTGAATGTAACATGGATGAGAGTGAATAAAGAGGGACAGGAAACCAGCTTGGATAGTAAGTCTACTTACTGTTAATGGTGGAGAAAAGTGACTGCCGCTATCATTTCCGTGGTTACTTTTGAGATTCTGATACAGTGATTGAGAGAAAGTGGAAAAGAAAATGCCAAAAACAGGAGATTCAGATATCGAAAAATGATTTCTAAAATTTAGATATGCCTCACTGCACGTGCGCGAGTTTTCCCAGATTTACGTGCATCGATCCGCGTCTTGACCAGAGGAAAAAACAATATGCTTTGAATTTTTAGCAATAATTTTTTTTCATATGATCAGATCTTTGAGCTTAATTTTGAGCATGGGTTCAAACAGGAAAGTACCTGGTGCACACGACAGGATATACTACTTGATGTCCTCAAACTGAACTTTGGCTTCCGTAGCTTAGTACACGTGTCAGTATTCATCGGGAATGATCGCTCCATAAGTCGCGCATGCGTGGTGCATATTGCTGCGGTGTACCTCACGATATCAAATTTCAATCATTTTTTTTTCCAGGCAAGCGATATGTAGTTACCAAGCCCTGCTCGTCGTGCCGCTTCAGACTGACCATCTCTAACATACAGTCACGTGACCAAGGTCGCTACGTTTGTAAGGCTTCTGGCTGGGGATCAGGAAAACACTATTTTGATCTTTCGTTTTCACAAGGTGGGCCAAATGAATTAATTTGTAAAAAATATGTCTAAGACATTTTGTTGACGAAGTATCAATAGTCATGTTTGTATCATGACAGTCCATGTACTAACCAGTTTTAGTATTCACCAACATAAGGGCTATTACAAATCCTGCATTCTGATTGGCTCCCTAACCTCGGGCTATTGGTGATAGCCCGAGTTGAGAGGAAGCGCGAGTAATAATATCAATAAAACATTTTTCTCTCTTTGTTTTATTTAGTCTCATTCACCTTTGGCCCAATATGTTGGTGAATACTAAAACAATTAGACCTCTCGGCCTCATGGACTACGAGTTTGAATAGCCCATTCGGCCTACGGCCTCATGGGCTATTGACTCGTAGTCCATTCGGCCTCGAGGTCTAATTGTTAAAAAGTCCCGCACACACGTTGTAACCTTTTCCACAATATTGCACGCAACACAGTTCTACCCCTGCGCACAATGTTGCGCACAATGTTGCAGAAAAACGTGGAAAAAGTAGACCTCAAACCTAAACCTGCAACTGTTGCACTTAAGTGTTAAAGGGGTGTACACACGGTGTAACTTTGTGTTGCGTGCAGTAATGCTAATTAAATATAATTCGTTTAAAGTGGAGGAACACTTAGTTATAAAGCTAGTTTCCAGGCAATCTACTGTACTCTCTCACTAGTTCGTTGTAACTGAGGAAGGAAAACCAGAGAACCCGGAGAAAAATCCTTGAAGGGAAAGAACGAACTAGCAAACTCAAGTCACATGTGATGCCCTGTCCGGGAATCCAACCCAGGACCGCAGAGGTGACAGACCGACGTGACCCTCTCACCACTCGTCCACACTTGCTTCCCAATGTTGCGTAATGTGTCTGGGTCTTTGCCTGCCCTTATTAGTATTGATGCAGTATTTTTATTATATATCTTGTGTGTATGACATGGACGGACCGATCGATCCAACCTTGTCTTTTGAAAACGGCGTATCCCACTACACATGTTGAAAGTAGTTGTAAGCTTTTAAACCAAATCTGTGTTCTTGTTGTTGTTGTTGTTGAATATTTAGCGGTATTTTGGCTTTTGAAACGACGCATATTGTCTAGAAAGAGTAGTAAAGTTCATAATTACCGTACAAGAGTTATAAAATGTGCTTTACGGCAAGTCTGGATACGAAAATTCACCATCTGAACGAAACTCTAATGACATGGACGGACCGATTGATCCGTACGACCCGTACGATTCTTACGGAATTTCGAGGGGTCTACGAGTTGGTCTGGTGGTCAGTACCACAGGGTGACCACGGCATACTGATGCATATGTATACGAAAAGGAAATCTGCAAGGAAGGGTGATCACTGGCATATTTTATAATATACCACAGGAAATCCACAAGGAAGGGTGACAAATATAGTCTTATTTTTAATATGCAAACAGTACTTAGATAGAGAGATACAAATTTTGTGCATTCTAATGAGCTTCACGAACAGAACGGATCGTCAACCCAGGTTGACGGACCTACACGTTTCGTGTGTATTGGACATGTCTGGAAATTCCCGCCGTAACCGTACCGTGCGGTGCCGTTTTCACAGTCATAGGAAATCTACTAGTTTGATGGTGATCCAGTGTAGAACTCAGGGCCACCATTAGACTCATTAAGTCTTGCGAGATATGTCACTTGACTTATTTATGAAACGGGATTCGGGATACAACGCGCGCAGATAATGCGGGAGCTAAGCAGGAATTTCAATGTCGGTCGGAAGCAGGATTTTGTATTTTTAAGGATCGCAATGTGAGAACTGCAAGTGAAAATAGCGGGAAATCTTAAATTACAAGTTTAGTTTGTTATCGTGTCCATTTCTATATCACTTCACCGGCTTCATTGACAACAGCAGCAAAACATGTACACTGAGAACTCTATAGTGCGGTGATCAAGTCCAAGTATGTCTTGTCAATGCAGTTTACACTAAACTAGACGCACCCGTGCGTTCACTCGTGCCCATGTGAAAGCGAGCCAAATATCGGCTTAAAAAGGCATTTAATTTAGATATGAGCTGCCTTTGACAGCGTTTGTCTTACGGTTCTCTATACAACTATTATGTCTGATATTTATTAAGTAATTTTATAGCTGCTAGGGTAACAGCGATTCACATGTTGACAAATGCCTGTTCTGTTCTGTTCTGTTCTGTTCTGTTCTGTTCTGTTCTGTTCTGTTCTGTTCTGTTCTGTTCTGTTCTGTTCTGTCGCAACCCAACAACCGCCCTCACAACATCATGACCAACAGATATTTCTAACACGACTAACCTCCACTGTGGCCATAAAAGGCACAATCAGAAATCCTTCTCAGGTCTCCGACAGCATTATATATGGAGCAGGACTGGGATCTGCACTAGGGCTGGCTGTGCTTTTGGCTTTAATCTGCGTTTTTGTCAGAAAGAGAATAAAGAGTAAACATGACAGGTAAGGCCGAAAGATATAAATCATTTTTGTAGTAAATTATTAACCTTGTTGTGGACATCACAAATAGAGAGACATTAAAGAAGAATTAAATTAAAGTTGTGGTCGAGATGACATGCAGAGAATGGTATTGTCTATATCGTTAGGTCACCATCTTGAATTGACCGCATTGCATCTTGGGACTGTTAACTCAACAGCAACGTTAAACAAAACCAAACAATGTCGATCTCACGTAAGAGCTAGCTTTCGCGGTTTCTAGTTTTTTGTTTGGTGTTAAATAACTGGGTAAGCAGTCACAGAATGCATACTGTCTATATGCAGGCGTCAGAGCAGCTCATACTGGGGGACAAAACAAGAGTTGTGCACCGCTCTTGAGAATGAAAATCCATTATTTAATTATTGTTTTGTCCCCCAGATTGAGCTGCATTCCAACGTGGTGCAAGGGGTCTATACAAAGAAGATGTAAAAAGCTCGGTATATTTTCATTATATATCAATATACAAGATCATGATCATAGTTGCTATTTATCTTTCTCCAGAATGAATATTTCAAGTGATCGATGGGAAATTGCTCCCACCGATGTGGAGTTAATCAAAAAACTTGGTCGAGGTGCTTTTGGTACAGTATGGAAGGGACGTTTTTATAAACGTGTGATACAGAGGGAGACAAAGAAGAACGGCCTGGAAATCAAAGTGGAAAGTGAAAAATCGTTGATTGTGGCTGTAAAAATGTTGCATGGTAGGTACAAAAAATCAGTTCCGTCGTGCATTAATTTCAGTACAACAGAATTGGAACAACTTGAAGGGGTGAAAGACAGCAATTTATTGAGTACATTGCTTTCGAGAGTAAAGTGTTTTATTATTTTAAATGTTTAGGAGAAGCCAGTGTGGATGAAAAACGGGAATTCCTTAGCGAAATCGAGTTTATGAAGGAAGTTGGTTACCATAGAAACATCGTTAGTATGGTTGCTTGTTGCACTGCTGAGGAGAAAGTGTTCTTGGTTGTGGAGTACGCCAAACACGGTGATTTGCTAAACTTCTTGAGAGAAAAACGAAAGAAAGTAAGTCTACCTTTATGTGAGAAAATTTATTTGCTTCGATTGTACATACCATATATGATTATTGGTCACTTTTATTTTTAAGATGTCTAGAAACCATAGCACGGATTATGAAGATAAAGCGTCTAAGGAGCAGCCCACTGAAATTGAAGATAACGAGGAGGAAAATGTAGACAGTTTATTAAAAGACTTGTCCTCTATTTCATGGCAAATTGCGAAAGGAATGGTGAGACATAAATTGTCTTTTAAGATTCCACCTCCAGTCTCTCGTCGTCATCGACTTTGTCAGTATGTCTAATAAACTCGACCTCTCTCTCATTCTCTCCCTTTCTATTCCCGGCCTCTCCCCCTCTCCCCCTCTCCCCCTGTCACCATGGGAATACAAAGATCATGATCTACTTCTTTGCTGAGTTAAAGAGTATTTCTGTGTTCTGCCTCAGGAATACTTGGCATCGAAAGGAATCGTTCATCGTGATCTCGCTGCTCGCAATATTCTAGTAGCTGAGGATCTTCTTGTCAAAGTTGCTGACTTTGGTCTTTCTCGCCAAGTGACATATGCGGATAAAATCTACCATGCTTCAGGGAGAGCCAGTAAGTTGCCCATAAAGTGGATGTCTCCTGAAGCTATTCACGAGCAGACTTCTACTACCAAGAGCGATGTGTAAGTCTATATAACCTATACCAATAGTTCCCCTACATGTTATCTGGTGAGACGGGGTAGGAAGAAGAATTTAAAGGCCCTCTGCAGGAGAGGAGGAAGGTGAGAAGAGAAGAGGGAGAAACTCTCCCTTCTTCCCTCTTTCCTGTTCGTTTCCTTCCCCAGAGAGGGCTTCTCAGCCAATTATAACACAAAGTTACTGTCACGCCAGAGTTAGAATACAATGCACTACAATTTTTCATCCATATAACTCACATTGTAAGTAACTTATTTGCTCTTGTAGGTGGTCTTACGGTGTGGTTCTTTGGGAGATCTACTCGATGGGTAAGTCATCGTAATAAAACAAATAAAACCATATTATCGAAGATAATCAATCAATCTACCATCAAAAAGTAATAAACAAACATGAGTCACCGTGGATTCAAGATGGCTGCATAGTTTTATAAGAAAAGGCGGTTAGTTTTATGAATGGATTGCTGAGGGCTCGGAATTTTTCGAGCAAATATTTACACTCGAAGAAGCAAACACATCTAAGTAAGTACCTAATTGTACAGAATTTAATTTTTAACTAAGCTCTGCGTTGTTCTTGCATTTGAAGGAGGCGCGCCGTACCCTACCCTTACCAACCGCCAGCTGGTACAACTGTTGAAAAATAGATATAGAATGGAGAAGCCAGATCTCTGTCCAGACGACGTGTAAGTACTCTAGAAAAAGTCCATAATGACGAAGAGTCTAGTGGAATAAAGTTTAGAATGTTTAGAATGTATGATGTCTTCCAATGTATCTTGTAAAAGCAGAATAACATCTTCTACACTCGGTCAAACACTCAAGTCGAAATACGGCCTATGTGTGATTTATCAACCGGAAATCGCTTTTGAATGTTATTTGAGCCGAAGCCCGATAAGCCTGGAGTTGCTGCTTAACTATAGAATTCTGTGTCTTTTTATCCAGATACGAGCTAATGACAAACTGTTGGCACGAGTATACGCAAGACCGACCAACATTCTCTGACGTCATACAGAGCCTAGAGATTTTGATGACACGTGACAATCCATACGTTGAGTTCATGGGAATTAACGAAAGCGATGAATGTTATCTGGTCCCTTCTTTCAACAGCGCCCCTGAAGAAAACGAACAGACGGGGGACAAGATAACTACTTTATAAACTACGAACCGCAATATAAGAATTTTCATGGTGATAAATCGTATGGTTGCTGAAAGAATAGACAGATTTTTAAATTTTCACAAATGTTTAAAAGGGAACTGAATGCTGAATTTAACCTGTTTGATTTAAAATCTTAACATTCATAAAACAAATTTTTGAAATGCATTGAGGAAAAACGCAGAAAAACTTATATATATTTTAGTTTAAGGGCGGTGGCCACAAATTCCAGCGCACAATGTACTGTATTCTGCGCATGTTACTCAACTAGCGCATGCGCGACGCAACATAAAATTTGATAACAAGCGGTTTTCCGAAGATTGTTTCATCTTGCAAAAACCATCGTAAAAAAATAGCTTTACAATTTCTTGAAAAAGTAAAACCTTTTGGTTTGGAGAGAAAGGAGTACAGTCTTCTCTGTACTAAAATGAAATCTCTTTTGATGAATAAAACTACATAAAAGCCCACTGTCTTAATTAAACAACGATACTTACGAATGACTTTTGGCGGCCATCTTGAAATGGCTAGAAATTTCATGGTCATTTACGAAGATTCTAAACAGATTTCATTATTTATCAGCAAATAACGTTTTAAACTCGCACGGATACCCACAATTCTATTAAAATTATTGTAATTCAAAAATGTTTTTCATTAGCTTTCATTTTGAAGGATTCAATCGTTAATAGTTTATATGATTTTTATTGGACTTCATTATAAATATGCATCGGAAAAATGTTTTTATTTAAAATTCGAAAAAATCTCTGGTCAGCAGCTATTGGCCATGTTTATTTTTCTTTTAATTATCTCTGTGAAACGTGAGGGTACCTTCCAATTTTTGTCATAAATCATAAGCCCTATATACATTCTACAAGAAAAATGTAGAGAAATGAAAGACTGGGTCGTAATTAAAGGCCGCCGTCCTTAGAAAAGCTCCCTATAAGTCTGAATCGATAGGCTGCTCAATAATTGTTGGTCATCGGGAAGACAAGGCCGGGCGGCCTTAGAAATCAGACGTAAAGAACACCATGCGGCTCTGCGACTTGCAAGCACAGAGAAGTCTGCATTGGCCGAGCATTCTCATAAAACAGGACATAAAGTGGCAAGGCCGAAAATATTGAGCTAGGAACAGAAGTGGCATCAAAGAAAGTGAAAGGAAGCATTTCCTATTGCCAAGCGGAAGAACCGCATATTTAACAATCAAAGACAACGGTAGAATGCTACCAAAGACTATTTATTTAGGCAGGGTAGTCCATTCAGTAACTAGGCTGATCGATATCCACAGAAGCCTTGCGTATGAATAAATAAACTAATGATAAGCTAAAGAACTATACTGAAATATATACAAAACTAAAATCTATGATGAAAATTTATAAAATCCTTATATTGGTAATGTTAAAAATCTTAAAAGATATCGTGTACCTAGAGCAGATTTCGTATGAGTGTGAAACGAACCGTTCCGTACACGTCGTACGGATGTCTATAAAAACATTTGAAATTCCTGCCGTACTGAACCATGCGGTGCCGTTTTCACAGTCATACGAAATCCGCTCTAAGAGGAAATCGCTGTGTATATCCATAATATAAAAATGGCTGAAAGCGATAATTACTAAGCTAAGAAAAACTTTTTAAACGACTTTTAAAAGTACTTTAAGATGAAATCTCCTTAAAATCTTTAGATAAGGCAGAGTCTATTAACTCTGGATAAGGAGTTAAATATAAGTGATTCTATATATCTAAACGTTCTTTTAGAGTGCACGCTATAAATCCGAAACAACTACTAACAGTATTTAGCGCATAATGGTATTTAGTTATCAACTACTTTGTTATCTGATAACTAAGAATTCACTCAGGCATAAACTACACAAAGAAAGACAAAGACCTCTAGATACCTTGCTATTGTTATTAATTGTAGAGTGATTTTCACCGGACTGTGAAATAGTTACTAAGCTAATAGACACTCTAGACACTAATAGACTCTGCACCCATTGTTTTCTTTTGTTGCAATACAACTATTAGACACTATTAAACACTGACAATTAGTAATTGTTTCACAGTCCGATGAAAATCACTCTACTGTTCTGCTGCAGTGATATCAACCAGTTTGTACATAATAGTGCAATAAGACAATACATATTAAGTTTTACTTCACGGATATATGGCGTGCACTCTAACCTAGACTCAATTTAGGTAAAGGTAATTGTAGGTCATTTTTCCTTCAAGTATTATATGCGGATGAAAATTGCTATTCCTTATAAAGAAATCACTAAGATATGAGGAAACTAGGTAATAAAGTCATGAGAGCGATTGCTCGCGCACTTATGTTAATTAGGCCACAGGCAACCCAAGCTCTATATCAGAGCCATTTGAATGAGTGGGATCCGGGGACGAGAATGTCGAATTCTCCTTTCCGAAATTCAAAAGAAGACTGGTACCGAATTCGCCTCGCACTGCACTATGGGACTGTTTTTGGGCACGCTAATCAGCTGACCATAAAGTCAATAAGGGATTGCGCAGTACTGGCATTTTTCTGGGTAATTTGGCGGCCATTTTTCTGTAATTTTATTGAACATGGCCAAGCTGAGCAATAGACTATTAGCTAGACGCATTTTCGAAAAATCAGACACCTGGAGGCATTTTGGGGTAGAAGCTGGTGACATAACTTTTCAAAACTAATTTTTCATGCTGAATGCGATTATGACAGTTACCAAGACGTATTCTTCAATCTTATACGTGTAAATGACGTATTTTGTGAATTGACTTGTTACAGTCATTTCATACTAACGGCTTTTTCATGTAATTCCAAAAGTTCAGTAAAACTGTGAAGTTTGAAGGATATAAGTTGAAAAATCAAGGAGATACGAATTTTCAAAAATCGAAATTTTGTATGAAAACACTTGTTGTTATGCAAGAGATACCAACAAATTTCGATTTTTGAAAATTCGTATCTCCTTGATTTTTCAACTTATATCCTTCAAACTGCACAGTTTTATTGATTTTGATATGCTCTTTCCAGCTATGGTCACTGTTTTTAAGTTCCAGGGGAACTTTTCATATCAAACTTATTCCTTATATCAATGAACATTTGCTAAAGCTAGAGTCCAGGCCCTTTACCAGCGGCCGGTATTTATTTCAGCAGTCGATAAACTTGAGCTTCGATACAATTTATTATTCTGCTATTTACTAAGACACCTCTAACAGTGTCTAAGGCCTAACCGATCAAGTAGCTCTTTTACCATCGCCTCCAAAGCAGATTCGTAGCTCATTCCTTCTTTTTTCATGCGGTCCATTTTCTTGGATAAAGTGTAAATTAGGAAACTAAAATGCAAAATATTTTTTAAATAATTTTTTTCAACAAGGAACAGGCAAAATGGACATAATTTTGAACTTACTTATTGATCTTGTGTGTAAACATTGGTGAATTGCCACCAGAAAACCCTTGATTTTCTTCGGAGTCTTCGTCCCCTGCAGTGTCAACTACGGGGTAACACTTGATAGGAAGCTTAAGGTCAAAATTACTAACCATATACCTTTTGACCGCATTTTGCCGTAGTTTAATTTCGCTCAATAATTGCGTATTTGGTATCAAAACACGCCTAAAATAGTGACGTATTCGAATTTGGCGGTAGGTTATTGAATTACACAATTGCCAGGGGAGTCAGGGTTATTTTCTATCGTGTACCGTCACGCACTCATACATCGCTTTGTAAATTTTAGCTCCGATTAACCACAAAGAATCGCAAAATGCCGTGGTTTAATTTTATTATTTTTTCTTGAAATACTAACTGTTCTATTCCTTTAGCACGGGGGGGGGGGGGGGGGGGCACTTGTTCCGGATCTGATGGGGACGTGCCGCCCAGCCTCCTTAAACCTGACCCTGTTTAAGACACCTAAATTCTCGAAAACGATACCCTATATAAGACAAGAGGGCATTTTAGGGAATTTAAGACTGTGAGGAAAATTGTACATTAAAAAACGAATAGGCGGTTTTAGTCCTTTAATATTTTAATTACGTCGCTAGTATGCTAACATCAAGCAATACCTTCGTCACCATAAGTTGGCCTCGAATATTACACTATTTGAAAAAATTGACCCTGTTTAAGACAATTTATCGTAAAATCTATACCCTGTCTAAGACCGCAGGAGCTAAAATCACGACCCTGACGGGCGGCACGTCCCCGTATAGTAAATATATGCAAGTGCCCCCAGGGCTTTAGCATTACGTTATCATATTCCGTTGGTAGGTTTTTGGATTTCTTCAACACAAAAGAGTAATTCACAAAAATATAGCAGAAATCGTGCTATTTGAAGCGGTTTGCGGCCTGTGATACGAGCCTCAAATACGCGATGCGTGACCTTTCGTACTTTTTGTTAAGCGTAAGTTTGATATGGGAATTACATAAAAAAGCCGTTAGTATGAAATGACTGTAGCAATTCACAAAATACGTCATTTACACGTATAAGATTGCAGAATACGTCTTGGTAACAGTCATATTCGGATTCAGCATGAAAAATTAGTAAGTGATGCAAATATGTTTGTTAATTGTTGTCGTTGTTGATGTTGTTCAGTTAATTTTCAAAATCTTCCTCTGTGTGTATGCATTCCTTTACTTACTTGATGAGTGGTGTCATATTTGTAGAAAAGTTCTTCGACTGTTCTGACTATTCGTTTACAACCAAGAACAGACCTTGTAAACTAGGCGCAAAACTGAAAATAAAGTCGATCGCAAAAAGTGCAGAAGGCATTTTAGGTTAGAGCTGGTATAACATAACTATTGATTTATCCATCATTCTCAAACAGCCTGTCTTATCGATGCGTCTATTCATAAAATTATTCGTTCGTCCGTTCATTGCATCCACTAGTCCAGACCCAGGCTTATCTCGTTTTGCCCCGCTCCGCTTCGGTAAAACAGAGTCCAGAAGAACTTGCATGGGCATGCGTTATATGAACCAATCGGACACCGTAAATTAAAATTTTGGTGTGACCTGGTCACAGGTCCTTTTGACAAGTCATAAAGGGCTTGGATTTGCTCCAATTTGGATAAAAACTGAAGTGAAGGCATACTTAACTGCTTTGATGAATTCGTTTTCAAAATCAAAGGATTTAGGATTTAGTAGTGTTCATTCTTTGACGCTTCCACAGACAAAAAAGATTCAGCTCATTCACACATCCACCATTATTTCGTGCGTTTTTCTCTCGTCCATTAATCTCCATTTCCAAAGCTCTTTTCAGTATAAGCAGCAAATTATGATACATTTACCTGGAACTGTTTGACCTAGTATTCTTTACTTTTGTAAACTTTAACTTGATATAAACAGATGAATTTGCAGCTTCAAATTTAATCAACTTCAGTAGCAAGAGTTTGCTCGAAATGACAATCAATGTTACATTACGTCACCAGAAGTGATTATGACGTCATTACTGAATTAAGGATCGTGCGCGCGCACTTTGTAGCCACGCCTTTTCATACGGGCATCACCTTCGGATGATTAAGATTGTGGTTTCCGGTAATTATAACAGGGTTCGTGCTACATTTTCATCACAAAATTCAAGGACTTTTCAAGCACTTTTCAAGCACAAACATTTTCTTTTCGAATTCAAGGACTAAGTTTTTTGTGAAGCGCCCAGAGAAAATAGTAAAGCTGCGGCTACACGAGCGATTTTTTGCTTGCACAGGCGACGCGATTTTCTGAAATGATCGGTGCGCGGTGGTGGCTAAACGAAGCGACAAAAGCTGACGATAAATGTTGGCGATGAAAGCCGTATTTACAGATATCAAAAATATTGGCATAGAATAAGTTGATTTTGTAAACATCAATTCAAATTAAAAAATCCAATAATATAAATTAACAAATTGTGGTTTTGTCGGTCAAAATAATCCGTGGAAGAATTGAAGAACAAGTGGTGAATATATTACCTAAATGTTCTTTCAACTCCTCCTTCAATTTCTGTTTTGTATTTCTATTCGGGGACTTGATAATATCAAGGTTTTCTTCAATATACTTTATCAACTTGAGGGTCACTTCATCATTCATTTTGTCCGCCATTTTGAAAGAGACTCGTTTTCATTCTCGCACCTTATTGGCTGAATAAACTTTAGTCGCGTCGCGAGTGCAAGGAAAAAGTTGCAGAGTGGCTACACGTGCGACAAAGTCCACGAATACGTTGCGAAAAATTCAACTCAATTAATTTCTCGCAACTTTGTTTGGCGATTTTTTCAGCTGTTGCGTCGCCTGTGCAAGAGTGGCTACACGTGCGATTTCCTCGTGCGTTGGCGATTTTAAAAAATCGCGTCGCCTGTGCAAGCAAAAAATTGCTCGTGTAGCGGCGGCATAAATATTGATTCAATGGCCAAATAAATGGATGTAAAGCGTGCGCGCCCAGCAAGCATAACACAGGAACCCCAAAGTTACAATGCAAGTCCGGGAAAAAAGCCTCGTGCAAGTAAACAGAAACTCTTCAATAAATTTTCATTTTTATCGATTCATTTTGATAGGAAAGTTAGAAATAACAAAGTTTGCATCAGATTCAAGGAGTATTCCAGGATTTTAGAGTTTTTTCCTATTTTCAAGGGCTTTTCCAGTGCACTTGAAAACGTGTTTTCAATTCCAGGGCTTTTCAAGGATTTCAAGGAGTAGCCTTAACGTAGCTACTTGTGGACCAATTAGATTCCATTAAACACACGTCATTCTCTTTCACCATACTCCACATTATGCCCTTACTATGCGTACTTCCTTTGCGCATGCGCATTTAGCCACGTTTCAAAGATGTATTGTTATGCAAATTAACAACACTATAAAACCCGGTGACAAGCCAGGCCAGGCCTCTTCTTCTTTCGTGCTGGCGCACAGGTAAGCCACGTTTCGTCTTCACGTTCGTTTTGAGTGAAGATCTATTTTGACTTTTTTTTTAAGAAAAATACTGAACACTTTTCTATTTGTGTTTTATATATCTTGAACAGCGTCGCTGTTTACATCATGGATTAGATGGCCTCATCTTGTTGTGCAGAACACTGAGCTGAAAGACACGTTGCTGTCCAGAATGAATCACTCAAAGTCGAAAGAAATCACCACAAGTCTTCTCTCTACCAAGTTTCAGCGTCCTATTTAAAGTTCCTTTTGAAGCCGCTGGTATTAGACATCTTGTCCATCAGTGAACTGGACTGTTTGCTCGTGAAATGCACGTTAGCAAACACGAAATTGTACTTACGAGAGGCTGACTCAGCCACACGCTACGTATATACGAGCGTTTCTCGTGTTGACGAGGGTTTCGATCCCGTCAATAATGCTAGCTAATGCGCTAGCGCTGTGCAAACTCGTAATTGGACTCACGAGCGGCTGACTCAGCCATATGTTACGAGCGTTTCTCGTGTTGACGAGGGTTTCGATCCCGTCAATAATGCTAGCTAAATGCTAACGCTGTGCAGGCGTGAGGTTATGTCCCGCCATCAATTGCCGTGAAGGTGAGCTGTTCGAGCCTACCAAGTAGTTCAATCGATGATGCAACTAGACCGCCCAAGTATATAACGCCGAGCTGAACAACATGAATTGTCTGCCAAGCCAATGAAATCTTTTTGTGTAGAAAAGTAATCTACGCACTGATTTATAAAGCTAGTTTTCTAGAAATCCTAGCAGTAATTGCTAACCAAATTGTTGAACGACTCGTTCAAGACAATCATGAAGCATTGATACTGAAATAATTCGTCAGTGGTTGATATTGAAAAGCACGCTCGTATTCCGAGACTGCATTAAGTTGGCATAGTTGACACCTTTGTTTCCTTGAACTCTTTTCATTTCAAGGATTGACAAAACGTTAACTGCTGTCTCATTTACATCCTCTATCTTAAAATTGTTTACAGAATATCGCTTGTTACCACGCGATTAATTAGGGATTTATGCACCTATAGCCGCCCTAATTTAGAGTAAAATTACCGCTCTTCAACCGACTCGACCGACTCGGTTCGAGTAATAAGGACATGTTATCTGCAACTAATGCAATTTGAATAACTCCATGGCCATTTTCAGCTACATGTTTAGTACTTGGGAGTACAAACAATAACGCTATGGCGTTTATTTCTCAGGTGAAATCTTCATGTGTATTCATAGCTGTCGCCTGATAGAATACTTCTGCTGAGACAAACCAATGCAATCATCTCATCAGATTTTACCTGGCTGAAATCCCATTTATGCTAATAGGCCACTATTCACCTCATCCCCGATGGAATTACTGAATATTGATGTCATCAAATTCATGACTAGTAAAAGGGTAATTAAGGTCGCACTGTCTCGGAACATGCCATCCAATTGGTTTATTACCCTAGAATCTAAACAAAAGAGATAAAACAACTGGCAATAATAACAATAGATTCTTTTGTTGCATCGAACCAATGAGAACCAAGTGAAGCCCTGGAATAAAAGAGCGCCAGTGAGCGTTAACAATTGTCATGTTTAATTTCAAGCAGAAATCACAAACCCATTGTTAAAATGTTTGTACATTAGCATTATGTCAGTGTTTGTAAACACTGTGTTAATTCTACCCATACGAGGTACTATCTGGTAAAAAGGGCACTGTCCCAAGATATCTATCAGTGACATTCTTGTAAGTTTTAGAAGACGCTTCTTTTCGAACACTCTTTAAACAACGACTCAATTGAGACGATGACAGCAGAGATATTTCATCTGAGAGTTAAGGAATGAGACAATGAATGCCTTCAAGAATTTATTTAAGTGTTTTTTCTCATGGATCCAAATCACTTAACCCTTATCA
The DNA here is from genome assembly GCA_029948255.1 of Telmatactis stephensoni. Classification (NCBI taxonomy): domain Eukaryota; kingdom Metazoa; phylum Cnidaria; class Anthozoa; order Actiniaria; family Isophelliidae; genus Telmatactis; species Telmatactis stephensoni. The sequence goes on from JALIZF010001582.1 coordinate 123,730, forward strand.
TCACTGGCTTGATCTTACCCGTGCGGATTTTGTTAGCTGAATTTCATGCCAGCTTTCCAAAGAATTCTCTCTGTTTGAAAGCTCATGGGGGCATACAGTTTGCTCGCCAGTCCATCGCAGATAATGAGATTCGTATACTTTTAACAGCTGATTGATAACAATCTACTCGACGGTAAACTTGTGGAAATCAATGTTGCTTTCCTGTTCGTCCTATCGTTTACAGATTTGGCGATTTAGTTAACCCGAGAACATCTAGTATTTATGGATCCCAATTTTTTCACGTGCTTTGCTGGCGGAATGCTTACTTAATGAACAAACTTAGATTCAACTCAAAACACCTCTAGGTGTCCGAACAAAGAAATCTTTGTCTGAGGTGTTCATTCACTTGATCATCACGTTTACACGAATTACGATATGTTTACAAATCTAAAGGAGAAAATAATGACAATTACGTACTAACTACGTTATACATGATCATGAGATGGTGCATCACCCGTTTATGCTTCATCACCAGTCCTTTCGAAGCTTAAACAGCCCTTTTAAAAGAAAAGCCTTTAGGAACTGTATGCATGAGCATATGCATGAGACAACGATCTTAATGATACAGGCTCTCTCGCGATTTGTGACTAGGTGATTTGTGACCAAGATGATTGCAGCCATAACTGAAGGTTGAGTGTGGTAGAACCCAGCCAACCTCGTTCCCAGTCCCTGGTAACGAGGTTGAGAACCCAGCTTCCACATATTTCCGATATTTGTACTAGAAGATACTCCAGCCTTATATGTAGCTGGAGTATATTTCAAGTCGCACTGTTTCACGGTTAGCACGTGTTCAATGCTACACGGGTTCTTTCATGTTTAGTCCTACAGCTTGAACGTGGCAGTATAGTATTGCCATGGAACTATTTCATTGCGACTTGACTACGTTGCACAAGTGAACGCCGGGTAATTCCCAGTGTATTTTCTGTCTTCACCCATAGATGTAAAGGTTGCCGTGCATGGTCACCTGTGAGCTCGATTGTTCTTCACTACTCATTTTGTAAACCATACGAAAATAACTGTTCTTACGGATCCATGAAGTTAAGATGCAAATGAACCATTATGTATTATAATGCATTGACCCCATAGCCTCGCTTGAATGATTCTTAAAACTAAAGATTATCTCATTGCGGGCTCATCTGTAATAACATCTGTTGTTTTCCGATTGGCTGCATGGCCAGCTGACTGCTGCTCAATTGTACATAATTGTATAACAGAGTTACTATTAAAACGTCCCCTGCCAGTTTTGATATATAACACAGCCGATTGTTTTTAGACATAGGTGTCATTTTGCACCTCCGTGTGTATTCTTCATTGTGCTTGTTTATTAGCTAACCAAGTAATGAGAGCATTAATCTGTTTGATCTTTCCGTCCTGAAATTGCGCTCCAGAAATCAATAACGTATTGGTTTTGCTTTGGAATCCATAATTGATTCTAATAATAAATTAAATCATGAATTGTGCAGGTGTTAATTACTCACTATTGAGTTGAAAACGACTTGGAAATCCAATGTTCTACCCAATGCAGATCCATGTCTATGTTAAATGTCTTGACAGTAGCACATCTAAAAATGCGGTTTTCCCGAAATGCCCTATCAGAAGTCATAAAGTGATCGTGTAGCCGAATATTCGAAAAGGGCATTCATCGTGCTCGTCAGAAGGCGAGCTGAGTTACTCGAATCAGACAGCATGGCACCACGAGCCACGTAAAGACACTTTGTCTATTTCTGTTCAGTACATATTTAAGTTTCGATTTTTAGATCATGTCCCCAATTAGTGTCAACACGCTAAAGAAACATGACACGTAAATAAAGTTCTGCTATGTTATGTTATCGTCTAATGCAAAGAATCATGTTTTAAGAACAGACCATTTTTCCAATGTTCTCTTGCTCAACGGGAACCTCGCGACTACGACTGCGCGTAATATACTCTTTTAGAATTTTTAGTAGTTCAATCTATTGATACATCTATTTTCAAAGCTCATAGTGTCCGTAGTGCAGCAACATCTACGGCTATCTTTAAAGGGGCTTCCCTTAATGACGTACTTAAATTAGCTAACTGGTCGACAGCTAGTACGTTCAACCGTTTCTATCATAAACCCATAGTTAATAACGTGCCAGTAAGCACATTAATTTTGTCATAATAGTTATTGAGAATTAAAGGTGTTCCATAAGAAGATCTGCTTTTATTTATTGTATTAAAATCCTTATTTATGGCATCATGCTTTGAACACGCAATGGTTATGTCATAATGTGGAGTATGGTGAAAGAGAATTTAAAATTAGACAAAAGGTATACTTACCTTGCAGGATAATTATAATTCTCTGAGACATACGGAACATTATGACATATCCTCCCGCCCTAGTTTTCTAATTTGATTTTACAATATATATTTTTTCGTCACCCTCCCATATATGTTTCTTTATGATGCCATAATTTTCGCTGCTATATCCCTGCATGCACATGAGAAAGAAGAGGCCGGCTTCACTGTGTCACTCGGTTTTATTAGACTGTTATTTGCATAACAATAGTCGCTTTAAAGAGTGGGCTTCTGCGTCTGCGCAATGAGATACGCAATGGTTATGTCATAATGTTCCGTATGTCTCAGAGAATTACAATTATCCTGCAAGGTAAGTGTACCTTTTGTCTAATTTTAAATTTTTGGGGTTACGTATGGGTAAAAAGAGGGGTTACTAGTTTCTTTTTTCTTCTTCTTCTCTCTTTCTACTTTTTTCTACAAATCCACCAACAGAAGGGGGCTCTAAATCCACTGTGGATACTGGCTAGTATAATTAAGAGATGTTTTTCAATATCGAGTAATGTCTAAAAGTGCAAAGTGGTTATCCTAACTTTTATTCAAATTTGTCAACTTTCGAGCTGATTGTAAAGCATCATATGGCAAATGAGCGAAAGAAGGCCTAAAACTCATTTTCGATTCAAATTTTCACTTTGGATTCACACTTTTATCCAACTTTTATTAATCAAAACCACTTACAAATAACCTAAACTTTCTGAAAGTAACTAACTTTAGCTTTGTACACCAGTTATTCTTAAGCTGAATAGATTTTGTTGCCCAATGCTTGAACGTGAAAACAAATCTCTTAATCTTTAATTCGCAATAAACGACCCTTGTTTCTCTCGTCACGCCTAAACGGGTATGGTCCAGTTTTTGTAGCTGCTGGCTTAAATGCAGTATACTAATATTCCATTATGTTATAACGGAAGTACGCTACGTACATGTAAGTAACAATAGAATCTTTGGATGTTTGATGCATTCTTTATTTTATAGCGATCTACAAATCCTACAACTTTTAGTAGTTTTTAACTCGTGGATTGCAAACCCGTGTTGTTAATGCATGTACTGTACTATTCCCTGTTCATTTAGTAACACTTATTTAAAGTTAAATGTCTATTGCACAAAGAATTCGTAAAATCAAAACAACACCAACAATAAAAGGAATTAAAGTGGCCATAAAATTAAAAGGTACACTGCAGTAGGGATTTCTAAAATCAAATAATCTGCAATAAATACAATACATGAAAATATATTACCAAACTTCTATTTACTGAAGGTTAAAACAGCTCAAATGAACTTGTTAATTAAAAATGATAAATTATTGTAAAATCCTTGATTTAACATAACATGCAAACTATATAAAGGGATATACAATTGATGTTCTGGAAAGTGAAGATGATTATATTGATGTCCAAAGTATTATTCAGAAAATGCCTTCCTCTCAACCTATAAATCAAATAATTTAGCCCTTCTCATTTTCGCAGTTTTTTCTTTTCATTCACTTTTTCCCCTTTTTCTTCATCTAGTTAGAATGAGCCTCACTATTTATTTAATAACTTAGTTACTTTATAATGAACTTGTTACCCTACGCATATGTTCTTTGTTAATTTTTTAAGTACAAATGACTCCTGCCTGGACTAGCCTTGCTATTTAGCAGGTCAGCCCCTTCTTGTAAGAATATTATACAAAAGAAATAAACATTTGTCTTGCCTTTTCTTGTTTTGTAGAGAGGCCGTTCACATTTTTAGCACAAGGTAAAAATATCAGAACATCTGAATTGACTCACAACTAAAAAAGTCAGTGTTGCAAATTTGTTCTACAGTTCATGTCGAATGCTTGTCATTTGTGGACTGCCGCTGGAATCCAATTCATTGGCTCTGGTTCATCAAATACCATTGTAGAAGGAATTGGTTTTTCAATTTTTCTTTCAAGGTGTTCATGTCCACTTTTGGACACAATCACAACAAGCTTGCACGAAGACCTTGTTATACCAGCATACATCTTTTCAATAAGCTGGGCTTCAATCATCTGTGTGCTTACCATAAGGATCACAGCTTTGGAGCCAAGCCCCTTGTATTTGCAAATGGAATCAACAGCAATACCACATTTTCCAAGTTCCATCTTATCTGCTGGCCAGGCCCTATCATCAAGACACTGAACCATCTGCACTGCACTGAATGGGATCACATTTGAGATAGATGATTGGTTAATTTTGTCTCTTAGATAAGCAGCTCTATCCTTATTCTCTACAAGAATGCAAATATCCATTGGTGAGACAGTTTCCAGCTCCTTCCACATTTCATCAATACAATCAAATATGAAACTTAGGACTCGGTTAGTAAAACTGTCCAAGTCAAGATCAGTAAAACTATTGTTCCACACTACAGCAGGACCATCACATCCATGGGAAGGCTGGCATTGTCTTCCAGTTTTAGGCTCATGAAAGAATTGTGATGTCTCAAAGACATTTCTTGTATTTCGAATAACTTCTCCAAGATAGTAGATGGCACTTGCTGGTGGTTTTGGAGGATGGGAATAACAGACCTTCTGATTGTCATCAAAGAAAATGCGCTTCAAATGAGTAGGGCCTTTATTGTATAAACGATCAATCAAGAGCTCCCAGTTCCTGTGCTTCATATCTTGGGCTTCATCAACAAAGATACTATCATATTTGACATACTTGTCATTGGAGATTGTCAACATAGAAATAACACTGTTGACCACATCTGATTTTGGTGCCTAAAAAGGAATGTCAAAACGAGCAATCAAAATAGCCTTTAAATTTAATTATCAGCCAACTTATTTATATCCATGCTGTAAATATGCCAATTTCAAAAAAGGTAAGTCAAAAGGCAGCCTTCCATCCTATGTGATTAGACTGAGAATGGAGTGATAGATGTAATAATTTATGCACTTGCTGTTCAACTTTGGTTTCAATTTTTGATAAATTGCTATCATAATTATTGCAATATATATTAATGCAAGTGAAATTCTTAAGGGAATAAAGTTGAACCATGATGCCATTGCTGTTCATAGTCATCAGGTTTTAAAGCTTTAGAAATTTCAACCTTTGGTCTAGTTGTGCAGACCTATTGTGGCCTAATTTGGAAGAACTTGTTCATGGGAGAAGAACTGTTCATAAGTTTTTTTGGGGGGAGAGACAATAGGTTGCTAATAAGATTTTCTTTTATAATTACACAGTCAACTCTCTTGTAAGTAGTAGGCAGGCTCTCTAGGGCTCTTGAGAGGGGGGGGAGGGAAGGGGAGGAGTGGACAGGAGAGGTGGGGAGATGGAGGGGCCTGTATAAATGCTATTGTTTTGATGATATCCTCCCCCAGTTAGCTGGATTATGTCTTGGAGGATAAATGTTAATCTCTGCCAATCATATCGCATGTAAACACTGTTACAATTTTGAGTTAACGGATATTCCCCTTGAAACCTTCCCCATGTGTCCTGTGCCAATCAATTATTTTTTATTGATTTGGTTTTATTCAGATTGACTATTGATTTAAAATAACTCTTATCTTCTATCCTATAAGAGTATACTTGAGTTGACAAAAAGAAAGAAATTTCACATTAAAAGGCTTTTGGGTATTTTTCCAAAATAAGGTTAATAATGGTTGAAAAATCTAAATTGGAATGTTTCCTCACTTACATATGGATTATTAATGTACTCTTGTCGATAAACCTTTTTAATGAGATCCTCTACAAGTTCTTCAAATGTTACAACATGGATGTTTGGAATATCTTTGAGTCGCCTGTCAGGAGATTAAAATGTAATTAATAAACACAGAGAAAAGTTATATAAATCAATATTGTGAGGACTAAGTTGCAAATACAGTCAGGACATCAAGCTACAAAATAATATTCAAAGGCTTAACCCCACCTATACTGTACACAAAAAAAACATGATCACACTCAATGACTCACCAAATTACATACTCAGCTAAGGCTCTGTGGTACACAACTATCAGCTTTTTGTGTGCAAACAGTCGTTCTTCAGCAGCATGGTGAATCATAACCTCCGTCTTACCACTTCCAGCAGGGCCACATATATAAAACTCATCTGGCAAGCCATTTAACACCTTGGCCTGAGCTGGTGTTAATTTGCAGAGGGTGTCATGAATACGATTCCAAGATTCATATAGCCCAAACATTTCAGCAAAATAGAACACACATTTATCATATTGCTCATCAGTGAATGCTCCACTTTGTGGTCTGAGTTCATTAAGCCATTCTAACAGTGAATCTTTTGATGCTAAGTGCTCTTTATTCAGCATCTCATTTCTTTCAAAGGTGAACAATGGAACATTTGGCATCACAACAGCATAGCTAACTGGTTTGTGCTTCATTTTTAGACATTTGTCAAGAACACGTTTTATTGCCACAGAACCCTTATGAAGCTGTTTTTTAGCTTCTTTAAAATTATTTTTTAAAGTATTTGTATCTGTGCTGTTTGTGCCTTTCACCTCGAACAACATGATGCCACGAGTTTTATGGAGTATCAAAAAGTCAGTTTCTCCCAACCGCTCCATGCAATACTTGTGGGAATGGATGGTCACCATTGGTTCATCTATTTGTTTAAATAAATCATAAACTGCTTTCTCAGCCATTTTTCCTTCATCTGTTGGATTAAAGGCTGGGAATTGATTGGGACAAATATACATCTTTGAGTGCCTCTCTGGAATATAATAGAGGAAAAAAATCTTCTAAAGTTATGCATTGTCAAGTCACTTTTGCTTCACAAAGGCAAATGCTATACTTCATAATTTGTAAAGAACAATATAAGCAACTAATTATGGAATAAAGTTCACACACAGTCTGATTGTCTGATGGAAATATGAAGATCAGATAAAATAAAAATACAAAGCAGCGCTATATAAAAGTCTAACATTTCTGGCATTTCTGTTCTTTTCCTTCCTTTTCTATTCGAATTAACTCCTCAAAGAACACAAACAAGAAATAACAAAAAATAACAACCTTAAGGCCCGTTTAAACGGACCCAACATGTTGGGCCAACATCATCCAACATTGTTGGGCCATGTTGGATGATGTTGGATGTGGGGGTGTTCAAACGGATCCAACATGTTGGGTGAACGATAAACAAAAATCTATCTCCAAGGTTACGACTCCGAGAAACCAAGAAGTGCGCATGTCCGTACCCAACATTGTTGGATGGAGGTGTTCAAACGGACCAACATTGTTGCGATACGGTTTGGTGAGCACGAGAACAAAAGAAATGTTGGACGATGTTGGATGGCGATTTTGACCTGAATCAAAATCCATCCAACACCGTCCAACACCGTCCAACATCATCCAACATCATCCAACAAGGTGTTCAAACGGTCCAACATTGTTGGACCAACAATGTTGGAGACAAAATGTTGGGTCCGTTTAAACGGGCCTTTAATGTTAATTATTGCTGGGGTGCATGTGACGTCACGGCAGCCATCTTGGTTGACCTTCAACAAAAGATTTCTCATTAGCGTTTATTGTTTGGTCAACCAACATGGCTACCGCTTCATTGTCTTTGGATTCCCAAAGGTATGGATGCACCCCAGCAATAGGCAGAAGGAAATCATTAAGCTTATATGATACTACTAACCAGGAAAATAGCGGTAAAGGTAATGCAACACATCCTGCTCGCTTTGTTTCAAGCTCTGTTGAGCGCGTCCCTGTGTTGTGAAAATACAAATTTATTATTTAAATTTATCATTAAAATTATGTGTTTTCTGGACTAAACAAATTTGTAAAAAAAATTGTGCAAAATTTTTGAATAATCCACAGCACAGTAAAGATCGAATGTACTTAAGCTTAATTCGATCAGCAAAGTACAGTCGGCGGTGTGTTTGGCGTCATCTTCGTACACCAAAAAAAATCACGACACCTATGTCTTTTCTTAAATAAAAATGGGTATTTATCCTGCTTGACAGGGACAGGGCAAAAAGAATCCCTCTACGCGCCAGAACCGCCATTCCCTGCTAGCAGAGTCTCTCTCGTTACGGTCCTGCAATGAAAATTATTGCAGGACCGTAACGAGAGAGACTCTGCTAGCAGGGAAGAACCGCCAGAGATCAGCAACAACTTCGCTCATGCTTATTGTTAAAAATACCATATAAGCTTTTGATCCTATCTTTAGAATACTATTATCACTGGTGCCTACCTCAGGAGGATTTCCAATCATGCTTAATATATACTGAGATACTAGTAGATCACTCCAGAGTTTCTAGCCTTTTCAGTTTTGAAAGACAAGTTCAAAATTCCCGCTCTTTCATCCCAAGGCAGTGATCGAAATACGCATGTTCAGAATCTCTTGTATCGTTATCAGTCTTTCACGGAAATTAGAGCACAGGAAGCCCATGCTCATCGCCAGTGCATGGATAAGAGGTCATAAGAGACGCAAAGCGATGTTTATAAATATTTCATGACTTTATTCTCGACTTTTTTTTTTACTATAATGAATGTCTACAATACATCTATCATGAAGCGATTTATGTAATTGTTGTCTTTTGCCTTTCCCCCCTACTGTTGTTTTTTTTAGTAGGGGGAGGGGTATATTAGGAAAAGGTCGAAACATAATGCCATATGATGGATAAGGTTTGAAGACATTTATCATACTAAAAAAATTAAACCGATAAATTCATGAAATATTTATAAAAATCACTTCATGTTTCCAAAAGGACGAAGAAGGAGCAAGTGGACTATAAGTTTCAGGGAATGTACGACATTCTGCAATTTCATTTTTTAATGTACATACATGTTTCGGTAGTCTCAGCTACCTTCGTCAGTAAATTTTTGTTTTAACAAGTCATGACAATTTGTTAATTAATATGTTGTGTATATATTTAACTGATCATGCCATGTTCACTTACACTGAGGAAGGTAGCTGAGACTACTGAAACATGTATGTACATTAAAAAATGAAATTGCAGAATGTCGTACATTCCCTGAAAATCACTTCATGTCTCTTAGCAACAGGCAATGAGCCTATGCTGCCTGTATTCAGACACTGACCTGTCTCTGTTTTGGTTGTAATTTGTTGTATCTTGTATTGGCAAAATTATCAGAACAGCAGAGATGAAAGATAAGATGAAAAATCTAGTGATAAAAAGGAAAAAAGTGCTTGGGCTTCCTGTGGTTTCCTTCTAATCTTTCCTCAGATGCAGAAGGAACATATCCGAACAATGTGAGCAGTAAAAATATGAAATTAAACTTGACCTGTTAGCGTACGGCAGCACCACAACGGAGGTGCGCCTACCAAAAAACTGGGTCGAGCCACCTTAATTTGTGCTTCGCGATTAACTTTATCCAGTTCTTAACAGCTACTAGTTATAATTCTGGAGGAATATATAAACGAAATGGAAGCCAATGCTAACGTTGTTGAGGCCAGAGACCTCAAACATTTAAATATTGTAATATAATAAGCCTCTTATTTTTTCTATTTCTTCATTTATATATTTTTCCTTTTGAGACTGTATTCCAATTCAGTTAAAAGAACAATTATACAATAAAAGGGAAACAAATATGTAACATTTATTTCAAATGGAAATTTGAAATATAAGATTTTGATTATAAAAAAATAGTTTTTATGGAAATAATTAGGGGTAGGGGAGCGCGCGCTGGGGAGGATCAGAAGGTTACCTAGCCTAACTTCCGCAGAGCAGACCACTAAAATAACGTCTTGATTAGCCTGTGTACAGCCGTTTCCCACCCCTTCCCCCTACGGGGAAAAATCGGGGAGGTTCCCTTTGGTCTTGATTTTTTCAGTGAGTCATCAGTTTAAGAAGATAAAACTGCTGGTTTCTTTCTTTCGCGTGTCAGAAACTGGCCATGGCCAAATTTAATCCTATACAAGTATATATTATTTCAAAGGAGCCTTGAAACCTATAAAAATCATATATTCAACTCCAAATACTCGCGGGCTTGGGGTCTCATAGATATTTAGCCAGACAAAAGTTAAATTACCCACTGCACCACAACTAATTTTTACTAACAACTCTTACAAACTCAGTAATGCTTTTATTCATCCATCATTGACTATATTAGATCGAAGTAAACACACCAACATTTAAAAACTGAGAAAGATTTTTAATTGCTTTTCAGTTTCAGTTTTTTCGGAGAAGCGGATTTCCCGGTTCTCATTTCTAGCTCATCTGCTTCAGAAAGATCAACCTCTGTAACAGCAACCGTTGCAGATCGATGGGCATTTGCGGACTCGCTTCGCTGTTCACAATTAGAATGAGAAAATCATATGTTAGTCTAATCAAATCTTAAACTTGGGTGATAGACCTCCCTTCCATGTTCAAAAATGAAATGTGTAAAACTATACCTGGTTTGTTACAACATCCGCTGCAGCACTTCATGGGATAACCACAATCGCAGTCTGTTCTGCATTCCGTGAAATAACATCGCCGGCCAGGCCGCGGGCAAACTCCAAATCTCTTTACTGCAATACAAAATTACAGATAAGTATTACAAGGTACATTAGAAAATATAAAGGATATTATAAAATATTTGAGATATAACGCGCGCGCTGATTGGCTGGCTACCATGTTTATATCAGAGGACAGAGACATGGCTCGCTCAAAAAACGTCGAAAATATTTTATAAAAGCAATATAAAACGATCGCTTATGTCTCTGTACTGTGATATAAACACTCTGAAAGATGCAGAGCACTCGAAAAGCAAGAGAAACTCGGCTACACCTCGTGTTCCTAAGCTTGCTTTTCTCTTGCTCTACATCTTCCATCGTGTTTATATCACAGTACAGAGACATGCGCGCGCGTTTTATATATTCCTTAAATAATAGTGTGGTGATAATAAGAATATAGAATAATAATGATCTTATTTGTTATTCATAGTGTTATTTACATTCACCTACAAAAGCAAAAACGAGCCCCACAACTCTGAAGGCACAACAATGCCATGGCAACCATCACAATAAACACCGACTTCTTCATGGTTTGCTTCCGATGAAAGTTAGGCAACACAAACTCCTTTAAAGAAAGAAAAAATGTTCAAAAAAAATACTGAAGATATACATGATATAATGACTAGTCCATGATTTGAAAGGCTTTTAGTACTTATGCTACCAAGAGACCATAATACTAAGAGAGCGAAACTCAGTATTGATGTCTATGCGATGTTCGTGGCGGCTAAGGCTATTTTTAGTAACTTCGCCATCGATGCGCGCAAGGCTCTCAAAGGAGAATTTAATTTTTGACGTGTGCGCGGACGGGACCGTTTGGTTTCGGCATTTGAATTCTGTTGTTTAGAGTCTTGCCAAGAGACCATAATACTAAGAGAGCGAAACTCAGTATTGATGTCTGTGCGATGTTCGTGGCGCCTAAGGCTATTTTAGTAACTTCGCCAACGCGCGCGCAAGGCCCTCAACCAATAGAATTTGATTTTTGACGTGCGCGCGGACGGGACCGTTTGAATTCTATTGTTTAAGAGCCGTGCGCGCGCGATGGCGAAATTACTAAAAATAGCCTTAGGCGCCACGAACATCCAACAGACATCAAATCTGAGTTTCGCTCTCTTAGTATTATGGTCTCTTGGTCTTGCACGCGATAGCGAAATTACTAAAAATAGCCTTAGTCGCCGCGAACAACGCACAGACATCAATACTGAGTTTCGCTCTCTTAGTATTATGAAATAATGAATGATCACAATGATTATGGTCTCTTGATGCTACTTATGTTGTAGGACAGGCTCTGGGCAAGCAGGTACCGTTCAACTTGCTTTATTGTTAGTTTTCGGCATTATATAAAATGGTCCTGGTCCTGGTGCTTTTCAAAACTGGTCAAATCGATGCAGATATTAAAGAACATACTTCGTTTTTCCCTGTGTGTCTATTTTCAGTCTTCAAAACTTTTGAACTTTGAATTTGGGCTGTGATTTTCCTTGAATAATGACACTTCGAGAGCCGTTGCTTTTGTGTTATTGATGGTTTGTCATTCATGCATATTTGCGTTTTCACTTGAGGGCGAGATAAGTGCGCTTACAGTATTTGCACTACACTTGTCAATTTGTGGTATACTCTTCGGTTAATTTGGCTCAAAAGAGGTATTTGTATACTAGTTTGGGACACAGGATTGTGTCCTTTTGCGTCGGACACGGTATCACTTTCGGAAAAATTGCGGTCAGGATAAAAAGTCTTTTCACTTGGGTCATTTAATTTACGTGCATTGGGATACGGCAGAAATTTTTCTTGTAAATAAATGGTAAGAAATAACTTTTGTCTCCACAATAAATTTTAGTTGGAATGTCACCCAGGATAGACGTGCATTCCTTATTTGTCTTATGAAAAGGAGAATCAGCGCTTTTCAGCAGGTGAGCTTTAGTCATCTAACGTCTCATCTCGTGTAATTGCTAGTTTAAGTGTTTCGAGAGATGAAAAAGGCTTTGTGTCAAGCTAGGGAAGGAATTGAGTGTATTGTGTGATGCGAGTTTTATTAAAACCATTTAGGACACTACAGTCGGCATTAGTTTCTGCATGTGTGAGTAACTGGGGATGCCATTCCGTTTTCGAAGAATGCTGAATTCCTTCGAACTCAGACTGATGCCCTCATTACTTCAGTAAATTTTTCTAAAACTGCCTGTGGGTCAGCTTTTGTTGCTAGTGCATCTGTCATGACTGTTTTTCTGGTTTTGCACGGTTGACAAATTTGAGCTGTACTAGCCGCAGTTTGACGCTGCAGACTGCGTGTCTTAGGTCGGCCCGACAGGATGACAAAATGAAAAACGAGGCGAAGCTGTAATAGCGGAAATTGAGTGTTATTCAATCATATCTTCCAAAAAGGGGGTAAAGGAAGGAAATTGGCCAGAGAGAAAAAACCAAACCAAACCAAACCAAACCAAACCAAACCAAACCAAACCAAACCAAACCAAACCAAACCAAACCAAACCAAACCAAACCAAACCAAACCAAACCAAACCAAACCAAACCAAACCAAACCAAACCAAACCAAACCAAACCAAACCAAACCAAACCAAAACAAACAAACAACAACAACAACAAGCAAAACAAAACAAACAAAAAACAACAACAACAAAACATAAAATCACCTAGTATCAACATAACATAATCCACCTCTAAGATTAAATGGTAACTTGAAACGAATTTGAATCGAAAGTTTTCACAATTGATCTGACGTACTAAAGTATTGCTGTGACGAACATCAATACCTTGCTTTTTTTCTTGAATACCTGGGTTCTGCACCAATGTTGTAGGAGACAGGTTCTAGGCAGACTCGTTCGACTTGCTTTATTGTTAGTTTTCCTTGCTACTGCCCCACGCTTCTCTGAGCTGAGCAGATTTTACAGTTCTATTGTACTTGTATCTGGTCTAATATAATTGGCAAGGTCTATCAAGGTCTATCATTAACACGTGGGCTTTGGTTGTAATATTGGGATTGGTTTAAATAATCATGTGATTAATGATCATCGTAGGGGCTCGTCAGCATTTAAGGGATGACTCCGTAATTAACTAGTACGTACAACTAAGATAGACGATAAAAACTATAGGTACCGATGACAAATTAAGGTGAAGGGCTATCCTTCCCTACAAAATAATTTAAGAAGTTAGCGATAACTAGGGCGAAATTGGCAAGGTAACAGCCATATAGGGCCTGACACACCTTTGGTACACACAGAGGTGTGACTTACCTTGGTTCAGTGATCTAAGGAAACTCTATTCAGGTAATCTAAGCATTGCTGTAACCGAATGGATTTAATGCTAAAATGTCTATCATCAGGACAAGGGGTAACCTGTTCTGACGAACTTAATATCTAAGCAAATATTACAAGTACACCTATCTATTACGGATTTCAAGTGGAGCTCTAATAATAAATCAGTTGCCAAAAATTTTAATGTTGTTTGTCAAATTCGTCTTCCGTAACACTTATGCCAGCCTGATGATGAACTGAAGCGTAAAAGGGCGAAATGCCGTCACTTGCTGTACTAAAGTGTTCAAGCAAAAACCAAAAGAACTAGATAAATTATTTTTTGGGGATAGAAAAGGTGTGTCACATTTTTGCTATTCACTGACGCGACGTCACTAAAACGAAACGGGCAAAATGTCGGCGCGCAGCACGTCCGGGTATTTGAAATCAAGTGTTAATTCATGCAAGCAACTATGAAAAAATAAGTAAAACTTAGTGAGATATTTGCTTTGCTGAGATTCGTTTAATTCAAGGACAAGGACTCAAATTCTTCCCGTATGCGTTCAATTACGTGATTAGACAACAGCCTATTCTAGAAGCTTGGTAAATAATTAGTATCGCTTTAATGATATAACTAGAGCTTCGTTAGACAATTGCGCACATTGCAATATTAAACAGTTGCTGTGCGACATCAACGAAAAAAAATTCGTTATGCACAAAATTAAGGCGGCAAAATACGAGACACAAAAACGCCTCAACTTGTCGCGCAACATTGTTGCTCGTTGAGAAATATTGTTGCGCGAAGTTGGAACCCGGTCTACTTTCCGCAACAAATTTTGATTTTGTTGCGCGTTTTCCATCACACAGTCAACTTGTAACGCAACATTTTTGCCAAAGCTCTCATTTGATTGGTCAAAAGGATGCAGAATTCGGTCAAGTTGAGATCTCGAGGGGAAAAACGCGCAACATCGATCAAAAACCTGCAACGCAACAATGTTGCGCGACAAGTTGAGGGTTCTTGTGTCTCGTATTTCGCCGCCTTTAGTTATCAAAAAAAAAAAAAAAATTCAACATGTATGTCCGTTGGACACCTTTAGAAGACAAAAACATCACAGACCTGTGTAGGATGACTATTTGAAACATTTATTAACGGTCTTAATACCATATCACAAATTTCTGTCACAAGACAATGGATGGTAATACGCTAGTATTGTGTAAAATTCAGGGGGATCCTCCCATATATGTTCTATATGGGGGTGCTTCGCCCAAAAGGGGTACTTTTTGATGCCGGAGGTATAGAAAAGGGTAGGGAATTTGCAAGTTTGAGTATATCAAAGGGTATGGACCGGAATTTGCAACTTTGGGTATGGAAAAGCTAGGGTCCTAGTATAAAAAGTTGTGAAAACTACCATTCAAGCCAAACGCTCATACTGCATATAGCGGTCTTACAAATAGTTTTCAAAATACTACGGAAATAACAGCAAAGGTATAAAAAAGCTAAAGGTATATTAAATAGGTACCTTTTTGCAGAAATTTGGATCTAGAGGATGAACATTTGTAAAACTGAAGGAATTTCTTCTGGCTCGCGGGTCAAGTTTTAACCATCATAAGCGCTCCCCAAGGCCAAGGCGTCGTACTTCATATGAGCCGCATTTAATTCACTGGATTAAGTTCATGTAAAGTTCGACGTTTGACCTAATTAGGTTCTACTGGGTGGTTTTAACACTAGGAACCCTTCGCGGCTGGATATCAAGCCTACCTTAGGTAAGATGACTATATTAAAATTCAAGTTCAA
This sequence comes from Telmatactis stephensoni, assembly GCA_029948255.1. Lineage (NCBI taxonomy): Eukaryota > Metazoa > Cnidaria > Anthozoa > Actiniaria > Isophelliidae > Telmatactis > Telmatactis stephensoni. The sequence continues at coordinate 139,524 of JALIZF010001582.1, forward strand.
AATATTCCTCTGCGAACAAAATTTGTTAACTAAACTGTCCCTTGGTTGTTTCGAAAGACAGTTTTAATGTTTTCGTCACATTTTGTATCACTCTCAGTAAATGTCTGAACCTCCTTGCTTCCATATGGTCTCCTTTTCTTCTCGTATTCTCCAAAAACAAAGGCGAAAATTTGCATTGGTCTGTAGTCTTCTCGTTTTCTCCTTTGTTTCCTTTAGAGAGCTGAGAAAGCTGTCCATAGACAAAGGCGAAAAGAAGAATGTACTGGACAATCTCACCTCATTTCAACATCAAAGGGGATGAGATCGTGCTTTAAAATGTCATTAACTTTGAGGAGGCGAACATATTAACTGTTAAACCACTGACATAACTGTGTGGCACACATTGTACCAACTATAAATAGCAACTATAGCTGAAAATACAGCACTGCAATGACTTTGAACAAAGGTTCAGTTGAGGTATCCATGCTGGTTTCTGTACATTTCTTGTACTGTTAGCCCTACTGTCTTGGCAATGATTTTTTACCTTACTAGCTATTTTCAACTATCATGTTTCTCATTCTGGTAGAACTACCATATCCATTTAGCATTAACACTATAAATTATTGTAGACAGGCTCTCTGGGGAGGGGAGGGGAGGTAAGAGGGAAAGGGAGAGGCTTTCCCCTTTATCTTTCCTCTCCCTCCCTTCCCTCTTCTCTCCCCTCTCCCTCCCATCCCCCTTCCCTGAGAGCCTGTTCACAGGTTAAAATTAGTGCCATTATTGGCATCGTCTGTTTCCTAACAGGCTAGGTCATACGTCTCATTTTTTTTAACCTTCTTAAAGAAGGTATGGCCGTTGGGGTTGATAAACTTGGGTAGGGATGAAGTATCTACTTTACTAAGTTTCAGGGAAGGGTTCAATATTAATATTCACTATATCAAAAGGGTCTAACTACTAGCAGTAGAGATCCAGTCTTTTGTAAACGCATTTCTAGGAGGGAGAGGGTGGGTATAAGTTAGGATGGGCAAGGGAGATATTTTTTCTTGTGATCTCGAGATGGAGTTTTGTTTGATTAAACTGGTGATATGGCCTCAGCACTTGTGATGTAGTTCAGCAAGTCAACCCTGGTGACAATTCCAAAGATCATTTCTTTTTCCTTCATAACAGCATTGTGTTCATCTACAATAACAAATATTGGTGTTAGATTGATCAGGTGAGAGTGACATCTCCACTACACTAAATCCTAGGGGTATTAAGGTCCCATATATTTTGGACAGGGAGGATGTCATGAATTTCCATTTTTATCCCTAAAGATTCCAAATCACAATCTGGCACTGCTTCCCATTTAATTTGACCCCCTTTGGGCTTGACTCGAAGAGGTTAATTGACCGAGTGATGCATTTCCATTTTGTCTCGAGTTCTGTATTAGAGTTTTGGGTTGGCAGTTGCCCTCCTCATCATTTTCCCTTCGACATCACGTCTTTACTTGGTTGATTAGTTTGATTAGTTTCTTATGAGTCACACTAATATTATTGTTGCAGTGGTTGCTGCAAGCTGCCAAAATCAGAGCAGGGATTTGGTTAGCCGGGACCATTTTGTACCAGAGAGATGGCTCAACAAGGTAACAACAAGCAAACTTCTCCTCTCAGTAATGACACAGTCACCATCACAGTCACTGTGATTTTGACTCCTAAAAGGTACATTAAGATCATCCCTGTCCAAATTATATAAGAGTTTAGACTGCATTAAATTCAGGGCCGTAGCCACAATTTAAACAATGGTATGTTTTTTTAAAAGTTGGTCCGGTTTTTTCGTTTTTCTACACAAATTCATGCATGCTTTCAATAACAGTGGTTTTAATGGTAAAAGTTGGTCCGGTTGAAACTTGACTAACCGTACCGGTGGCTACGGCCCTGAAATCGAAAATGATCATCATCACCTTCAATACTTACAGATTCTCTGAGAATGGACCACAACTGCATAATGCTCAATGTCAAGGATGCGTGACAACCTTCCAAGTTCCATATCCAAGGTTACCTAGGACAATAACAGAATTAACAATATTTTTATTTTCTCGTTATCTGTATGCATGTGTTTGTCTTTGATATACTTCAGTTTCATCCTTTCAACCTGCTGTATACCTGTTTTAATAATTTATGTGGATGCTCAGCTAGATTAGCTTCAAAGTTACTCTGAGCATCCTTTACCTTTCAGATATGTTTAATGTACATTTGTAAATAGCTATGTTAATTTATGGTAATAATGTTGAAACGTGAATATTTCCAATATAGTATTTCATGCCTCTTCAAAATAATAATTAATTCCTGAAAGCAAAAATCTGATGATGTTGTTACCTCAGGATCTAAAAAGATGGAGTGGGGAAAAGCAAGAATGGAATGGCTTCCTTTTTTATCAAGGCCCATCAATGTAGCCTTGAATGGTGAAGGAATCAACCAACATGCCTCTACAGCTCGTCAGCTAAACACTAGAAATACAGAATACAAGGAAATGAGAACAGAAGAGTGTACAAGATTAGATTTTAATGAACTAATAATTGACAGAAATATTATTGGTGTTAAGCTTCTACCACAGGATTTAATGTGTCCCTGACCCAAGTGATTTAAAAAAATTCAGTAACGATTGTACTTCATGTAAACAATTGACTAGGACAATATTTCCTCGTTTGAGCTCTATACTTGTGAGTTATCAAGGATTTATGCCTATTAGATGATGTCTACCCAGGAATTTGCAATATTTGTTTTATGCTTTAGAAGTGGGCTTATGAAACCCTTTATATATATATATTACACAAACAAAATAAAACAGTAATGTGTTAAAAAGATATTTAATTTACACCAAACTTGGGCCTTTTTGTATATTAAATGACTCCTGGGTAAACATAATCTAATTAGCATATGACAAGTTTAAACCACCATAACTCACCAGAGATCATGCTCAAACCAAGAAATGTTGTTCCAGTCATATATATACACATGGTGTAGAATAGATACTGTTAATTTGAAGCAAGGGGTTACCGGGGTACTTTAAATTCTCTTACTTTGACATAACTGATCAGTGTACCTGTACATGAGGTTATAGGAATGGAAGTCTTGAATGTAGACCACAGGGTTTGTGTCCTTGAGGAAAATACTTAATATTTTGAAAGTCTTCAGCAGAATAAATATACGTAGTACCAACATTGTTGGGGTACAATTGGAATATGAGTGTCACCTCCCCTTCCTATGTGGTAGAAGCTAAGGAAAGAGGAGCCTTCTGGTTATCTCCAACTGCAGTTGAAAGTTAACTTTCACTGTGATATTATACCAATGATTTTTGACAGGCACCTTTTAATAAACTTGTCTGTCTGTCCATCTATCTGTCTATCTGTCTGTCTGTCTGTCTGCCTACTTGCCTGCCTGCCTGCTTGCCTGCCTGCCTGTCTGCCTGCCTGCCTGCCTGCTTGTCTGTCTGCCTGCCTGCCTGTCTGGTCTGCCTGCCTGCCTGCCTGTCTGTCTGTCTCATAAAGTCCAGTACACACAAAGCAATTTTACCTTCTTAAAGCTCTTGTAGATACACTGTGACACCGTATCACTGGGCTTCATTCTTCCTGCTACAATGTGGGACATGATATTACCAAGGGTAATCATTCCCAGTACAGCCCTATAACAAATGATAGAATTAATTCCTGGTCTTTAAATTTTAACTTCATCTAGCAATAATATCAAGGATCTAATTTGTTGAACACCAATAAATATCAGCAGTAATCACGAACTGTAATATTAAACTAAAAGTAAAGGTAAACAACATCATTTTACATCCCTTGGTAATTAAGTATTTGTGACAGTCAACTTAGTAACTGATAAACTTAGGCCAAAAGTGTGCAGTTCAACCCCTCTCTCCAATCGTGTTTATTTAATAGGTTATTTTAAAACTTATCAAAGCAACAACAACAACAACAACCACAACAAAAACAAGTGTCAAGCTAAGGTCACTGGAAAGCCAACTTGGGTGCCAAATTTGCTTACAAGATTACATACTAATCAACAATATTAGACTTGCTCCTGATTCGACTTAAGCAATAAAAAAACTGTCTTCTGTGTGTGATAGCCTGATCTAAACATGCGTGATGCTGGGCAAACACGGGAGAGTGTAGTACTCGTAGTAGAAGCACAAGCCATAGGCGAATGCTTTCACAGCTCTTGAGTGTTCTCCCAACTTCACAAGTGTTTTGATCAGGCTATCAAACACAGAAAAAGAGTTTTTTACTTCTTTCATAAAATAATGAGTGCACAAATTTACAAAAACTTGAAAAAAGTTACATAAGAGTGTTTGATACTCTCATCAAACAATGTCTTTGTGGCCAATCAGAGTGCGCATTATATAATGGTTTATTAATCACCATCATTAATCACCATCAGTACCATTTCATCATCATCATCATTATAAGAAATTGGCACAAGTAATGCATGGTCAACACAACTTTAAGTTGTTTTGATACATATTTGTACATATTGTACATGTACACATCACAATTTTTCACATTTTTCACAGTTGTATGAAATGTGCTCCACACTTCTTACCCAGTTTGATCCACAACAGGAATTTGATCAAAGCCTTCCCTGAAAATATTAAAAACTGTATAAATAAGAATTGAATATATATAAGCTGCACAGATAAATTAGGTACACTTTAGTTTTCACCTCTGAAGTCTAAGGTGAAACAACATGTACTATATATATTATGATGGCATATTAGCACTTGGAGCAAATACAAATCTAATTCAACATTAAATTACAACTAGAACGTACTTGTTCATAATGTCAATGCAAACTTGGCAGGTGATTGTAGGCAGGACAGTCAAAGGTGACTGAAGATTCAAAGAACTGATTTTCTTCTTCCACCACCTACGTAAGTGAAAAATAATTTCTGTTTAACTACAATACCACAATTATTTTTACCTTCACCTACATCCAACATTTTGAAGAATTATAAGCAGCCCATGGAAGTTTTTCTAGACCAGATTGTGTAAGAGTTGAAATGGACAGAGTGGTGCCTTAATTGACTGTGTCAGTGCTGTGTTGTCTATACAAAAATATTCAAAATTTCTGCCATATTACCATGCCATGACAGTGTGGTGCCATTTTCAAAGTCATATGGTATCAATTCCTTTATTAAAATATCAAATGAATTGAATTTGTAAATTAAGAAGTTGCTTAGACCATTTTCATGGACATCCCACCCATCCCTTATTTTTGCATTGACAAGATATAATGCTCTTCATCTAGAGGATCAAGACAAAGGAGTTGAACCATAACATTTGATATCGATGACTACATACCATAGCTTGCTGTCCATGTCATGGAAGTTAGGCTCAATGAAGTCATTTTCTTCCATCCAATCATCACTTAAAAATTTAGTCCTATTATATTCAAGCAACAGTATTCAATTAGTAACAGTATAATTTAGTAAAATATTACAACCTTTTTCATTCAAATTGCTGGTAATTGTGATTTCACAACTTGGTCATAAGGAAAGGATTTTGACCAGAAATTCTTCTGCTGCGAAGTCAAGTGCTGCATTAGCTAGGTGCATAATACTGAAATTGACTAGATATGCAACCAAAAGTAGGGGTGGCGAATGGTACCTAGAAAATCATGGGTCTCGGCAACTTTTGATCTGATCTCGGAATCTCAGAAGCCTTTGTGATGGGTCTCGAATTCTCGTTTTTCTGTGTTTCTTCCTGTCTTGGAGTCTCGGTTTTTCAGGATGGAAGGTCTCGAAGTCTTGGATTTGTTTTCTTTGGAGAGGGGAACAACTTCAACTTGTCAGTTGAAAACTTCCCAGTTGACATGGCTGCTACGGTGCAAATCACTTTACAAAGGCATTGCACTGAATGAGTTGCCAACAACGAGTTGCAATTATTCCAAATATCAAAAACTTAAGCTCTTGCCAAAGCATAAGCCACTTGGTAAAATTTTTGTAGTAAAGGAGTTTATTTGTAAAGGCAGCTCATCCGGCAGTTCTTTTAAAATATTATATTACCTTGTACCTATACGAGCGCGAAGCGTGAGCCGCTCAGCAAAAATCTTGCATTAAAGTAGTTCACAATGACTGCTTTCCGGGTGAGTTGAGAACTGAATTTCCAGTTAATACTTTTCAGACTCGGTTGCTTCAGTATTTCTAGGTCTCGGTTTTCTCAGTACTCAGTCTCGGTCTCGGATTTTCGAAAAGGGTTAGTCTCAGTCTCGGATTTTCAAACAGGGGTCTCGGTGTCTCTGCGAGTCTCGGATTTTACCATTAGCCACCCCTAAAAGTGCAAGCACAAAGAAATTGTTCACATCTTCATTTTATGTCAATGAAAATGGGAGCAATACATTAATGTGCTTGTGCTTGCACTCATGCCGTTCCATGTACATAACTTACATGTAGTTTCTGACAGAGTCAGGGAGGATAACCACACAGCGCTGACCTTCACCAAGTGATTTGGCAGTTTGTAGGGCTGCAGTCATAGCACTTCCACTGGAACCACCTACAGTGAATATGGGTCAAAGGAAGATGAGGTTGGTGAGAAAATTGAGATGAATGTGAACATACTACACAACACCACACATTGACCTTCTCACAAATGTTTTATAGAACAGTTCCATATTAGAATAATTCTGTAGGTAATTATTGTAGGTGACTTGTTATTGAGACTTGAAGAGAATGAGCCCTCACTATAATAATTAAATTATAATTAAATTTGTCTAACAAAAGTAGGTGGTGTTGTTGACCAGTAATTAACTACTTACCACACAACAGACCCTCTTCCCTGATCAATTTTCTGGACATCATGAGAGCTTCTTTATCACCGACCTTAATCCATTGGTCAACTGTAGAACGGTCAAGTACAGTGGGAACAAAGTCATAACCAATGCCTTCAACCTGAAAACATATTTTTGGTATCATTCAAGAATCACATATTAGGCCGATTTAGCACTGAGATGCAAGTACACCATGTGAGGAGAGGACATGAGATGGCAAGTACATTGTATATCACACAAGTTTATTCATTGTGTGACTACTGCCGCTTGTTTTAATGTCAGCAACATCAACAGACAAACAAAATTTGTCAAAATCTATAACGGTTGCAACAAGTAAATGAAACTGTTGTATCATTAAGTCCAAGCCTTTCCTAGTAAGTTGCTTAAATTTGTCTGCAAGGACAACAGGCTTATTTCACGATCCCCATCAATTCTTGCAGATTACTCACATGATAAGTTGTGACATTAGTTTGGTTTAGAGAATCTGGCTCGGCAAGAATAGAACCATAAGGATCAACACCAACAACCTAAAGAAGGATTGAAAAATTAATGGCTTTAACAAATACTGGTTTTACTACAATAAAACAACCACTATATAGCTTTAGAACCAATAAACAAAATCCTGGGAAACTCAGGTTGACTCTGGAGCCATCAGTTCATAAAATCCTGACACCTTGGGAGCTATGCAAGCTGTTAATACAGCATAAGAAGTGACAATTATACCATTTATGCAGACAGACACCAGATCATTACAACAATTTGTTCTTTTTGCTTGATGAACTTTTACAAAAGGCATGATACATAGGTTGTTTTCCTCTCTTCTGGAACAATTCTCTAACTAAAATTGCCTCAAAGTTTATTATTTTTTTCCAGCAGTGCAGTGTTTTGAGAGAGAAGTGATTTCTTTTAGAACATGAATAATTCTCTAAAACAATATACTGGAATACAATATAGACATCTTTATAGAAGGATTTTAGCAATGTTAAAATACATTTAAGAGGAGATTTTTTTCAATGACGAGCAATAATGGCGAAAAGCGCCAAAAACTACACCTTCGTGTGAGTTTTAATCCAAATTTTTGTTCTGGATTAACACTCAAATCCTTTTTCTACCGGTTCAAAACTGATGTACCAAGATAAAATACCCGTTTAAAACGGATTTTTGAATTGTACAAAGACTTTTTCTTGAAGTTGTGTTGGGATTAAGCTTTTTCAAGCTGAATATAAAGAAAACATTTAGTAAATGAGCAAATGAAGGCCTAAACCTCATTTTCGATCCAAATTTTCGCTTTGGATTAACACTTTGATTCAAATTTCATTGGCCAAAACTACTTACAAACAACTTAAACTTTCTGACAGAAATGATTTTAGTCTTGTACAACAGCTATTCTTCAACTCAGGAGTTTTTGTCGTTCACTGCTCGAACTTGAAAAAAATCCCCTCTTAAGACTAATCTACTGGGAACCATTGGGGAAGGTGTTGCAGAAGGCAGCCATGAGGTGGAAGGACATTGTCACGAGAGACTTAATCACTGGCTCTCCTATATACAGTTGTATGACAAAGCAATGAGTGCAGCACTGGACAGAGACATATGGTTACTTGTTAAGGCACTATGTGGCAACATTCACCTTAATATTAGGGCACCTCGACTTTAATTTCCTGGCAATCCCAGTGATAGTACCCCCTGTGCCTGCACCAAGAACAACCATGTCAAGTTTTCCTGGAAATTAAAATAATAATTTATGTCATATAAAAATAATAATAAAAAAGAATATTTATAATTATAAGAAATCACACAATAAATTGATGTCCACAATAAAGAAGAGATCAATAAAAGATCATTTATAAGATTATAATTTTTAGGGATCATTATCATCAGTATCATCAAAATCAGTGCCACCATCATCAACTGTGGCAAGCCATTATCATCAGACACTATAACTGTGATTACCACTTTATCACATCCAAGTTACAGACACCACCACCACCACCATCATCACAATCATCATTACCGTCATCATCGTCATCATCATCATCATCATCAAAATCATCGACTTTACCAAAATCTGTCCTTGTAAAATAATGCAGGTATTGTTCTGGTACTTATTTGATGCTCCCAGCAAAATCAAATCCCTCATCCAAAATAATACAGGCAGTCCATTTCCCCCATCCTGTGGGGTTAAAACCAACAGGTAGCATGCTAGTAGTGGTATGATACTGGCTCTCTTACCATCACATTGTTGGAGGATCTCTTCAGCAGTTGTATCGTAATGAGCAAGAGGGTTACCAGGGTTACGGTACTGATCTAAGATATGTGACTTGGGGATTTCTTGGTTGAGCTTTTGTGCTACTCCAATATGGGATTCTGAAATAATATATTAAAACAGAATTAAAATGAACTCAGTCCAATGTAAACTTGTTGACAGTATTGCTAAGCAAAAGCTAAGGTACATTTATGCCATCCCTCATAGTTATATCAAAATATTACATGAATCCTGACATGATTGCTGACCGAGCTAGCTCTGTTTGATGGGAAAAAATGCCAGACACTACTCAAATGTGTTGGATAAAATTTGGCTATGTGCCAAGGGCACATAACCGCTTTTATTATAAATAACATTCATTAATGAAATGGTCAAATTGACCTTCACATAACAAATCCGATATGTGCCCCATCAAAGGTGAGGGCTACAAACCGCCAAACAACATAACGACTAGATGACTGGATGGAATGGGGAGGAGGAGGGTAAAAATTTGCAAATGAAAACCAAGAGCTGAAAAATGAAGCTACCTACTTTATAAATTTTTCATGGCAAAGCTCCCCTAGAGGGGGGTAACCAAATAATCAATTCCAACATCTTGGCCCCAGGCCTCCCACTGTTTTACACCAGTCATTCAAAATGAGGGATAACATAAAAATTATTATTGCTAACAATAATACCCTTTATGCCATCCCTCATAGTTATATCAAAATATTACATGAATCCTGACATGATTGCTGACCGAGCTAGCTCTGTTTGATGGGAAAAAATGCCAGACACTACTCAAATGTGTTGGATAAAATTTGGCTATGTGCCAAGGGCACATAACCGCTTTTATTATAAATAACATTCATTAATGAAATGGTCAAATTGACCTTCACATAACAAATCCGATATGTGCCCCATCAAAGGTGAGGGCTACAAACCGCCAAAGACCGCTTGGGTAAAGCGGGCAGCCCCACCCTAGCTCGGAAAGCAATCTAACAAAGGCTATTACTGCATCAGCCAGCTCTTCAGTCACCCCTGCAACTGTAGAAAAATGGCTGAAATTCAGAAAAAAGACATAAAAAAGCTAGCCCTACAACCGTTAGATCTGACATTTGTGTCCAATGTAAACAGTCACCCCTGCAACTGCATGTGCACAAGCATACATAAGTATCATATCAATTGTAGTTAGTCTTGCAATATTAAACTCAGAGTTAACATTTGGAAAAAGAAATATGAATATTTAAAAATCAAAAACAGTTAATAAAAGGGGATCAGCCACCTTGTAAAAAAGAACATATAGTTGCCAGTATTCTAAAAACCAAAGGCCGCTACATGCCCTCTGTACTTGAATAATGAATTACACCAGTTACTAACAAATACTACAAGTTACCCCTGTAACTTGCTTTACAATAGCCTAGCACTACATCTAGCAAATATAAAAATCCAAGTGATCATCTAAGGAACAGCCCTGCCCCATTCACTTTAATACACAATAGAACTAGGAAGCCTCACAGAAAGACGAGCCATGTGTATAAGATTATATCCTTGAAAGCACTGGATAGCCAACAATCTAACAACCCTACAGTATCTGGATTTTACAAAAGCCCAAATCAGTAGGCTACTCCTATTCTAAAACTGTGCACTGAGGAACATGAATGAGGTCAAGACCATATTTCTTACTAGTAACTTAAACTATAATTGCAAGCCAAAAGCTAACAAGCTAAAATATTACAAATAACTGTCTAGTGTACCATCCAGATGCTTATAAATAGTGTACCTTCCTGATTTTTAAAATAGTATGTTGCTGAGATTCTGATATCTGAAAACCGACACAGCTACAATTGACCCCTGTACATTTGCTGCTGTGATAGCCTATGCAAAATGAGAAAGTCCAAATCAATGTCCATAACAGGCTGCTCCTATTCTAAAACTATGTAACCTCATGAGAGCATGAGGGGGTCAAGACCATACTTCTTGACTTAAACTATAATGTCAAGCCAAAAGCTAACAAGCTAAAATATTACAAAAGCTGTCTGGTGTACCATCCATATGCTTTATAAATAGTGTCCTTCTTGATACTTTAAAGAGACTGTCAGACCTCAAACAGACACAGCTGCAAAGGACCCCTGTACATTTGCTGCTGTGATATACTATGCAAAATGATAAATCCATATGCTAAAGTCCCAAAAATAATAGAAATGATTTGTACGATATAGATAATACTTGGCTGTTCTTGTGAAGCTATTGTTTGATTGAGCCATATATGGAATAATCTCACAATCTGACTGTGCAGTTTTGAGGATCCACTGATCATGATGAAAGCCTGATTGTATTGAATGTATTGTTGATTTTCTTTGTAACTGATGGCCATTCTGCTTTACATTGACATCAACTTCCATAACTTGGATGACATAACTTTTTGGCTGTCCTTATTAAATATGCTATGTTGTTATTCAATGATGCCATATAGCTAGAATATTAACAGCACTTTGACCTTGAAGATTCACTGTTTAAAAACCTTATGGTGCCTAATTGTTGATCTTCGTTATCACTGTTGGCCATTGTGCATTGCTTTGCCCCCTTGAAGGTCTTAGATGCTGAAATGAAAACAACTGAAGACATGCAACAATATCATATTCATAGCTAACAACTTTACACACCAAGGGTATCTATATGTGCAAGATTCCCATTCCAAGCTATGTATGTTAATGTGAAATGCAAGAGCAACTCATCTACTGGAGCATCATAAATAATGCCAAAATTATAAACAATCCCAAAAAACATCTAATTGTGGATATAATCTGGTATAACCATAGCAAGAATCTGATTGTCACATCTGACTGTATAGATACTCCCACAATCATAATGCTACATTAGATTGCGAATATCCTGGTATTAAACCTATCCAACAATCATAAAAATTGCATTTAAAGCAGTCGAACAATAACTGGTAGAGTAATAGCTTGGGGATATCCCAGACCCATAAATCGTTCCAATAATCATAACCTTGCACTTACTGGAAATCAAACGATCATTACATGGACAACCGAAACCAAAGTTTACAATACACAAAAACCCCGGGGCATAACTCCCCACCAATGTTGCATTCTAGCTATTCGTTAGGTAGCTACACATGCTGGTATCAAACTAATGCGAATTGCCACTCCCAAGAGCTAAATCTCAGATAGTGAACTTCCACATACTTCAGTAATGCAGGGGCCTAACTAGGATACTTGGAGGTGTATACTAAAATAAAAACCTTAAAATCTGTGGACACAAAGGGCTTGGTCCCGTTTGTTGGCTCTAAACATATGAGCAAGTCAGAGTTTGTGCTAAAATTAGCAAAGTAGCAAGCAAAAACCCAAAGTCAATCTTAAATTTAAGGAAGACTACATCTATGGGGAACACATTAGAGAACAACCATCCCTTGCTTGCTTGCTGACTGGGGGTACAACACCATTCCCTTAGAGACATACCCATTACTGACAGGATCACAGATGCCACCCACCCCTGTTCAATGGCATCTGCCCCACCAGCTGCATTAAATGAAACATCAGACAAAGTTTGCAAAGCAGCAACAACCGGAGGTTCATGGAGAGCTGTTGTCAAACAGGAACTAGTAGCCAGGGTTGTCATACAAACGGCATCAGCCTGAACAGAACTATAGGCCATGCACAGTGGCATTGAACTATTGGATGACACAACAGCTTGAGTAGGTGGAGGATGAATGGCCTCACCCAGAAATGAAAGGAATGTTGCTGATCTCACCATCCTTGAACTGGATCTTATCCAAGTTGGTGCTGACTAGGGCACAGGGATTATATGGTCTCCTAGACTGTAGAATTACTCAGGCTGCAAAATATGTACAAAAATATTTGGGGGCCACCAGTGGTGCCCCACCATCAGTATTATAAAAATGCAGGAAATAAACAGGATCAAATAGATGTCTATATAATTCAATACATAAACCACCTATTTGATGGCAAAGAAAATATATATAACTTCAACCATAATTTTTAAATAATTTTTTGAATGAATACAATGAATGCAACATACATAAAGTACGACCACAATACAATAAACAGTATACATGTTACCCACAATAACATTAAACATCAAACGCAGCAGGGTGACTTGGCAGACATTACACAACAGTGTCGCCGGTACATTGAAGCGCCACCCCTTAACGCTGCAAAATCATAGGCTATGCTGAATTACCATAGCAAAAGCCCATAAAAATTATGAGTTGCTGAATTACCATAGCAACATAAATCAAGGGTTATGCTGAATTACCATAGCAAAAACCCATACAATAATATGACAGTTGCTGAATTACCATAGCAACATAAATCAAGGGTTATGCTGAATTACCATAGCAAAAACCCATAAAATATTATGACAGTTGCTGAATTACCATAGCAACATAAATCAAGGGCTATGCTGAATTACCATAGCAAAAGCCCATACAATAAAGATTGGGGATATCCTGGCAATGAACCATTCCAACAATCATAACTTTGTAACAACTAGTGTCACCTCAGATTGTGGATATCCTGGTATAAAGCCATTCCCACAACCATAAATATAATAAAGATTGGGGATATCCTGGCAATGAACCATTCCAACAATCATAACTTTGTAACAACTAGTGTCACCTCAGATTGTGGATATCCTGGTATAAAGCCATTCCCACAACCATAAATATAATAAAGATTGGGGATATCCTGGCAATGAACCATTCCAACAATCATAACTTTGTAACAACTAGTGTCACCTCAGATTGTGGATATCCTGGTATAAAGCCATTCCCACAACCATAAATATAATAAAGATTGGGGATATCCTGGCAATGAACCATTCCAACAATCATAACATTGCAACAACTAGTGTCACCTCAGATTGTGGATATCCTGGTATAAAGCCATTCCCACAATCATAAAGTCACAAATATAAATAAATAATTCATAGGATACTTACTTCATATACACCAAAGGCCTTTGAGCAGTAAATATTGAAGGATAAATGAATACAATATACTGTAAAAAGTATCCAATAGAATGTATTTACATTTTGAAATATAATTGCATGAATAAATGAAAGAAATTCATAATTTAAATTTTCGAAATAGCTAGGTTAAGTTGACTTTCCCCTTGTTGGTAACTAAGGTAGTTTACCATTTTTATCCAGACATTTATTTTTTGCTCAATAGGCTAAGTGCTTTCAAAATTGCAGATCTGAAACTCAATAAAGAGCATATTGTTGGGTCTCAATCAGCTGATGAATCCATTCTCAAAAGGTGCTTCAAAAGGTGATCAACATTTAAACCACAGAATATTCTATTGAAAAAATTTTATCAAACGGATAATCTTTCATTAAAATATTTGTGAAATCATCGATTTGGGAACCAACCAAACCGATATCCAGTATCACATGACCTTTTCAAATAGTTATCTAATATCTGTCTCGGCCACCGTAACCAGATGAACGCTATAACATCCTTCAATTAAAAGCAAAATCTTTTCTTGATTCTTGGTCAAAATTATTATTCAGATAAACACCAAGTCTTCAGAAACGAACTATAGACAAGAAAAATAAGCACTTTCGGGACACACAGCGCCACATGAAGAGCCTATTCCACTTTCCCGCTTCAATAAATCACATTATTCGCATAGTGTTAAAATGGTTCCAAAAACTTATTGCTCTGACAACCAAAGTCATCAACCTTGGTGTAGAACTTACTCAGCGAAAACATTAGTAACAAAAAACAAGAGGATAACTTACACTGTCTCCACAGTGAAAGGTCAAGAACTGTGTTTCAACAAATAATGCATATATTTTGTCAACTGCAAATGATTCAACCACGCTTACCAACACACTGAAGTACGACTTAAATTCTAAAGCCAACTACCTCGGGACAAGACGTTGTTTCAGCTCAAGTAAAAACCATATCATTTTGCGCGACACAGCCATTCCGCCAAAACTGCGATGTTAACTCCATGAACAGATAGCACTTCGAAGAGAAACACCACTGAAGATCGTTGATCGACTACATTGTGATATCCTCCGGACAAACTTCAGAAACTTGGAACGAGTAACTGGCCTTAAAAACCACTGAGGGGCGAGAGTTAGCCATGAAAAAATCTTGCCCGCGAAATTCAAAAATCACGAACACAAAGCTGCCACATAGTAAAGTTGAAAAAGCAAAGTCACGACACGCGGATGAAGAAAATATTGACAGAAGAAAGCGAGAGAAAAACGTTAAAAATAGCGTGGAATGAAAATGAACGCAAATAAAACAATCTTACCGCTAAAAATTTGCAAATGAAAACCAAGAGCTGAAAAATGAAGCTACCTACTTTATAAATTTTTCATGGCAAAGCTCCCCTAGAGGGGGGTAACCAAATAATCAATTCCAACATCTTGGCCCCAGGCCTCCCACTGTTTTACACCAGTCATTCAAAATGAGGGATAACATAAAAATTATTATTGCTAACAATAATACCCTGTACTAATAATGGCAATGCAACAAGAACTGGAAACTACTATTAATAATACTTACTGACTGAGTGGGAGGGCCAGACGGGAAAATATTTGGCTCGAGGTTATGCCATACAGACTGAGCGCAAAATGACAAAGATCCGATCGTAAATGGACGGGGATGCTCGTCGTACCTTTTAAGGATCAAAATCTGCAATCTGGTACCTTTTAGGGTGTCTCAGACTTAGGTGGACTACCAGAGACATAGCTGGTACCTTTCAGGGACTGTTTTGGGGTAAATAAACTACCTAAAATAAGCATGAAAGGGACGATTTCGATGATCTGAATTGAATCTTCAAAGCACATCGATAACAAAGTGTTTCATTCTTAATTCTTTATTATTGTTTTTGAATTGGTACCTTTTAGGAGTAGAAATCAATTGTTGCCACTCCTACTCTGGTACCTTTAAGGGGTCATTTTCAAAATTTCCGACGAGCATCCCCATTCTCTTATATATAGGAGTCCCTCCCCCCCCGGGCAAGCGGTACAGGTTTTTACAGACCACTTGAGCAAAGCTGTCCAGCCCTGATCACATCACTTTTTCCAAAGAATTTATGTGTGTGCAAGCTGAGAAATACAGGTCATATATATAACATCTGTTATGCAAAAGATCAAGAGGAAGATAACAAAGATGCTGGTGAGATGCTATGACGGAATACTATAATATTAACCATTATAGATAAGCTGGATTACATTACCATATAACTATATGCACTATCTTAATTAATATACCTGGTGAATCAAATTTAGCCTCAGTTGGAGTCCTTACTATTTCTGCACCAAGAGCTCTAAGAACATCAACCTATATAATCATGGAACAAACCATTAGTCAGGCACTGAAGACCACAAGCAGGCACAGAACAAATTTTGTGCATTTAACAAAAGACTGATGGTAATGGAGCATTTTTCAAATTGAGTGGGAAACTGATCATACCAGTTACAGTCAATGAACAGTACGAATGGTTAAGGCAGGAATTTCAAATGTTTAAATTATAGACATTATGGTACTGACACAGTCACGGTACGGTGTAGTCCCTCCCCCCGGGCGGTGTGGTCAGTTTCCCATGGTCACTCATATGAAAACTGTTCTAAAAGACTAAAATGAAATACACTGTGTTTGTATACCTCCATGGTTCAAACAAGAGGAAAGCTGTAACCTCTACTGGATCTTGTGATTTCAACATGATCCACACTTATTATGTGAAAAGTTTTGTCAATTGACAAAAGATTTGCTGTTGTAACTAGTTTCTGAATACAAAAAAGGCCAACAATACATTGACATGAAAATGATGCCTTTTTTTGTTATCTTTGTCTATACTCAACCTAAAAATCCATGGCTAAGAAGACAATCACAGGATTGTCCCCTCCCTTGTAGTCTGCATGTTCCTTGAGCTTGTCTCACTAGTATGAACCAACCCTCATGGTACAATAAATTATTATTCTACCTTTTCCTTGCTCATTTTCTCAGGCATAACAATGATACAACGATATCCCTTGACAGCAGAAGCAAGAGCTAGTCCTATTCCTGAAAAGGTGCAAGAATAGAATACAGTTTGTATTAGAAAAAAATTATAGCAACCATTAAAACTATAACTACATAAGGTGCTGCTTGCCCCCACCCCACCCCCCAAGTTATAAGCACCTTGAAACAGATACAAAAAAGATGTTCCAATAAATTATATTCCCCATTAAATTTAAGTCCCCAAGATATGAGTTTGACCCCCATTTATGTACCCAGCCCTAAGACCTATTACAAACCCATTTTAAAAGCATTTTAGGTCTGATTGGATCATGGCTTAAATTGCAAGCCACATTCTCAAGGATTAACTTGGATAAAGTCTAGACAAAAGCCACTGTAAGTCTGTACCTGCATGAAAAACTCCAAATTGTTTGCGTATTCAACAGCAAAAACCAGTGGGAATTCTAATTGTGTTGAAGTCTTATGGATAATAATAGATGTGACTAAAATTTGCATAAAACATTCAAAAACCTACAGTTTATTTTCCAAAATATACATTTTCAGTGCAAAACCAGTCAAATTACAATGCTGCTAGCCTTGTAAAACATGTCAGAATGCTGATAATGACTACATGGAAATTGGAATATTTTAACGATAAATAATTGTTTGTTTCGTAGTTGAATTACTACAGCATGCAAAACCCACATCAACAAAGCCCTTTGTCAAATTTTGGCTTGCTGCCATTTGTAGGAGAGTAAAGGCCAATTCAATTTTTGCTCACAACTTGTTGCATACAACAACCCTACAACTTACTTACAACTGTGGTAAGGTTTTAAAACATGTTTTAAAATCCTACAACCTTTTGTTTTTGTCACATGCAACAGTTGCAAGCAAGTTGTAGGGTTGTTGCATGCAACAAGTTGTAAGCAAAAATTGTATCATGTTCATTGTTTTTTCCATAGATGTAAACTATTGATTTTAATGCTTCAAAAAAAACTCTGCTAAAATGAAGTTTTGATTACAAAATATTCAAATTGTCTGAAAGTTACATAAATTTCTTTGGAAAAAAACTGTAGCTAAAAGAAATTTGATCTAGTCAGAAGCCCTTGGGGGTATTAAATACTATCAAGTTGTGCAAGTTCACTTCATGATCATGCTTTAATTGTTCCTCTCAATGACCTAGTTAGTGATAGCAGACAATGCAGTCAAGTCTAGACTCAGGAGAAACAAAATGCTAATTACGATTTCTTTATTATTTGGCCAGATATTGCAGTGTAACAAAAGAAAAACGTGACAGAGGTCAATACGCCTTGAACACACCCCCGGTTGGCCCACTTTCACAGCATTATGTGTCAGCGTGAAAAAAAAATTAAGTGTAGTAAGTTCTCATTTTTTATTTGTTATTAAAGCACCAATAAGCAAGAGAAAATAAAAAGAAGCGATTTCACGAAGATCACTCGAAAATCTAGCTTTACTTTCATGGATCGAATCTAATCACGTATCATGCAAAACTCCTTCCAGCCCCGAATACATTCGAACGCAAGTGTGACTTGCTATATTCATTGAATTATATTCATTGACAACGAAAATTAAGTTTATTATTAATGGCAGCAATTTTACGACCTGCATGGATACCTGTATTGCCTGATGTAGGCTCGATCAACGTGTCCCCTGGTTTCAGCTTTCCTTCTTTTTCAGCATCTTCAATCATTCGTAATCCAATACGATCTTTCACTGAACCGCCAGCGTTGAAGAATTCACACTTTGCCACTAATAAAAACACGAGTTTCGTTATATTTTCCACTAGATAACACTAAATTATAACTCACTACGACATTCTCGAAATTTTCAGATCTTACGCAATTCACACTTTAATCCACAACTTTTTCCAAGGTTGTTGATCCGAACCAAAGGAGTATCGCCAATTTTATGTAAGATATTTGGCATAATCTTGGATGACGGCTCTCTGATGGAATAATGATAAAAACCACATGAATTTATCACATAAATCATTCAAAAATCGTCCAGATAAGGACATGACCATTAGCTTTTTCCCTTACCTGATTTTCAAATGACAATGTGGCGAATCGGACAATTTTGCCCCTAAATGCCAAGTACACTTAGACGGGACATCTGGGCGAATCCATTTTCTTTCTTTTATCCCATTAGGGCACTGTTTATTCTCAGTAGACATGATTTCCTCCGTACTTTAGGCTCGCACTTATCCGTAATCAGGTAATACTCACAAGGTTCGAAAATGCGCACGTAAAATTACTGCGTACATGTACATGTAGTCATAGTCCAGCCTGCTTTGCGCGTAAATAATGATGAAACCGGATGTAAAAGTCTACGGATTTTAACCTCCGATAATGGGATAATTTTTAGGGCATTTATACACTCCTTCAACTTATTGTAAATAACTTCTAAAATACTTGGCTGTATTTCTTGAGAGCACAAAACTTCGCGAAAAAATTTTCAATGGCACAGGAAGCCCAAGCAATGATTCTGTTGTCAAGGAAAGAGCTTCTCGAATTTTGAACTCTTTCGCATTAAAATACTACCGCATATGTCCAATTTGCGTGACACAAATGGTCATAAAACAAAATTTTTAACATATTTGAACCCAGACGAGTCTCCAGACGAACTTCCTGCTTCTTCTTCCTCGGTATATAGCATCACAGGAACCCCAGTTTTAAAAGTCCCTGAGTTAGGACTCAGATTTCACCCGCGGGCGCAAGAAGACGGATGAAATCCGAGCCTACGAGCATTTCCCGTCTGTTTGAACGTAGAAACTGGTAGTAGTCACTTTCGAGATTTTTAGGTATGATAACTATAAGATCACCTGGAGGATACGACAAACTTGAATACAAGCCTCTCAAAGAAGGAGAATTTACTGAGGGAGCAAACATTAGATTGTCAAATATTCCACGGGAAGATCTCGTGGTCGTCAAAACATTCGCTTGTGGAGTTAATTATGCTGATGTATGCATTCGCTGGGGACTCTATGAATCAGCAAAGCAGTTTGTAGGTTGGCCAATTACTCCTGGATTTGAGTTTAGTGGAAAAATTATATCCAAAGGATCCAATGTCCACGATTTTGAAGTGGGACAGTGTGTGTTTGGAGTATCTCTGTTTGGAGGTTATTCAGAGATACTTAGAGTACCCCAAACACAACTCGCCCACCTCCCAGAGAGGCTTAATAAGTATGAAGCAGCTGGTTTCCCCACGGTATCCCTGACAGCATGGTATGCGATGTTTGAGCTAGCAAGACCGCGCCCTGGGTCTTGGGTTCTGGTGCACTCTGCTGCTGGAGGCGTGGGAAGTATGTTGGTGCAGATGGCAAAGATTGCTGGATGTCATGTTGTGGGAGTTATTGGGGCTTCACATAAAGCAGAATTAGTTAAGCAACTGGGTAAGAAAAAGAATGAATAAGTGAAAAATGAAGTTATGTGACTCACAACTACTGGTAAACTGTAGCTATTGGGGTTACTCCCATCCGTGTGCAAAACGACTGCCCATGCATACATTTCCCAAAAGAAAATTGTACAGAAAATCAAACCTAGATTTGTTGCTGTATTTACAAATTTCACAAAATTATACCATTTGTGAAGCCCTATAATTATCAGATATACAATATATTTCAAATGCAAAAATTGTACGGCTTGGGCTACCTGTGGTTTACCAAATCAATCTATGAAAATGTTCCTTGGCTTTCACGCTGTTTTTCTTGGAGTGTAAGAAAAACTGTGAGAGTGTAAACTAAAGGCAACCAGTTGAAGCATATAAAGTGCTGCAAGTTCAGCAAAGATGAATGTCATACACTTGGAGAATTCCTTATACTTTCAGCATGTTCAGTTTGAACATTTTGTACACGTGTGCACGTAAACTTGGGTTACTCCAATATATAGGGTGTGCCATGTGGTTTTCAGTATTCCTGTCTTGTACAGGCTATACATGTATATTCTATATTTACAGTCATATATAATAATTACTATAACATTGATTTTCCAAAAAGTTAGGGTTCTAGACCTTTAGAGAAACAAATACCCTCCCTACCACCCCTCCTTACCCTCAAAGTTGGGAATAGTATGTGAATGATGACGGTAAATGATCAGTCCATGAATACATTGTTCTTTGCAATTAAAATCTCCTAAGAGAAATTAGACTATGATTATCATTGAGGAATAGTTAGTGGCTTAGGGTAATTAGGCTTAATAATTAGTCATCCTTGATTGGCTAGAAGTTGGTCTCCCAGGAAGCTGTCAGTGCACTGTTTCAGGGGGTACGCGGTCATGACGCCCCATTGCCATGACGCCCCCTGTCAAATCCGTCATGACGCCCCAATATCTGGTCATGACGCCCCATGGGGCTATGACTATGGGGCATCATGGTAGATTTTGGGGCGTCATGGCTATACAGTGGGGCGTCATGGATGGGGCGTCATGGCACGGGGGCGTCATGACTGTCATTCTTTCAGGGACTGCGGAGCACATTGGAAAGTGGGGGGGGCTGTCATTAAAAAGTGGGGGGGGCCTGAAACCTCTCTAATCATTAAATTTTCTTTGTATTTCTCAAAAAGTGGGTGGGCCGCAGCCCCCCAGCCCCCCCGGCTCCACGGTCCCTGTGTTTACCCCCCACTCTCTGTCAGTGCTCCAATACTACATAAAAGCTACATGGAACGGAAAAAAGTCAAAACCAGCATGAGGCTACTGGGAGTCAAATTTTGGGACTTCCTACATCAGAAAGCTGTGCACTAACAGAGCTAGACACTTGCTCCTCCATGTAGGGTAGGGAAGTGATTGAATGAAAAAATAATGAAAGAATAGTTGCATTTTAGGTTGTGACCATTTAATTGACAAGTCTGTAGACAACCTGTGGCAAAGAGCAGAAGAGATTTCACCCAGTGGCTATGATGTAGTGTTTGATGCCAATGGTGTTGCAACATTAATGGAGAGTTACAACCACCTTGCACCGGGAGGAAAACTTGTTGTGTATGGTATGAATGAAAAACTTTTGCCTACAACTGTTGCATTCAACTTTCTTACGACACGTATACAACACAAATGCATCATGTGAATCAAGCCTACAACTCGCCTGCAACTATTGCATCCAAATACGCATGTAAATAACCACTAAAATTGTAAAATATGTCGTAAGCAAGTTGCATGCGAGTCAGTTATAGGCAAAAGTTGTACCATGTAAATTGGCTGTTAGCCTGCAGGCATCTCTCTTTTTTATCTTTTTTTGTTTTTGATTGGGCTTCCTGTTTTCATTAAAGACAAGCCCAAGTCTTCCTCTCCTGTCTTTTCCCTGACTAAAGTTTAAATTTCCCTGACCCAATGTTCAGATAGTCTCATTTTTCAATTCAAATGACTAATTCTCATTGCCCAGCTGCAAATTCAGCAGCTTTATGGAAATCAGAACTATAGGCCCAGAGAATCCAGAGCAATGTTGGAAAAGTATTTAAGGGGAGAAGAGGGGCCAAGTAAGTCAACTCAGAAGGGGATGAGCACCTGCAGTGCCCCTGATCCTTTATCCCTACTGTACTGATATTCAGGGTTCGTGCTACTCCTTGAAATCCTTGAAAAGCCCTGTAATTGAAAACACATTTTCAAGTGCACTGGAAAAGCCCTTGAAAATAGGAAAAAACTCTAAAATCCTGGAATACTCCTTGAATCTGATGCAAACTTTGTTATTTCTAACTTTCCTATCAAAATGAATCAATAAGAATGAAATTTCTTTAAGAGGTTCTGTTTACTTGCACGAGGCATTTTTTCCCAGACTTGCATTGTAACTTTGGGGTTCCTGTGTTATGCTTGCTGTACGTTTATTCGGCCATTGAATCAATATTAACTATTTTCTCTGGGGGCTTCACAAAAAACGTAGTCCTCGAAAAGAAAATTTTTGTGCTTGAAAAGCCCTTGAATTTTATGATGAAAATGTAGCACGAACCCTGGATATTATTAACTATTTATATGTATTTGTTTTCCACAGGATTTCATACCATGTTACCCAAATCAAGTGCAAGTGGATCAGGTGGGATTGGAATATTTCAGTGGCTCAGGATTGCATGGAATTATCTTTGGACACCAAGATTCAATCCACTTGAGGTACCATGATTCATTCCTACTAATCAGGATCCCCGTGTAACCATTACACAGTGAACCCAAAGCAGGAAAAATCTTATTTGTTCTGATTGAAATTTTCCACTAGAAACATTCTCGTCCCCAGAGCCCATGGTGATACTGTCCAGCATGCCTTCCACTGGACGGTATCACCGTGGGCTCTGGGGACGAGAATGCACTAGAAGTTGTTTCATACAAGAGAGTTTGATGTGCTCTATTATCACTGGTCATGAGGGGTTTTCCCTGGGCCTTTGGTTTTTCCCTTTCCAAAGTTCAGTGTGCCAAGTCAAATTGACAGTGTGCATCTTGAAAGATATTGAATGCTACAAGATTGGCTGGATAATATTATTTATCATCACCCATATTTGCCCCCTTAATTAAAATATCCTTTAAAACAGTGATATGCAGTCACCCAGATTTTCGGTGGTCCAGAAAAATCTGTATCCAGACACTGACCAGCATGCATCCAAAAATTGAAAATAATACAATTGTTTAAAAGAGTTCTGTGATGAAAATGGGGATATATATGAATAGGTTGGACTAAATTATTGGAAAATATTTGGCTTTGAGTGACTCTGTATGGAATTGCTGTGCTCATGCATTCCATGACCTTGAGCCAAATATTTTTCCTTTAGTCGTAATTTTCATTTATTTTCAACAGATGACAACAAACAACAAGAGTGTTATGGCATTCAATCTGAGTTTCATGTTCAGCAGAATGGACATCTACAAAGAAGCAATGACACAACTACTCCAGTGGGTAGACAAAGGATTACTTAGGGTGGGTAGGGTTAGTACATATCCCCTTCAGGGGGTGGGGCAGGCTCACTGTGACCTTGAATCCGGTCAGACTGTTGGAAAACTGGTGCTTACCATGGATGATGAAAAATAGTTTTAAAAAGAGTTTAAAAATATACACTGACATATCAAATAATTTTACAAAGGTTTGTTCACTTTTTATTGTAAATAAATACAGTTTTTTCCCTATACAATGAAAAATTGCTTTTTAAATACAACATATTAACTACAGGTAAAACATTATTCTGATCGTAAAAAGCAGAGGAAGGGTTACTTGCATTACAGGCATTGTGAAGGAAAAGATAAAAATAATGTTAGGTAGATTAGACACGACGCGGATGTGTTTTAAACTTTTTTCATAATATATAATATTGCAGGGTAGAAATAAAACCATTTATACACTTTAAAATGTATAAATGCAACAATTAATAATGAAAGTATAGTTTGCAACAACTAAAAATGTCATTGATTTTTTAGAATAACTTAAGTATCAAGCATAACATAAGCAACATACACAGAATACATTGTTACCATGTTTATCTCATACGTATGAGAATTAAGACACTGCTAATATTATGGGGATGGTGAATCAAAGTCTCAAAATCTAAACATGTCTTGAAATTTTATCTAGACATTCGTCTTGAAAATTTATTTTTAATGGATAATTTCACAGTTTCAGATTATCTTGAAACTTGTCTTGGAAAATAATATTTTGACTTCTAGCCAAAATGCAAGGAAATGACCTGGGCTCTTCAGGTCTAACTATCCTTGAGGTACGTCTTGAATCAGTCATTCTCCACCACGAATATTAGTCAACTTCTGAGATAAACTTCACTTGCCACATACAAACAAATAAAGATTATAAGTATGTTCCCAATTTGTTTTGAACTTTATGCAAATATCCTTGTTCTAATACCTTTGTGTGTGGCAGGTGAAGCATTATCTGGGAACTGGATCATCAAAGAGTTCACTTGCCACATACAAACAAATAAAGATTATAAGTATGTTCCCAATTTGTTTTGAGCTTTATGCAAATATCCTTGTTCTAATACCTTTGTGTGTGGCAGGTGAAGCATTATCTGGGAACTGGATCATCAAAGAGTTCAGTGCAAAAACAGCATATTATTATAAGTGATCTCTGATCTAAGTGTATATTCTACTAAAAGGTGTTTCAATTCTACAAGAAGACTCCCCGATTAGTAGGGCACCTGTGCCCGGCTATAAGACTAGAGACGTTAATAAAGTTATTATTATCATTATTATTACTCATGATTTGACCAGAGATAATGCTAACTGTTTTTGCAGGGACTTCTCTTATTAGTGAGTACATCATAATTGAATCTATGCATGTTGCTTGAACTTATGTTTGATACTGGTTTTTAGCTTTGGAACCTGCAACTGCATCATGACAATAAATAGGATGAAACTCTGTTTACTTACTGTTTCCATAACATCCACACTATATACACTTCTGAATGTCATAAGAAAACAAAAAATTCTGAATAAAAAATAGCATTTTTTCTTCAAGTATATTAAAATTTCAAATCTCTAGATTCACGCAGTAATCATATTCCAATAAAAACCAATAATGATTCATCACTGATCATCATTATTATTATAAGCCATGACATTGAATGTCTGGTAAAATTGAATAAGTTAAAAAAACTTACTAAATTTTGTGAGTAATTTTACTCTTGGAATATTAACATTTATTGATGGTTATAATGATGAACTACAATCCACACGCTCATAGAATAGTATATATGCTTGTGATCCACCAATGCGAGAGACAGGAATACCATCAACACTGAAAAGTAAATCAACAATTATTATATAAATAATGTCAATAACGATTGTGATAGAGCAGATTTCATATGACTGTAAAAACGGCATGGTCACAGCACTTCACAGTTACAGCTGCAGGAATTTTGAAACACTGTGTGCAACACTGCACTGACATAGTCACAACATGACACCATGTGTTGGTTAGCAATTTGGGGGTTTGGAAAACATATGAACTACATGTACTTGTAAAAACCAACTGGTGAATAGAAAACTGGACAAACTGGCAAGGTTGAATCTAGGTGTGAAAATAAGCTTGACAATCCTGTAAGATACTTGACAATAATGTAGGGTGGTGACAGAATGGTCAGTGCAAGAATTGTCAAGACAAGCATTTTTCTTGTAAGCCCAAGACAGTTTTTGTTGTTGTTTCACTACATGTACATTCACTTGGTAGTTTGCACCACTCCAAAGTCAAGAGTTGAAAGTAGATTACATACATGTGGCCTACCTTGAGTCATTGAAGCAGTTCCAGTCACGACTGATTGGGTGTTTACAATATGCTGTGTAATGACCACCATAGGTTGTACCAGAATGATTAGAAACAGCATAGAGACCATATAATGCTGAAACTCCTCCACTATCTGCTGGACAACAAGAACAATTGATTATGAATACAGATAATTCTACTTTACTGATACAGTCTGATTGGTTATCAGACAAGAAAATAATTGTTTTTACCTGCAGTGTCAGAGGCAAATTGTTTAAGGTTAAGTCTAGAGTCTGTTGGAAATTCCACAGCTGTTTGAAGCTTGGAACGAAAGCCATAACCAGAAAAGCGTTTAAGGTCTAATTGAAAGTCAAGGTTCATAATAACAATATGTGCTTATTTTGTACCACATAATTGAGTTTGAACATAAAATTTAGGTACAAGCTACCTATTAATATAATTTATAAATATTTATTTATTAATCTGATAACCACTAGCAGTTAACCAAGATAGATAGCTCATTTAATAAGAATTGTATTTTGATCTTCATCAATTACAATACGTCTAGTAATACTATGAAACAAAGCTACTAGCAAAATATGTGAAAGGATACGAAGTACTAGAATTTTAGGGAATCTCTGGATAGTGAACTTCTTGGTAGATTTTCTCTTCTTTTTACACTTTTCACATGTCTGAAAATGGAAAATGGAGATAACTTCAGTGGACAAACTGTCTGTAATAGACCCTTTTACAGTTAAATCTTGCTCAATGGCAGCCTCAAGTATGCATTATATAATATTATCAAACTCATTAATAATTCATTAGAAAACACAATGGAAATCACTACCGGAACGTAGATCTTTATATCGGATAAAGATTTTTGTTCATTTGCATAAACTTGAAGTTGGATTTTCTAAGCCAAAAGTAGTCAAACTTGGAAAATTCTGGTCCAATATGATAATTGACAACTAGACGTTTGATAAGTAATATAAAGAACTCGAGAGCGTGTTATATCGGGTCTAAAGATCCTCGCCTTCGGCTCGGATCTTTATCCACCGATATAACACGCTCTCTCGTTCTTTATACATTACATAATAATAATTAATAAATATTTATATAGCGCCATTTCCGGCAGCTCAATGGCGCTTTACAATATTATTTGGAATTTTGGAACAGAAAAGTAAGTGTGAATGAACAAAGAAAATATTTTAAGTGGATGTTGCCTTGATTATCATTTTAGTAATAATTTATTTACATATCAAAAAGGGGTTTGTTTATCAATGTGATGTTACTCAGTAGCAGTTTGGTAAATGTGAAAATGTCAATTACAGAGATGCATTAAGACTTTTTATCATATCCTGCATGAAAGGAATAAATAATATTAAAGTGGATGAAACGTATAGTGGCTGGTCTGATAACCTTCACTATAGGTTACTAATACAATAATTTGTTAGAGAAGCAAGACTTTAACCCTTACCGGCCGCTCATCTCCATCTAATACTTCTTCCTTAGTAAATAAGTCCATACAGTCTTGTATTGTGACAGCTACTCTACTATCATGATAGTGGCTTGAATATGATGAACTAGATTTCTAAAGAGATGAAATTAGATGACTTCTTTAGTTTACACAAAATTTTAGAGAAATTAGCCTCATCAAGAATTGCCTCAATTCTTGGTTTGCAATCATACATTTCAATCAATCAGATACATTTTCACAGTCCACCCCTACCCTGTAGTCATATTTTTGCTGTAAAATGTATTTCCTCTACCCCCCAGAGAGGGTTTTGTTGCATTATTAGCAGATGACTGTAGATAGTCACTGTGAACTTTTAGCCAACTTGGCCAACTTCAAAAAAATTATTTCTTGAAAATCCAGAGTCAAAAAAGTTTGAATAAAGTTCATTTCAAAGGAAATTAATTTGAGAAAGTCTAACAGCAAAACTATTTTAATTTGTACTCTTCATAATCATGGAGATATCATGGTTTTTTTAGTGAGAGCAAGTTGCAGACCTTTCCAAAAATTATGTAATATGCTAGGAGCAAATGAAAATTCAAAGTGCAGCCAAAAATGGCTCAAAAACTCAAAAAGTGTTCTTTAACTATTAGACTACTGTAAGTTATGTTTAGTTAGGAGATATTATAAACTTTGAAGTGATCCTAGAAGCACATTCCTGATACCATATGAAAAGTCAAAGATTAATCTGGAAACCGTGATGTCACAATCCACTGATGCTACATTATTTTGGGCTACCTGTGGGATGTTATCATCACTGGTCATAATTAATGGCCAAGAGGTGGAGTGAATTAATCAAGGTGGGATTTTTCTGTACCAATTTTATTTGCTTTCTGGACCACAGTTGACCCAATATATTTTGTAATTGCCCTATCGCATAATGACGTCACAGTTTGTTTACATTGGGGATAGATGCTCAAAAAAAATTGGGACCTATTAATATTCCTTTTCGAAGTAGAACTTCAATGTATCGAGTTTTGATATATATCATGTATCAGTGATTGCTCATCTGCATTTTATTTGATATGCAATCACTCTGATCCCTTCTGGCGACCATAATCCTTAGTGTCAAAACAATAAAATGTTTTGGTGTGACGTCATTATGCGGAAGGGCAATTGACTTTTTTTTTTAATTTTTAAATCTGACAAAATAATCAAGGAGGCTTTCATTACTTACCCTTGGAATTGGAAGTGAAAGATCCCAAAATGGATCAAAAGTAACTGATTTGTAGCCACATTCTGTGCATTTCAGGGTACTCTTCAGCAGTCCTACAAATAAATCTGACCAAAAAAAGACAAAAATTAGATGATTGTATAATATACCTAAAAGTAATACAAACATTACTGATTAAAGTACTTTTTCTTCAAACATCTGTGTCTCCACTAAAACATTACTCACGCTGGGCTGGCAGTGTACTGAAATCGGCGGTTTTAAGCGTGGATCTTAATACCTTTTTACAGCAAAGTACGATCAACTTCAAATTTTACATGTGAAGAGTACTTGCCAAAACAAAAATTTTGTTGTTTTTAGTTTTACCAATGTTACGATTTTTGGCAGGAAAATGACGTCATCAATTTATTGGAAAATTGAAAACAAGGGATATGCTAAATTTTAATAAGCGCATTTGAAAGAACTCATCGAGATATGTTCAAAACCGAAAGATAAACTACAAAGCCGTTTACAATCTAAAATATAATTTTTTGAAAATTTTCTTTTTGACGGTAAAACTAGCGAGGAAGACTTCCAAACAGTTGAAAAAATCATATCTTTCCGATTATGTAAGACTTATTTCCTGTGATTTCTTTGGGTTTTTGTGACATATCTCAATGAGTTCTTTAAAATGCGCCTATTAAAATTTTGCATAACCCTCGTTTTCAATTCCCCTCTAAATTGATGACGTCATTTTCCCGCCAAAAATCGTAACATTTGTAAAAGTGAAAAGAAGAAAATTTTCCTTTGGATAAGTAATCTTCACATGTGAAATTTGAAGTTGCTTGGACTTGACTATAAAAAGTTATTCAAAATCACGCTTGAAAGCGCCGATTTCAGTACACTGCCAGCCCAGCATGTACTGTCTTTTACTCTGCATTCGTATTCCCTTTTGCATTTGTTGGGATGATCCCTTTGTTTAATTACCTGTAAAACTATATTGTAAGCCTTAATTTCACTCTCAAGGCATGTTGTAATTTCTTTAATTTGCAATTTTTTTGTATATAAATGATCCATTTGTGACTCCATATTCGGGTTTACCATGGAAAGTGCTGCAGCTGTTCTAAAACACTTAAGGCTTGAGTTCTCCATGCAATATGTCATTTTGACATAGTTTGTTTGCTTTGTTTGGTTACAACAATGGCTGAAATATGGTTTGTCTTGCATTTGGTAAGCTTAGAGCCATTTTACAGCTTTCAGTGGCTGCCTGATCAGCATCATAAAGCATGACCACAGCAAATAAAGAGCCCAATTGTGTTACCAAAAAAGAAATGTGGACAAAAAAGTTGAAATCTTTATTGGAAAGGCAGATGTTTGAATGCATGGCCATGACGAATATTTAACAACAAGGCTTTATATACCACATCATTCAGTAAAATTCTTTATATCAAAAATACCTGTTATCGTGCTATTATCTCTTGCTAGGTAATGTCTCCATGACTTTTCTGCCTTTTCACTATCACTGGTAAACAAAATACAACACTATCCTTTAGTAAATGTTGATCTATGATAGGACTACTGAATACACAGGAATCCCAGTAAAGTGGAATTTAAACTTACCTCAGAGAATCATTAAATTCGCAAACTTTATATTTAGGTTTATCATGAATTAAGTTCAGATCATCATGAAGGCCTTCTAATAAAAACCTCAGGAATTCTTGAGCATCTTGTTGACTACAAAACAGTGAAATTGTGAAGGAAGGAAAGAAAGGAACTGAAGAACATAAAAGGATGGAAGAAAAGAATGGAGAGGGGAAAAAGAGAAGGAAATGAAGCAAGAAATAAACCAATATATAGAGTAAAAGAAAAATATGCAAAATTAATGCAACTTTTTTGGTAAGCCCTCTTTAGTAGATGTAAACCAGTTTATGTAAACATAGTCAAGCTATATTTATCAGTTTTGAATTAGAGCTCAGATGCTATTTATATTGGAGAGAAACTATAGTAAGATTTTGACTGTAGTACTGAAAGTCCTAAAAGAACTTGAAATTCAGTTTGCATGGCTACTTTCCATAAATTATCTTTAGTTAACTGTCAGTAAGGGTAGGATATATAACTGACCACATCTGTGGCAGGAGTTGATTAGGTTTGTGCGTGAGTGTTTGGCAAGGGTTTTGACATCTGGAATGAGTAATCGCCACTTTTTTTGTTTACTCACGTTCAAACTACAGATCAAAGATTAATACCTTGGTTATTTTGGGTGTGTGCTTGTAGTCATTTTTAGTTCAAGCTGGTAGTGAGTGTGCTGTCAGAGCTTTTGTATGTTTAAACAAAGGTGAACATGGTTTTCTCTCC
This sequence comes from Telmatactis stephensoni, assembly GCA_029948255.1. Lineage (NCBI taxonomy): Eukaryota > Metazoa > Cnidaria > Anthozoa > Actiniaria > Isophelliidae > Telmatactis > Telmatactis stephensoni. The sequence continues at coordinate 170,763 of JALIZF010001582.1, forward strand.
TTGTTTTTTTGTTTGTTTGTTGTTGTTGTTTTATTTCCCCCTTTGTTGTTTTCTATGTGTATGGAGCTTTGCTATGACATCAAACTTACTTGTAGCCAACAAATCTAGGTGCAAATCTCTGTATTTGCATTTTAAATGAGTGAGGGGATATTGCTGCATCTGGGTTAGATGGCTTCCACATTGACTTAATGAGGTCAGCATATGCTGAAATGAAACATGAATCCATTTTCATTGTTACTGATCATAAGAGAATTGTCTATGTGCTACCACAATCTATTTAACAAACTGATCAACTGTTGTGTGACAATGTTGTTCTCTCCCTTGCCACAAGGGACCTTTCATCTCTGGGTTCTTCGGTTTTTCCTCCCTCAGCAAAAATCAACATGTGAGTCGAGTGAATATTTGCAAAATACTTAATGTAGAGGTAGTGTGTGTGAGAGTACAGTGTCCCCCAATTAGTGCACAAGTGCTAGAAGACTTGGACACTTAAATAAACAGAGCAGAAAACAATAGATTTTGCATAAAATTGCACAAATTAGGATTACAAATATTTCATGGATATACTGCTTGCACTCTAGTGAGTCTGTGTATGTTGCTTGTGCTTATGCTTATATCACTAGACAGTATAAACCAGGCATAAAGGTCATGCTGAATCAAGCATACACTGCCATAGGTTATAAGCAATTGACAGCCTGTGAGGAATTATAACCCACCTTGGATTAGTTTTCCCTTCATGCTGCTCTTGCTATTGATATTTTTAGAGTGAGTCCCTTTTAACAAGTATTCAGTTAACGTCACAGAATGACTCAGACATTGTAGGACAGAATTCATGAAACACTAAAAACAAGAACAGAAATAGTTAGTAGTTTGATCAAATAGAAAATTTCACTTGATATAAACTAGTGAGATTCCAGCAACTTGTGTGACTTAATAAAATCAGATCACCATCATCTGCTGAGGAACAAATTGAAACAATATTTTGGAATCAGTTATAAAACTGTTTTCTGATTATTTGACTGACAATCAGGATTGAAATGATCTTAATCCATGAAAGTCTCTAAAATGTGTATTATTTTTGCTGTTGCCTTCCTCAGACATTTGCATTACTGCCAAATTGAAAGCACATTATTTTGTGGGTTATAGCTTATACAAAAATAATTTATAGCAAGGAGATGAAACAGACAAGCAATATCAACACTGATGCTAAATGACACCTATTAAGTTTATCTTAATTAATATTGCAATTAAGTGCTGTTTCTTATCCTCACCACTGCCGATGAGTTTAATTAAGGCTGTTAAAATTACCACTTGCAGAGTTTTCAAAATGTATAAATCAATAGACAAAGATGTTAATTTGACCAACTAGAAATATTCTATCAATTTTTATTGAAATAAAATCCATAGATTCTGTTTTTGGTAATGACAGTTACTGTAATTCCAAACAATTTGACACTTGTTGACAGGTTTTCAAATAGGTAAAATACAAAAAATTTAAAATGAAAACTGCAAAAATTTGAACATGGATGTCGATATAAAACATTACTGTATACAATTTAAAGGAGTGAAACAGATCTATCAAAGTTTGACTTCATAATTATAACAATCTATGTAAACTTGAAGATGTCCAGAGCACTATTTACTAGCATATACTCACTGTATTTCCAAGATTTCGGAGTCCCACTAATCCATCTGTGCTTCCTCTTCCATTTGGCTGTAGAGAGCATAATAGAGGCATTTAAAAACCTTTATATCATAACAAGAATAGCTTGGTATATATCAAAGTGTTTATAGGTTACTAGAGTATTGTCCTGTGGTTGGTAAGATGGTTTAATACCTGCAAGTCCCTCACAAAGGTTAATGTGGGGAATCTACTTGCAAAATAATTCATTGCTGATAATCTTAGTTGGTGAATATCAATATTTAAGTGCTTCAAGAGAAAATTCTCCAGGCAAAACATCCCCTTAAATTTGATAACTACAGAGATGCTGTAGATTCTGGAATAATGTCTACTGTACAATACATCATACTTTAATTAGAACAAACTTTGATCTTGTACTAATAAAATTGTTAACTCACGCAGAAGGTAGATACAACTCCATAATAAACGTTGTACAAAACGTTAGAGACATATCTTGCCGAGTCAGGAATCACTGTTTCAATTTCTTTACACATACGACTGTGTATGGAGTACATCAAAACCATTCCTGAATTCTTTCTAATTCTTTTTTACCCACAAACTGAATATTCAGGAGGTCTGAATTTTCTGCAAGCGTGTAGGGAACTGCAGGAGGTAGTGTTATTATAGATTATGGTTGCTGTGGATACCATGTTGCCACCTGTTATATTGGTGACAGGTATTCAAAAGAGACTCTACAATGGGATAATGATGTTTTGAAAGCTTATAAACCACAAAGCATTTAATGCTACTATAAATAATCTAAACACTTGTAACTGATAAAGATCAGTGAACTGTAACAGAAAAAATTAGTTTTAAAGGATTTCTGTAGTACAATGTAATTGAGAAAGCTGAAAGAAATGAATAGATTATTTTGGTAATTAAAATTTCTATTTTGTTTGAAATTAAATTTATTAGAACAAAAGATTCTTTTGAATTTTTAATACAATGTTAGAACAAAAATGTTTTCGAAATTTTTTTTTTGTACATATGAATAAATAAATATTGTGATATATTCAAAATTTATCTTTAACAAAGATACTCTGCTCAGTTGAACATATGAACTCAGTACAACAAAATAGACAAAACAATGACAACAGCAATGATTTCATTGGCTATACTGTATGGAAACAAGAGTAATAACCTGGGAATACAAAACAGCATTCCAATGTATCATGCAAAAACATCTAGGAACAGAATTATAATTCCAGATACAAAGATTCAAATGAATGCATTATTACTGTCAGTGTTCCTTCTGCCGTTTTCCCTAATTAGATTACTCTGATATTGAATACATGTGAGATCCAGTTAATTCATGACTAGAATGACTGGATCACAACCTGGCTTAAATTATAAGTGACGTTTACAACATGAGCGGCCGTGTTGTATCGGTTTATAGCCGATACAACACGGACGTGAATGTTGTAAATGACTTACAATACTCCAACACATATTTGAGTTGTTCCCGGAAAGAAAATCAAAAATATCTTTATTTATCTTAGAGAAAATCGAGGTTAAAGTTGATGTAAATTAGGACGAATCTTTATGAGATATAAAACACTCGTCACGGTTGTGATTTTCATTGTGTTTGCCTTATGAATTATTAATTAGTATTTTAATCCCAGATACAAAGATTCAATGCATTATTCCTGTCAGTTTTCCTTCTTCCTTTTTTCCCTATATTAGATTACTCTGATACTGAATACATGTGAGATCCAGTTAATTCATGACTAGAATGACTGGATCACATCCCGGCTAATTATTCTCTATGGACATTCACGACAGGACATAATAAAAGACAAAATTAAGGCATGTACAACAATGAAAAATTTTCCAAAAGGATCTTTGATAACACTCATGTCACAAAACGTAGTTGCAAAACTAATGCAAAATTATGCAAACAATATCAGTGAGACACTGTCTGATCCAAACTATACTCCAAAAAAAAGTTAGTCAAACAACAAACACCTCAAGTTTTTTATCTTTTTTAGAACTCGAACAATGTACAAGTCAGGCAGACAGTTGCTAAAAATATATTGTTCTTGATCTGACTAGCATACTTATACTTCCTGTTTTGTAATTAAATGTTTAAAAAAAATTGAAATAAGTTTAGGACAAACAGAAAAGCAGGTACCAATAATTATTGTGCTTTTAGCCTAGTGATGGTCTGTTGACATTAATTTTAGTGTATTTAAATCTGACACCCACATTTTCTGTTCTTGAGTGGACTAGCTGTTTGACATGCACTTGAATTCCACTTGCCAGGAGCTAAATTTCCAAAAGAAGATGGCTTATGGTTTAATGTCAATTGCTGGCAGTGGCTACATCTTTTTAGACATTTAATAATTATTTTTCTTTCAGAAAAAAGTTGTAATAATATTATTCTAAAGAAGACTCAGAATTCCAACACAGAAAAGTCAAAAAAAATTGAAAGAGCACCTAATAACTCAGTTTCCATTTTGCTAGAGACTGAGTTCTTGAAAAAAGGCTTATTTATGCAAGGGTTAGCCTCCCTTTCATGAAAGACCCATGTGGCATTTAAGTGAATTTTTGTACATTGTTCATTAATGTCACCATTACCTATTTTTTCACTGGAATTTCTGATAATAATTTATTATATCCAAAAAAACACTGGCATTTTCTTGCAAACAATTAAAGTGATAATTGAAAAATTACTGTTTCATCAGAAAAGAAAACCAGTCAATAAATATTCCAAACATCTTAGGGGGTGTTTACATGGCACTAGGATCATCCTAGCACTAGGATCATCCTAGCAGGCAAATCATCCTACCTGCTATACATTTACTGCATTCTGTTTAGTAGGATGATCCTAGTACCCAAAGAGAAGACAAAAATTTCCATGTAAACAGAATGCAGTAAATGTATAGCAGGTAGGATGATTCGCCTGCTAGGATGATCCTAGTGCTAGGATGATCCTATAGTGCCATGTAAACACCCCCTTAGATGTGTTCATAAGTTCATACACATGCAAAATGTTGTTCAAACCGAAAGTATAAGGAATAAGTGTATGGGTGGCATGGGTGGCGTACGCTGTTAACGCGTCGTCTTTCACCACTGTGGTCTAGCGGTCAAGGGTTCGCTGGTTCGAGCCCCGCTGTGACCAGATGTGAATTGAGTTTGTTTGATGTGTTGTTCTCTCCCTTGCCGCGAGGGTTTTTCTCCGGGTTCTCCGGTTTTCCTCCCTCCATAAAAATCAACATGTGAGTTGAGTGTTGTGTGCTAAAATAAGAAATGTAGTGGTAGTGAGTGTGAGGGGCAGCAGGTCCACATCAGCGAAAGCTGCCAGATATCCAACCTGCTTAAACAAATAAAGGATTATTATTATTATTATTAATCACAAGAAGGAAATTTTCAAGATAAAAAGGTTTTCTAGGTTGGAAAGCTATTCAGTTACAGCGAACTGATGGACTAGGCAGTGTACATTTTTGCTGTCAATTCAATTCAAATCAGAAGAACCACAGGCCCAAGCTGTACAATTTTGTATTTGAAATATCTCAAGTATGTTACAGTCAAAATGGCTCAAGCTTACCCCAAAAATATCAAAGATTCAATTCATCTTTGCCAATTTGACATCAATGTTTGTTTTGAAACTTGCATAGCATAATGGAAATTTTAAACATCAAGTGGACCTTCAAATGTGAAATTTAGTTTTTAGAAATGTGGTTGCAAATATAATTTATGGTATGCTCCAGTGTTAAGGACAATTAACTAGTGATTAAACTCATCACCAATAGATGAGTTTGGCACAGGTGCTTGGTCAGTGGGAGGTGCCTGGCCTAGGTGCAGCCGTTACCATGGCAACCCTGTCTCAACCCACTGAGCACCGTCACACTGAACAAGTCAGTGGAGTACTTACCTACTTACCTTAAGAGGTGGGAGGGTGGGAAAATGCAATACCAAGAGCGTATACGCAAGCTAGCTAGCATATGCGAGATGTACTTTGATCCATGACATTTGATCCTGAAATTTAATCTGTGATATCTGTGCCTGGATCGCCATTGTCGCGACAGTATGATGGCAAGCTAGCGAATCAGCGAATGCGAAGCATGCCACAAGCACGTGGCCATGCTAGACAGCATCAGATAACACTAGTAAACAGCAGGCAAGCAAGGGCATACCGGTACCGGAACACCATAAATCCATCAAATTAAGCATTCACTCCCTACTGCGAGCTAGCGATTATGCAACAATATATAAGCAGTGCTAATTGCTGAAGTTTAACTTTGCCTAAATTTCATTTAGCCACATAAAAAGATAGCATTTGGAAAACATTCAAAATGACGAGTGCACTTTCAATTGAAGTTTTAAAAATTGTTGTCACATGGTTAACCATGTGATCAGTTTTTGGGTGCTTTGTTCACTTGAATCAATTAAGAGAGTAAAATTCTATTGCTGTTCAAAGATTCATGGTGTTTTGTTAAAAAGAAGAGACAATATATATATTTTAAATTTTCGTTTTTTTATGGTATTTGGGCTTGAACCAGGTTGAGATAATAGCTATTTGCACAAAGCATCAAAATTTCCCAATGTTCATTTCAGTCTCAGCTTCCATGTTTTGAAAGTGTCAATGTTTGTGCAATTAGCTAGATATACCTGATTTATCCCTGATATATGGTTTCATAAATGATCACATTTTGCAAAATTAGTAAAGACAGCAACAATTTTAACTCACAATGCTGTTAGGTTGATTTTCTGTGCAACTTTGTTTCAGAAGATTTATGCATGCACAGTTGTTTTGCATGCATGTCACAAGTTGAGGGTTGTCCAAAATAGACCATCTGTACGGATGGTGAAATTGTATTTACCGTCGGTACAGATGGTACAAGTAATTAATATGCAAGAACTGTGCATATAATTAAAAAAAGGATGATGAAGGATATTACGTTAGTTTTAAACACTACTTTGTTTAAACATCTTGAACTGATCAGTTTTCAAGAGAAGAAATATATACTTTGCAGATTTTTTGAAGGGCCCCCCTCACCAAATGTATATCCAACGGTACTGATGGGGACATTTGGTGAAACTGATAATTGGTATTCCTGTGTAAAATACGTGAATATATTATGAGTCTTTAAGACAAGAGGCCCCCTCACCAAATGTATTACCGACGGTACTGATGGTGACATTTGGTGAAATAGACAATCGGTATTCCTGTGTAAAAATCACCAAATGTCACCATCAGTACCGTCGGTAATACATTTGGTGAGGGGGCCTCTTTTCTTGAAGTCGATAACATATTCACGTTGCTTTAACACAGGAATACCGATTATTATTACGTTAAAACTTTGTCTATATATTTATTAGATTTTTTAAGAGGCCCGTTCACCAAATGTTTCACCGTCGGTACCGATGGTGACATTTGGTGAAACTGATATTTGGTATTCTTGTGTAAAAGATCGTGAAATATATGAGATTTCAAGAAAAGAGGGCCCCTTACCAAATGTATTACCGACGGTACTGATGGTGACGTTTGGTGAAATTGCCAATCGGTATTCCTGTGTAAAACAGCGAATATTTTATCTGACTTCGAGAGAAGAGACCCCCTTACCAAATGTATTACCGACGGTACTGATGGTGACGTTTGGTGAAATTGCCAATCGGTATTCCTGTGTAAAACAGCGAATATTTTATCTGACTTCGAGAGGAGAGACCCCCTTACCAAATGTATTACCGACGGTACTGATGGTGACGTTTGGTGAAATTGCCAATCGGTATTCCTGTGTAAAACAGCGGTGAATATATTTTATCTGACTTCGAGAGAAGACACCCCTTTACCAAATGTATTACCGACGGTACTGATGGTGACGTTTGGTGAAATTGCCAATCGGTATTCCTGTGTAAAACAGCGAATATTTTATCTGACTTCGAGAGAAGAGAGCCCCCTTACCAAATGTATTACCGACGGTACTGATGGTGACGTTTGGTGAAATTGCCAATCGGTATTCCTGTGTAAAACAGCGGTGAATGTATTTTATCTGACTTCGAGAGAAGAGACCCCTTTACCAAATGTATTACCGACGGTACTGATGGTGACGTTTGGTGAGATTGCCAATTGGTATTCCTGTGTAAAACAGCGAATATTTTATCTGACTTCGAGAGAAGAGACCCCCTTACCAAATGTATTACCGACGGTACTGATGGTGACGTTTGGTGAAATTGCCAATCGGTATTCCTGTGTAAAACAGCGAATATTTTATCTGACTTCGAGAGAAGAGGGCCCCTTACCAAATGTATTACCGACGGTACTGATGGTGACGTTTGGTGAAATTGCCAATCGGTATTCCTGTGTAAAACAGTGAATATTTTATCTGACTTCGAGAGAAGAGGGCCCCTTACCAAATGTATTACCGACGGTACTGATGGTGACGTTTGGTGAAATTGCCAATCGGTATTCCTGTGTAAAACAGCGAATATTTTATCTGACTTCGAGAGAAGAGACCCCCTTACCAAATGTATTACCGACGGTACTGATGGTGACGTTTGGTGAAATTGCCAATCGGTATTCCTGTGTAAAACAGTGAATATTTTATCTGACTTCGAGAGAAGAGACCCCCTTACCAAATGTATTACCGACGGTACTGATGGTGACGTTTGGTGAAATTGCCAATCGGTATTCCTGTGTAAAACAGCGAATATTTTATCTGACTTCGAGAGAAGAGAGCCCCCTTACCAAATGTATTACCGACGGTACTGATGGTGACGTTTGGTGAAATTGCCAATCGGTATTCCTGTGTAAAACAGCGAATATTTTATCTGACTTCGAGAGAAGAGAGCCCCCTTACCAAATGTATTACCGACGGTACTGATGGTGACGTTTGGTGAAATTGCCAATCGGTATTCCTGTGTAAAACAGTGAATATTTTATATGATATCGAGAGAAGAGACCCCCTTACCAAATGTATTACCGACGGTACTGATGGTGACGTTTGGTGAAATTGCCAATCGGTATTCCTGTGTAAAACAGCGAATATTTTATCTGACTTCGAGAGAAGAGAGCCCCCTTACCAAATGTATTACCGACGGTACTGATGGTGACGTTTGGTGAAATTGCCAATCGGTATTCCTGTGTAAAACAGTGAATATTTTATATGATATCGAGAGAAGAGACCCCCTTACCAAATGTATTACCGACGGTACTGATGGTGACGTTTGGTGAAATTGCCAATCGGTATTCCTGTGTAAAACTTGTTGGAGACTGTTTGTATGCTTTTCCATACAGCTGGCATATCTATCAAAAAGAAATGGAAAACTTGTCACAGGCCATCCTTAATAAGAAAAAAAGACAAATGTGATGAATATTTCACTTACATTCTTGATATATGGTGGAATATAAGTCCAATCAATATCGATCTTGTTACATTCCTGCAGACGATTTTCCATGACGTTAAGAAAGTGCGGAGAACAGTTGCTCACAAAGTTGTAATGCAGAATGAGTCTATGCGCACTCATCACTTCTTTTCACGTAAACAACAAATAGTTTTTTTGTCTTTTAGACCAATGAAAATACTTGTCTTATTCCCTTGGGAAGGTAATGATTATAGAGATGTAACACGTGATTGACATTTTTATAAGTGAAAACAATAGGTGTGACATTGAATTATAATGAGTGAAGTGATAGTTTCACAAGTTTTCTAAACTTTCTATGTGACTTCAACTTAAAGAAATTTTCGTTTACCCCACTATTATTTATACACAAAACTTATTACAAACATTTGATTGTGTAGATAAGTTGTAAAGATGGTGCGAATATTTAGGAGAGCTATTGATGTGTGTTATCAAAGTTTGTATCTGTCAGTATTTTCTTCAAAAAAGTTTTTTGAACAAAACTGTGGTTTTGATTTAAATGGTATGTTTGATGAGTTAATGGAAAATTTGTCATCAAGATTTAAAAAGACGAATGAAGATCATGTAAAGAAATCCACGACATGAATTATTATTGCTTTGTGATTACCGCGCACCTCTATTGTTAAAAGCTAACTTTAAGTTAGCACCTTTTATCCTGGTTGGCGATGATTATGTAAACTTCGCGGGATGGACCGATGAAGCGGCCTGTTTACGCGGGCTAACAGTTGAACTTTCGTAACCCCAAGGGAAAACTAGAACAAAAGATACCAGCCTGTTGAACCGGAATAGTCAGGTCTATTTAATGAGGTCGTTTTGATTAATTCCCGATAACATCTTTCTGACCTGTGTTTATACAAATCATTAGAGTCAAATTAACAACATTGACAACATGGAAAATTTGAGCGAGATGGAAACATATTTGAGCTTGGTTTGTAGATTATCGAAGGATGAATTGCTAAAAGAAAGAATGGACATCCTTTCTATGTTAGATGGAGAACTGTTTTTTAAATTATCAAATTGGCCTTTTAAATACAAGATGATGTTTTGGAGCAAACCAGCAACAGACAAGAACACATTTGAGTTAATACTATTCTTTATTTGCAATGGCTGTCCTCCAGAAGTTGCAGTGAAATGGCTGATATCATCATATGCCTGGGGAAGCTTCAACAATGGAAAAAAAAGAATTCATCAAATCCAGTGGATTAGGCAAAACATGGTGAAAAACGACTTTGGACGTCGATGGTTTTTCTTCGATTTACAAAGAAATGTTTATTCTTATTTAAATGGAGACAAATTGTGAACTTATGAATAATAATAATAATAATAATATTTATTACTTCTATAGCGCAAATTAGCATCTAAATATGATCAAATGCGCTAAACTAAATAAAATATAAAAATATAAAGTAAAATAAAATAAAATAAAATAAAATAAATATATATATATATGTGCCGGTATATAAACACGAAAAAACCTAATGATATAATTCCCTAATATAAAATGAAGTAATTACATAAATAAAATAAACAAACAGTGTAACTAATTATCTTACTCATAAAAATAAGTGATCATCGTGCTCATAAAATGACTAGTATATCCTATGTAATGCATATATCATAAATTAACTTAGGTCAGAGAAGGCCTCTCTAAAATAATGTGTTTTAAGTAGACTTTTAAATCTAGCAAAATTATTCTCATTCCTTATCGATACAGGTAGAGTGTTCCAAATCTTTGGAGCAGCAGCTGGAAAGGATCGGTCACCAAGCGTGCGCTTGAACCTGGCTGAGGGATCTTGTAGGACGATGCCAGACTTGGAACGTAGATTGTAGCGTGAAATCTTTCTGATGTTTATGAGGCTCTTTAGATACTCTGGGATTTGGTTATGGATGGTTTTGAAAGTAATAACCGCTATTTTATAGCAGATTCGGAACCTCACAGGTAGCCAATGTAAGGCATGCAGCACTGGTGTTATGTGACAGTATCTGGGTGTGTAGATAATAAGTCGCGCTGCAGAATTCTGAAGACGTTGTAGCTTGGAGAGATGCACAGCTGGTACACCATATAGCAGACTGTTGCAATAGTCGATGCGTGCCATGATCACAGCTTGCACAAGTAATTTAGTTGAGTCATGTGTTAAGAACTTCCTTATTTGTCTAATATTATACAAATGATAATAGACTGATTGACATGTCTTGTTGATCTGTGTTATCATGTTAAGATTTGAGTCAAACCACGAGCCAAGGTTACGGACAGCAGTGTTTAAGATTGGCGGTGATGCTTGACCAATGTTCAGGTGTGTGATGCTCACTTTGTCTAGTTGCTGACGAGTACCAATGGCAATGATCTCTGTTTTGTCTTCATTAAGCTTCAGTTGATCCATTGCCATCCAATTTCTGATGCTTTCAATGCAGTTTTGCATGGCAATCACAGCTTCATTTTGGCTGACATCAGAGTCTGGCGCAAACGACAAATAGAGCTGAGTGTCGTCCGCGTATGCATGCACCTCTGGAAGGTAGGTCTTGATCACTTCAAACAACTTGCTCGCATATATTGTGAAGAGCAAAGGACCAAGGCACGAGCCTTGAGGAACACCATAGTGTAGGTCAAACTTCTTGGAATAGCACCCATCGATGCAAATACGTTGAGATCTTCCGTTCAGATATGACGAGAACCAACTCAGAGCAGTCCCAGTTATTCCAAATGTAGACTTCAGACGGTTAAGTAACACTTCATGGTCGACAGTGTCGAACGCGGCGCTCAGATCTAGTAGTACCAGCAATGTTACCCTTTGGCGATCCATATTTAACAGGATGTCGTTATGCACCTTAAGCAGCGCCGTCTCGGTGCTGTGACCGGTACGATAAGCAGACTGCAGAAGCGGATACAGCTGGTGCTTCATCATGTGTTCGTGAGTCTGATTAAACACAGCACGCTCAACCAGCTTTGATATAAATTGGAGGTTGCTCACAGGTCGTAGGTTCGCGAACGAAATATCTTTTCCAGATTTCTTAAGCCGCGGATCAATAAGAGCTTCTTTCCACTTTGAAGGAAAATGACCCAATGACAGGGAGGAATTCAGTATGCTTGTGATTACTGGAAGAAGATGATCTAGGCAGGCTACAACCATGGACGTTGGCATTGGATCGAGTGTGCAGGTCTTTTTAGCCGACTTCTGGACGAGGTTGCGGACATCGTCACAGGTGAGTTGTTGGAACTCACATATAACCAGTCTTTATTTATAGACGGAAGCCAATTTAGCTTTCGCTAATCTTCCATTGGGCCGTCTTTCATCTCACACTCACTACCTCTACACTTGAATATTTTTCATACAATGCTCAACTCACATGTTGATTTTTGCTGAGGGAGGAAAAACCGGAGAACCCGGAGAAAAAACCCTCGTGGCAAGGGAGAGAACAACACATCAAACAAACTCATGCGCTGGTTGTCTTCCACTATAGGATCCTCTGGAACCTTGCATCTATCCTCCTCTTCGATTCCAGCAGCAGCAAGGCCATGACGAATATTATTGATCTTGCGGTAAAAGAATCCACCGATATCGTCTGCCAGAACACAGTTGTCATGGTAATCAGGAAAGCAAAGATTTTCTTGTGGCGCAAGGAGTTTTTTCATTCCTCTAAACAGCTTCCCTTGATCAGAGCTATTTTCATCGATGAAGTCGGTGTAAAAGGCTTTCCGTGCTCTATTGATAATAAAAGTGACATAATTTCTCTTTTTCTTAAAGAGCAGAAAATCTGATGTCAACTTCGTCCTTCGCCAAGTTCTCTCTGCTTTGCGTCGTTGTCGTCTCGCATCTGCGATTTCCTCGTTGTACCAAGGAACTTGTGGACGGCTTCTTACTCTCTTAGTTTTGATAGGCGCATGATTGTCAATCAAAGTAGACAATGTGGTTTCATATTTCTCGACAAGCTTTTCAAGATCAGCAGTGTTACTCGTAATACTGCAGTCGGTAGTGCATAGATCAGAAGAGGCGAGGTTGTCATACAGACTGGCCATATCAATAGATTTAAGCTTTCTGAAGGTGACCGTTAGGACTTTTGAAGCAGGTTTATTAAGAGAGCATCCGCCTTACGGTCGCGAAATCTGGGAAATTGACCAAAATTCGCCCTACCTAATTTTTCCCTCCATATAAAGCCGATCACCTGACAAGTACAAAAAGCGGAAAATAATCGGTCAACGACGATTTTTTTATGTCGTAAAAAAATTCTAAATACGTTAGGGTATTTTGACATAATTAGGTTGGAAAATGTCAAACTTCGAAATGCTCTCCTCGCCGGACTAGTCATTTCCTTCCAAAGTTCTTTTCCTCGATAGTTTATACATATTTCCTCTTTAAAATGCGATCTCTGTTTTTTCTTCACATTCAGGTTTTTCAGAGCTATCGCAGATTGAGTATGGACCATTTTCGGCATTTCGTTTGAGGCTGAATATTGGCCAAATTCAAAACGGCCAAAATCAAGGTAGTTTAACTTTTTTGGCAATTCTCTTCGTTTCCATGGAAAATAGAAGGATGGATTCAGATTTCTGCTGAATAAAATAGGTGGGCAAGGAACGTTTTCATTTTGCCAAGCATTGTCTTTACGCCCTAATTTGCATTTTTGCGTGATCTTGTTCGATTTCACTCGATCACTCTTCGAGCTCCAAAAGTAAATTGATCTTGATGATTAATCCTTGATTCTTCCAAAATAGCTCTAGTTATTGTCTTTGATTCATTTTGAGTGCAAAATCTTCGATTCATTACTGTTTTAAAAAAATCCCTTGGCTGGGCAGTGCAGATATGCACGTGAATATAGTATGCAAATTAAGTAAACAAGACAGATGACCGACTCACAGGACTCATCCATAAAATTCTTTATAATTTTTTATAAAATATTCTAATAAGTTCATGGAAAAAAATCAGAAGGATATATAAAAAGCAGAGAGAGACTGAGAGAGGGTGGTAATTGAAAGGCAATTTAAAAACGAACAGGTTTTGCTGTTGCGCGAATCAAATACATACTCGTAGGTTTCATATTTCACTCGAAAGAATTTTATAATTTGGAATAGTTTACATTTTTCCTTATGCAAATTTACTTTCTATAGTAATTTTTTATGATGCGGTAGGCAAAATTGGTCTTCTATTTTATAGAAAATAAGGACTTTTCTTTCTAGACTTGATTAAATTCCACAGATAGAAATTGTCGGTCGGCAACGTCTGAAGTTCTGTGCTAAGACCTTGGTAACGAGCATAATTGTTTACCGTGATGTAGTAAAGTTCAATAGCTGCGAAAATTGACAGAGTTCAGCTATGGCTAAGTGTGGAATAGGCCTTGTTCTTGGTACAGAGTGTGGACACTCAACCCAAAAAGGGAAAGATATCGTAGAAATGGTTAGAATTGATCACTGTCGAAAAGATATATCGGGACATCTGAAAATGATGAAACTGACAAGTGGAGGAATTACATCTGAGGAAGACCTTATACTAAGCAGAACAGGTAAATAAAGTCGTGATATATATTAAACGGTTGAAAGTTTTGATAGTGCGTGCTTTATAGGTGTTTGACTGAAAAACTTATGGCTACACTTGATCTCTTTTATACTAGGAATATTTGAAAAACATGAAGATATTATTGTCTGCCCAAAACATAGAGACATGTTGGGAATTTACTGGAGAGGTCGCAGTGCATTCTGCCAAATTCCACTATCGTTAGCTGCTCATACCTCAAGTAAAGTGAAGGGAGACAGAACGATCAACAAGGTTTTGTCTAAAGCAATTTTTCAAGAAGAATCGGCTTTGATTCCAGTTGGATCAGGTAGTAGTGCGAGCTTGGTATGCATATTAGACAAGCCGCGAACTTCATATATAAATTCATATAACTTTTGACTATTCTTTTAGCGATATGCCGAAGATGCAGAGAAAAGTTTCGTCCTTTAACAAAAGCGGAAGAGGAGGTATGTACTAGGCCTTTCAAACAATGAGTCTCAGCACAGGAAGCCGCCCCTAACTTAGGGGGAATAAATTTTTCATATTTTATATGCCCGTAAATTGGACTTGGTTAATTTTGATCATTTGTTCCTGTCGTTCGTGCTCTATAAAATAAAAAAAGATGCAAAAGAACTAGCTCTTTAATCTTTCCAACGTTGGTGCTAAAAAAGGGCGTTTCTTGCGCTGTGAAGCAACTTGAAGGCCCGCATCGTAAGGGACGGACCCATCAGATTTGAAAGGGGTGGGGTGGGGGGGGGCAATTACCAAAAAAATTAACTAAGAAAAAAATATCGTGCAGAGCAACAGCTCCAAAAAAAAATCGTGCAAGGAAAAGCGGTTTTGCTGACCTTCCCCTTCCCCCCCTCCCCCCCCCCCCTCCTCCACTGAGCATGAAAATGAGGAGTGTCCTCTCCAAAAATATCTTGCAAGAAACAAAGGGTTTTAAAGGCGCTGTCACACTGCAATTTTCTCAGCAACTTGTCTCGCAATGCTTGAAAATGTAGCGTTGCAAGTTGCCGAAGTGAGGTGTTGAATTGCGTCATCTTGGATGATTACAAAAATGTGCGCATGTACTTCTGAAAAATACGCGTTAAAATTGCGAGAAAAGTTGCTGGAGGGGTGATAGACAGTGGAACGACGTTGCAAGTTGCTGCGAGCCGTTGCGAAAGGTAGAAGTGAGTTTGTGCAACGCTGCGCGCAACAAAAAGCATTGCGAAACAATCCCAGTTACAATGCGCAATTCTCCAGCAACCCGCCACGTTGTCCCGCAAGCAAGTTGTTGGAAAAATTTCACAGTGTAACAGCGCCTTTAATGGTAAGGGCAGACAGACAGACAGACAGAAGTGTTTTATTTGGTGTCTTATATAACTAAGGGTGTTCTTACTCTTTCCCCTCCCCTCCCCCCCTCCCCCCCCTCCCCCCCACTGAGGCATCAAAATAGGGGTGTCGCTTAAAAAATATATCCTGCAAGAAGCAAATGCTGTAAATGGGTAGGGGATTTTCCCTGTCACCCACCCCCCCTCCCCACCCACACCCCCACTGAGCCAGAAAATCAAGGGTGCCGTCAAAAAGAAAAAAAAAGCGTGCAAGCAAATAATGATGAAAAAGAAAATCCTGCGCAGCCACAAAGGGAAAAATAAATATTGCGCACACACAAAATTACCCCCTCCCCTCTAATGGTCCGTCCCTAAAGTCCATTTTTTGCTTTAAAGTCAGAGGCAACCAACAAGATAACAGATCGAAATGAATGTGAAGAATTTGAAAATGACATTGTTGAAATGACAGAGAATCTTCAAAATCTTGAACTTAAGAATGACATTTTGCCTACTGAGCTTTCTTTGTATCAGCCATCCTCCCAAGAGTCAAATGAGTCTGGAAGCGACGAGAGTGAAGTTCAAGCTTCAGCTGACCTTCAGAAAAGACAGTCGTTGGATTCTTTTCTTCTCTGTTCCGGCCTTGAGCCATTTGGAAGTGTTTTAACTCGACCCTGGGAGGATATTACTCAGATAACACGCACATATTACACCAAGAAAGTCAGCAAAGTAATCGCAGAAGTCGTTCGAACTGTTGCACCAGGATCTGCAGATTCACTGTGGACCGCTGTACAGAACTCCGACGAAGTTACCAAGCAATTAAATGGATCGACTAATACAGGACATAACTTATTGTTTATCATTGCTGAATCTCTTAAACACGCATCAAGTGGTGAAACAAGACGCCAACTTCTGAGTTTAGTAAGCAGTGAAGTATCTTACAGCGAACTTCAGAAATATGTACCAAATCTTACTCGTTACCAATACACGGCATCTAGAAAACACAGTCTTGAAATTGGCTCTGGGTTGCCAGCGCAGGCAGCCTCCAAGCAAATAAGGGAAAGAGTGGATCCACAGAAGATGGAACATTTTCTTGACTAATTATATGTTCTTCAAACATAATACAAGACCTACCATTTGGCCAAAAAACACTAAAACTATCAAATAACACGGAAATAGAAATCCCAAATGTAATACGCACATTGGTTCCATCTCGATTAATTGCGCAGTATCAAGAGTACTGCAAAGAAAACTCTTACATCCCTCTTTCACGGACTACCTTATATACCTTGCTTTCACAGTCCTGTTTGGCATCTGTTAGAAAAAGTCTTCAAGGTCTTGATAATTATGCAGCTGATGGTGGTCGGGCGTTCGACGATCTGATTGATTTGACGGATACACTTACAAAGTATGGGGCAAATGAGACTAAAATGAACAACGCAAAATATGAGCTAAGAGTCCAAAAGCAATACCTTAAAGGCGATTACAAGGTAAACCGTTATGTTGCGCACTTACTATAGTGATTGTGTTTAGTCCTTTTCATTAATAATTCGTTAATTTATCTCATAAAATTTTGTTTTGATGTTATTGATTTATCCAGGTTCACTCCACTTTAAGCAGTGAGGTACCAGACCATTGCAGAGTTTTTGCGCTTAGCGACCCCAAAGAAAAGTGCTTTAAAAAAAGATGTTTGCATAACCATAACCTGATATGTGATAGCTGTGAGCGATTAAAGCAGGTACCCTTTTGAAGTACCGGGACTGAGGGAGTGGTTCATCATAACAATCATTTTTAGACTGGGTGTCTTATTACTTTTGCAGTCATTGAACTATATATCTGCAGAGACGCATTCCTCAAACATGCCACAGGATGAAAAAGACGATGCAATTTTTTCTGTTCAAGTTGCTTGTGAGGCAATTCAGAACTGGAAAGCACATCAGTTGCGTATGGTTCATCAAGACACTGCCAGGACCGACATTATAGATTCTCTTGACAAAGATTCTGTATTGATTGTTCAAGACTTTGCCATGAAATTTCTACCAGCTCAATACAGAGAAACGCAAAAGGAGTTTTTTGGTAAAAGAGGAATATCATGGCACATCACAGTATGTCAGACAAAGACCAAAGATGAGCTTTTAGCTCAGACGTTTGTTCATATTGTAGAGTCGGGTTTACAAGACAGCAAGGCAGTGGTGCTTATCATGGAAAACGTTTTACAGACATTGAAAAAAGAGCATCCAGAAATAAAAACTGTCTATTACCGACAGGATAATGCCGGATGTTATCATTGTGCCTTTACCATTGTTTCTTGCAAAATTCTTAGAGAAAGAACTGGTCTTAACTTGTGCCAGCTTGATTTCTGCGATCCTCAAGGAGGAAAAGGTCCCTGCGACCGAAAAGCAGCCCAAATAAAATACCACATCAAGACCTACATCAACGAAGGACACTCTGTCACAACTTCCAAAGAGATGAAATCTGCCATCGAGTCACACGGAGGAATCCCAGGTGTACGCGTCGTCTTTGTAGAATCATCGAACGTAAATACTTCAAAGAGTGATGACAAGTCAAGCGATGTAAAATGGGATGGTATCAGTAGCTTGTTCAACTTTGTATTCACAAATCAGGGAATAAAAGCTTTCAAAGCCTATGGCATAGGCGAAGGAAAATTTTGGTCTTGGTCGTCATTTGAAGGTAAAAAATCGTTTGCTATTCACAATCACCTAAACAACAACCGACTGATTAGAACATTTGCTATACTTATTATGATTTGTAATACATACGTATAAATCATACAGACCGCATTTACAAGGTTACCCGCGTGCCTTTTTCTTACACCCAATTTCAAAATTACGCGACCTAGTGGCGATGGCTTGTCTGGATTTTAAGCTTCTGTCAATCAAAATGTAACGACTAGATTTTGTAAAATTTTAGCTTTCTAAATTCAGAAACAAAACAAACTTGAATTTATTGACAGAACATTTAGTATTTTCTGACTTGATGTAAATTTAAGCTTGCTTCAGGGAGAACGAATCGAATAGTCGGAGATTTGATTGACGGTAGTAAACAATGAAAGCTATTCAAGTGTCGTCTGGAAAGGTCGCGTAATTTTGAAAATAGGTGTAAAGCTCGAACTTACATAGCTGACCAAAAGGAGTATGTTTTGGCATCAACAAATAAAGTGTTAGGTGTATAAGGCGAAGCTAGACTAAATGCGAATTATCGCATGATCGAATATTTGTGTGGCTTTAGTATGACTATAAGAAAATTTCTACCTATATCCCCTTTCAGTCATGTGCGCAGGCCGGGGATTTTCACCCGACAACATTAATAGCGGAGCTCCCGCGCGGGCCGAAGGCCCGCGCGAGCGGCACCCATACTTTAGAAACAAAATGGTAACCCATCGAGTTGATTTTTCATGGACACACAGGGAGCCCAACGGCTGTACGTCCGTCCGTACATACATACATACATACATACATACGTCCGTACATACGTCCGTGTACATCGCGATGCTGATTGGCTGATTGCTTTTTGGCGCCAACTTGACGCGCGCTGACACTTTGAAAACTGAAAATTTACAAGTTTCCTTGCAGTTTTAACTTGCAAAGCTTAAAAGTAGTATTCTCGAAACCTCGTAAAAATTTAGCGATTTTGATGAACTGATTAATCTGTGCCAATCTTGACAGGTTAAAGCGAAAAAAACCGTACGTTTGAATTTTTTTCGGGCCTGGTGTCGTTTCAAAAACTGCTCGAAAGACGAAAGACACAGAGGATATTTTCAAAGTTGGACGACTTTTTAGTTGGATTCGTAGTTTAAAAAAATTCCTCATAATGAATAAGTCATTGAGGATCGTGTATTCTTCGTTTCGTGAAGATGCCTTCAATAAAGCTGCTTAAAAATCTAGCCAAAGTTGGAAATAAATCAAGAATCGTCTGCATTGAGCGTGAAACAAGGACCAGTATGCTTCGAAAAGACAACAAGGAAAGCACTTCAAGGTAAAGACCCTGGCCAGAAAATGATATCAAAAAGTCTCTTGTACCTATATTTGATCTTTTATCTTTGATTTGGGATTGATGACTTAAAAAAAACCTTTTATGCACGTTGAACTGTGGCCAAGTTTAAAGAAACACTCGATCAAGCCTTACATGAAAATAATGTACAACGACATTTTGTTTTACGGTGAACTTTTTGCACTAGTTCTAATAATAATAAAATTAGTAAAAAAATTGATTTTGAACTTATTTCAACCCCACTAATGTGTAAATACAGCTCAAGTTTTGGTCTGGAATTTAATGAAACAATTGACAGGAAAAAAAGAAGGAATTTTGCCATGCAAACTAGAATTGTTTTTATACTTTATTCATCTGGATGAAGTTGCTCAGTGAGCCCTGTGAAGCCTTAAATACAGACTGAAAATGCTTAATTCCTTGTTTTCTTGTTATTTCAATTAGCTGTTTTTATAATCACTTTAAATTGTATTATCAGTGTAATCTGGAAGAGAAAAGTGGGAGACAAGTATTCGCCTAGCTAGTGTGTCATTCTTTTCTACATTAAATAACAAAACAAAATAACAACAACAACCACAAAAAACAAGATGTCACAAATATAGTGAAGACAGACAAATCAATATATGTTGTTCTGTAATATTCAGGATGTCGAAAAGGTTTAATTACTTGTATCAATTTAAAAAAATGTTTTGGAGATTTTGCTTTCTATTTCTGAAAATTATGAACCCTTACAAAGTCAGTTATGAAATCTGACAGTGAATCTGAATATTAAAATTTACTGTAACAAAGGTCACTGAGCATACAAGCCCATACAATATACAAACCAAAACCAAAACTTATTTTAAAAATGCTTTTTAAATAATCTTCATTTCAACTTTTTCAATTACCACAGGAAGCCCAATTCATTTGAATCAAGAACATAAAAAAATTAAAATTGAAATTGGAGCTTTGCTTTTAGGTAGTAGTTGTTTTGAGTTGTTTTACAATTTCATCTAAAGTCATGATTAGTGTAACCTGGAAGAGAGAATTCTTGTTTCGTGTAAAGACAACTATTTATCAGTGTCATTCTACTCTACATAATAAAAAAAAAACCAAGATGCCACAATACTGTCAAGACAGAAAAATCTAAATATAATTTTCTGCAATGTCTAATTGTTTAATTGAAGGATGTTGAATTAGGTTCAGTATTTATGTGAATGAAATCAGTTTGAGGGATTTTTGCATCCTATTTCTGAGAATTATGAAGCACTACTACTAAGTCAATTATAAAATCTGACACAAATATCTGAATAAATATCACTATGGTCACTGAGTTGAAAGCCTTATAATTCTCAGGAGACTGAAGGGCAAGAAATAAAGCTTGATCTATAGTCTTTATTTCAACTTTTACAACAAAATGCAATATTTGTTTGCCTATTACCACAGCAAGCCCAATTCATTTGAATCAAAAACGTCAAAATAAAACAAAGTATTTAAAATTATTATTATATTTAAATGGGAGCTCCGCTATTAGGTAGTACCTAATTTTTATATTAGAATGTGCGTACACTCAATGTACCGTCCTCAGTTTTAAAAAAAGGCAAGCTTAGTTCATTTTGTATATTTCCTTTCCAGATATCAGTGAAAGTTTTGAGTGGATACCCAGTGACATGGTGGGAGATGGAAATTTTATACCAGTCAAATGCAGATCACGTGATCCCTCTAAACCAGTGACTGCCGTTTCTTCAGTCAATCAGCCTGACCAACACCCTGTGAGTCAATCGGCAGTAGAAACAAAGAAATTGTTTACCTGTCCAGAGGACGGTTGTATTAAGTCATACATGACCCATGGTAGATTGGAAAACCACTTGATATATGGGAAACACGAATTTGTTCCTGAGAAAATGAGTTTGATCGATCAAGCAAAAGTGAGTTATGCCCAACGCTTGGAGGCAGGAACACAATGTAACGTGACTATACATGATAAGACACCAGTGGAACAAAGTAATTCATCAAAGGTTTCTGAAGGATGGGCACTTCAGAAAACTGCAAAGAAGCGCACGAGATTTAATGAGAAACAGAAAAAATATCTTGAGAAAAAATTCATAGACGGAGAGAAATCAGGAAGGAAGTCAAATCCAGCAGATGTTGCTAAGGAAATGAGGTGTCTGAAAGGAAAGGACGGACAGCGTATCTTTACTGTTGATGAGTTCCTTCGCCCTCAGCAGATTAGCTCATTTTTTTCTCGATTGTCGAGAAAACGAAGAAAAGTTTCTGAATCTGACAAAGAAGCAGAAGTTTATCAAAAATATATATCAACACTATGCAATGAGCTTATAAAATCACTGGAAAGCAACAGCCCAGTAGTACAACACCCAGTCCGATTTTCAAGAAGGAACCTCTGCTCGCTTCAAGAGAAAGATATCCTGGATTTTAAGATGACTGACTTGCGCAGTATCGTCAACCACTTCAGTATTGAAGTAAAAGGAAGAAAAAAGGTTGACTATTCCAATGCCGTTGTTGCTTATTTGTCTCTGTGTACTTGCAAAAAACAGTAAATGGGACGAAAAACAGTAAGTGGTAATTTTATAAATAGAAAACTTACAGAACACACAAGGAATGTCAACAGTTCCCGGCTGAAAATTGATTGTTAGGCCAGCTAAGGAAAAATGTAAACCATTCCAAATTGTAAAATTCTTTCGAGTGAAATATGAAACCTACCAGTATGTATTTGATTCGCGCAACAGCAAAACCTGTTCGTTTTTAAATTGCCTTTCAATTACCACCCTCTCTCAGTCTCTCTCTGCTTTTTATATATCCTTCTGATTTTTTTCCATGAACTTATTAGAATATTTTATAAAAAATTATAAAGAATTTTATGGATGAGTCCTGTGAGTCGGTCATCTGTCTTGTTTACTTAATTTGCATACTATATTCACGTGCATATCTGCACTGCCCAGCCAAGGGATTTTTTTAAAACAGTAATGAATCGAAGATTTTGCACTCAAAATGAATCAAAGACAATAACTAGAGCTATTTTGGAAGAATCAAGGATTAATCATCAAGATCAATTTACTTTTGGAGCTCGAAGAGTGATCGAGTGAAATCGAACAAGATCACGCAAAAATGCAAATTAGGGCGTAAAGACAATGCTTGGCAAAATGAAAACGTTCCTTGCCCACCTATTTTATTCAGCAGAAATCTGAATCCATCCTTCTATTTTCCATGGAAACGAAGATAATTGCCAAAAAAGTTAAACTACCTTGATTTTGGCCGTTTTGAATTTGGCCAATATTCAGCCTCAAACGAAATGCCGAAAATGGTCCATACTCAATCTGCGATAGCTCTGAAAAACCTGAATGTGAAGAAAAAACAGAGATCGCATTTTAAAGAGGAAATATGTATAAACTATCGAGGAAAAGAACTTTGGAAGGAAATGACTAGTCCGGCGAGGAGAGCATTTCGAAGTTTGACATTTTCCAACCTAATTATGTCAAAATACCCTAACGTATTTAGAATTTTTTTACGACATAAAAAAATCGTCGTTGACCGATTATTTTCCGCTTTTTGTACTTGTCAGGTGACCGGCTTTATATGGAGGGAAAAATTAGGTAGGGCGAATTTTGGTCAATTTCCCAGATTTCGCGACCATAAGGCGGATGCTCTCTTAATCTTCAGATCGCTGATAACAGACCAATTTTCATGACACATGATTATACCATCAAACCTAATTAGAATAGCTTTCATGGTAAATGAAATTAGTTCACCATGTCTGTTAAGACATTATTTCATTTACCATGAAATACATATGAAGCTTAATGAAACAAGATTTCAACTGTTTTAGTGGTAACATGCACAAGTCATGTTTTGACCATTATATTTTTAACCTTGTTTAGATAAACCACTTTAAACATATTTAGCTGGTTAGTGTGAATCTGGCATAAGATTCAATTTGGCTAGCTACATGTATGTGAATATCTAAATTTGTAGCAATTAAGACCATGTGAAATGTGATTGGCTTTGATACTTTTGGAAACATGCCAATAAAGGATGGTTATTTACCAAACCAACTATTGTGTCTACACAAAAAATTGACAAGTATGTTAATTAATTAATACTAAGGATCTGAATGTACTTACCAAGTATGTTAAACTTCTAATAAAGGCATGTTAAATTCTGAGTTTAATATTTTTTCATGCACATACATGTGGAACTGTCATATTGACTATTGATACATTTAACATGCCTTTTGAAGTATATACTTGGTAAGTACATTCACCAAAAGGTTGTTATTTACCAATTTATATCCCATGCATACATAAAAACTTTAGAAGTACATGTGAATGAAAAATTATGTAAATAGGAAAAGCCAATGAATATAATATTAGTTTGAGTTTACATTGAAGATGTGACATTGTTCTTCCTTTCTTATTTATGATTGATACAATAAAATGAATAGTGAGAACTTATATCTATCTATTTATTGATGTTCTTAGGTGTTACAATTTAAATTAAGTGTGGATCAAATTGAATTTGTTTTAGCCACTAAAACATTACTTATATTGGTGGTGTTTGTTGTATAAATTGCAAATCACTGACATAAATGTTTATAGTTATATATATCGATGTTCTCGTTTGTGCGAAAATTGTTTACTACCTATAAATCAGCTAAGTTATTTATCGTTCTTGGTACAAGCTGGAATGGATAGATGAATTTGTGTAACATTTAATTTTGATTTAATGGGAAATGTTTAATAAAGGGCGAATCAATAATCTTTGTTTCTTGAATAGGCGTAGATGTTTCTATAAAATGACTGATTTTCCTGAAAGGTTGTTTTGCAAACAATGTAACATGGTTTTAGATGTTCAAGATCTGTCTTATAAGATGAAGACTGATTTATTGATTTTCCTATAACAGTGTTTTAACTTTTGTAAACGGTGAAACACTGACATGCTGTTAGAAGTGTGGTACTAGATCAAGCAGTGCTATATTAAAAGGAAAACTGATTTGTTGATTTTCTTGAAAAGTATTTTGTGACTTTCGTAAACGGCGAAACACTGACATCAGTTTTTAAAAGTGCCGTACGGATCTGTCCTATTAGAAGATTACTGTTTTATTGATTTAACTGATCGAGTGAGTGTGATTTTTGTAAACGGCGAAACACTGATATGAGGTTTTTGAACTGCCGTAGATTTGAACTATAAGAAGATGACTGTTTTATTGATTTAACTGAGTGTTTTGTGACTTTTGTAAACGGCGAAACACTGACATGAGGTTTTTGAACTGCCGTAGATCTGTCCTATAAGAAGATGACTGTTTTATTTATTTACTGAGTGTTTTGTGACTTTTGTAAACGGCGAAACACTGACATCAGGTTTTAAAAGTGCCGTACGGATCTGTCCTATAAAAAGATGACTGTTTTATTGATTTAACTGAGTGTTTTGTGACTTGTAAACGGTAAAGCACTGACGGCTTGGTTTTTGAACTGCCGTAGATCTACCCTATAAGAAGATGACTGATTTATTGATTTTCCTGACATCGGAATAAGTTTTATCGAAACATCAATGTTTTTTGAATTATTGTTGATGCAAAACTCTAAAGTCGACTTAATAATAACAGTGAAACATATTAATGAAACAAATATGTTATAAATAAATGTATGCTACCACAAGGGTTTAGTTTTTTAACTAGGATTTTCAAAGAATGAGAAATTATACATAGCTTTTCACCATCAGTTACCAACGGAAAAACATTACCGATGGTGACCGTGACACAAATGCTTCAAGCGCTTTAGAAAAGCCCAAAATTAAAACAATATAGTACCAAATCACTTCTACTAAACATTAAAATATCTTGTTTTTGTTAAACTTTAATTTTTAATAGATAGACTTACTTACAAAGAGAAAATTCACCATCAGTACCGACGGTCACGGTGCCTGTGCTGCCTTGAGTAAATTATAATATATTCATGTTTACCAAAGGGTGACCAATTCTGCCAAAGGGTGACCATGCAGTGAAACGTGAGTCGGTGACGAGTTGTATAATAAGTGATATGCATTTTAATGAAGAAGATGATAATATATTCATCGCTGGTGCATATTAATTACTTTCACCATCTGTACCGACGGTAACCGTCGGTACAGATGGTCTATTTTGGACATTCTTGCACAAGTTAAGATGTATACACATGCAATATCATTCTAAAGCCTGTTTTTATGCTAGCAACATAACTACTAGTGCAAGCAACATATGAAGACTCATTTATGTACTGCTCATTAGCAGTGCTTGCCGTTTCACTTGTGACATAAGCATAAGCACAAGCAACATACACAGACTCAGTAATGTACTGCTTATTAGTAGTGCTTTGTTTTTCCACTAATGACAGGTGTAAGCACAAGCAACATAAACAGACTCAGTAATGTACTGCTTATTAGCAGTGCTCGTCTTTTGACAATTGCAGGGTTCGTACACCCAGATAATTCAATAAATCCAGGAGTTTCAAGGAGGATTTTCAGATTATTTTCAGGAGTTTTCTACAAATTTTTCACTAGTCCACTGAAGCAAAATACTTTTGCATAACGTTTTTACTGACTGAGTTAAGGAATGTAAACGGAGCTTTTATGCAAATACAATATTATGTGCACTGGGTAAATATACACTTATTCATTTCTGTTTTCCTGGAATTTCAAGGACTTTTCAGGCAGAAAATAAAAATTCAGGATTTCCAGGAGGCGTATGAACCCTGCTATCGTTAAGCAAAAACATGAGCAATATAACATGACTCAGTAGTGAACTAATTATTTTAGTTTATGTAGCCCTCCTTAATTTCTATGAAGGCAGGGCTACAACAATAGCTTTTGCCAATGATTGTGGGCCCTGTGTTTTTACAAGTGACACATGTACTAGTGTAAGCAACATTTACAGACTCTGTGATGTAGTCCTTAATTTATAATGAATAATAATAGACAAACTTCTATAGTGCACGCTCCATATGAATTAGTATCAGCACTCATTAACAGTGCTTGTCTCTTTTCACCTCTGTGTGATAAATGTGGTGTTGTCTTTACACCTATATGATAATTGTGGTACTAAGTCTATACTTGCTTACACTTATAAAATACAGTATGTTGCTAGTCTGAACCAGGATTTAGACTGCAATCCAACCTTACATGCAACAATGCAGGGTGCTCACACGTTGTCATGTAATTTATAATAGCAACAGTGAGCATGTTGTCGTATCGTTGTCAGGTTTTAATAGAAACTAAAACCACTTATTAAAAAAAGGTGATTATGATCTTAAGAACTTAAAAAAAAAAAACATTTGAAATCATGAAAGGAACAGGGAGATATTGTTCTTGGAAGGAATTTGTTTAGTTCCAAAATACAAAAATTTCGTACTTCATAATTAAGTTTAAGTTATAACCAAACAATTCACTAAAATATTAAGTTTAACTCATTTTAGAAAACACATTTCATCCATAACTAATTCTATTGTCTACCGATAAATTAAGTTTACGACTATTTACAAATCAAACATTTTAAAGTATTCATTAACCATAAAAATGTCCCCCATAAAAATGTAAAGCACATAAGTTGTAAGAAAGTCTTACCGTTGAAGGAGAAGAAGAGCTAGTCGATCCTTTAGAACTTCGTCTGAGCGACTGTGCATCAGCTGTGATCACTTCTTTACGATTCTCGCTTCCGTAATCCAACAACGCTTTTCCTTTTCTAGATAAACTTGAGCTGTTAGAACTATAAGAATTACTCGTTGGAAAATGACTCGAATGTCGCTTTGCTTCGCTGTCAGATCCGTAACGCGACACATAAATGTTTGCGTTTTCGTCTAATTGGGTGATATTTTCCAATGTTTTAGTTCTTGAAGTTATCCCTGTAGAAAAATCACTCTTAGTGTTATAGCTAGGTACGTTTCTGCTTGAAAATGACGTACTATATTTCGCCGTTTCGTCCTTTAATGAAAGGTCCTTCATCGTTGAGTTCAAATTCGAATATGACTTTGAGCGCCGACCGGCCAACGAAGGTGAAGGATACGAACTATAACATTTCATACTAGAAGAACTACCATAACCTGAGTCATTAGACGTTTTTCTTTCCACTGATGAAACTTTCTGTTGTGAAGTTGCATAACCAGAAGAATTATATCCAGAATTATATCCAGCCTTGTGGTACGAAGAAACATAACGAATATCTTCGCGAGTTTTGTCCAGGTGAAATCTATCAGGCAACGGTCCAGGGCCGCTGGGAAGCTGTCTTCTCAGAGTAGAGCCGTAAGATGACCCATAGGTTGTTGATTTGATGGCTCTTTGAGGTACAGAACTGCTTGAGCTAGTAGATCCCATCGCGTAACTTCTCGTTGTTGTCCTGGCGTTTGAAGGTCCAGTCGTTCTGTGCTCATAGGGAGGCGGGTTGGATCTTGTTGGAGCGCCATGCATACTCAGACTCATTGGAGTACCATTGGACTATGTATTAATTGCATTATACAAAATTATCGCTCAATGTTTGTCGTAGTAAACGTTGACAAGACGCTAACACTTGTTCTCTTGTACACGATGTCCTTTACCGCCGCCATAACAGATCCAGTCACGTGACAGAATTGTTGATGTCATGGAAACGAGACAACATCACTCCATCTAGCAGAGGAAGACTGGATACTAGGCTAGTTTTCTCATTATTTCGATTTGTTTTTCTTTCTTTCTCTGTCTCTTTCTTTAGTTCTTTCTTTCTTTCTCTCTTTCATGTTTTCTTTCTTTTTCCTTTCTTTCTGTTTATCTCTCTCTCTCTTCTTCTTATTTCTTTCTTTCTGTTTGTCTGTCTCTTTTCTTTTTCCTTTCTTCCTTGTTCATTCACCATATTTAAATTTGAAAATTAAAAAAGGAATAGGCTCCAGTCCCTCCGAAGTTCAGAGTTTCCATCGCGCCGCGACGATGAAGTATTCTGCATGCACAACCGTCGACTCTCTGGCGCTAGATTATTTTGTCCTCCAAATCCCTCGGTAGGATCCGACTGTTTTCTCTCCATTTGAAAGTAAAAGGGGACGAAATAATCCATGCACCCCTCACATAAATCCATGCGGCGATGTAGCGATTTGTCTGATGAAAATAACTTTTTATTGACGATGTACTGTAATTAAAAACATTTGTTTTCAATTATTTAGTAATACATAATCTGATGATCACCGATTTTATGATAAGTCTGGGTTTTCTTTTTCTTCTTCCTGTACAAGCCCACCTTCTTGGGTGAAGATTCTAGTGAGCTGTGTGCAATTGTGGAGGTGCTAAACATGCATAAAAGGAATTGCGCTGCGCGAGTGAGGACTTAAAAACATATATAAAATACAATAAAGGGCTTTTTAGTGGCCCCAAAGAATGAAAACTAACGCTTTATACGCCAGTGAATTTGAGTTTTACCAGTAAAGTGTGTATTATTATAAAGTTTCTGTGGCTTTCGATTAGATGACTGGCCAGAGTCTGTTCCTGCATGAAGGCTTCTAAACTGGCTGCGCCTATTGCACCACTGCGCGTCTTGTAGTTTATTTCTTTCACGTGTTGTTGCTGAAAAGAACGAACACTAATATAATGGTAGTTGGTTCGTGAGAATAGCACTTTACAGTCTGTGAGTTAATGTGACGTGAAGGTTTTTCATGGGGTATTATATATATATCTTTATGAGCTGGAGGAATGAGCAAAGCACAAAAAATCTTCTCACGTACATCGGTTCCACGCGCAATTTCTTCCAAAACAAATATATTTCAGATGGACTAAAAAGAGGCAGTAAAACATGACCCATACCTTCGTTTTGGAGCTGCACCTTTGCATGACCCCTGCATGTTCATGTTCTTAGGATGGAGCTAAAACCGGCTATAGAATATAATTCGATAAATATATGTGAAAAGAGTGAATTGCTACCAGCAAATCCAATAACTATAGACGTCTTAGAACTTTCTCTTGTTATCACAAAGAAAAATTTATTATTTATTCTCCTTTTGATTCCACCACGCAAACTACGCTATAGCAACAGGGGAGAAACCGCGATCAAGCAACCGGCACTGCTAGAGCAAACGCATCAGTTGCGAGCAAATAAAAATGTTGGCTAGGAGGTCATTTGGTTGCGAACATGCTTAAAGTATTTGTGCTTCTCTACACCAGTTGAAGAAGAAAAAGGCGAAACAAATTAAAAACAAAAGAAATAGATATAATACATACGCAAAATGAGTGAAGGCTAATTCTTATTGATATAAAAAAAGCATTTGACACAGTTAACCACTTGATTTTGTTAAAAAAGCTCCATGCATTTGTATGGTATTAGGGGAATAGTAAATAGCTGGCTTGATATTCTTACCTCTCAGACAGAAAACAGACTGTTGAAATCAATTCTCATATAAGCACAAAACAATACTGCCCTTGTGGAGTTGCGCAGGGCTCCATACTTGGACCTCTACTTTTCTTACTTTATATCAACGATATTTCGGAAGCTTCGGATATATTTTGAAGTTCTTTCTATTTGCTGATGAGACCAATCTACTTTTTGCTAGTAAAGATTTAAAACTTTTAGAATCAATGGTAAATGAGGAGTTAATTAAGTTGTGTGACTGGATCACGGTGAAGCCTTTCTTTTGCTTATAAGGTGGGAGGCCGGTCACCTTTTCATTGATGATTTTGCCGGGGTGAACTGTCACTACACACTGTTTACCTATTTATGCTGTACATCATCATACTTTGTTCCTTATATGCGAAGTTAGTTTCATTTTCTTCCCACAATTCTCGCGCGCTTTGCTGTTGCAAAAGTCCATCGGTCATCAGGTCATGAACATGTCTACGGTATGCGATATTTTGCGATTTTAATAGAGCCACGTTTCGGTAAGACTCAGTAAATTTTCGGCATATTTAGGTATTCCGCGAACTGTTTCTGTAGTTTATTTCATACAGCGGTTGTGTACGACTTTACGGTCTTTATAAGATTTTCGCGGGGCGGCTTCCGCTTCCCGCTCGTATGTGGAAATGCTCGCATACATTTACCAGTTTGTTCCTTACTCGCTTTAGTTTCGGGTTTTGTCACCCAGCTGCCTCTCGCTCTAAACAATTTGGCTTGCTACGGCCCTGTTTCCCTCGTGTCACTTAAGATCTGTAATATATGCATGCAGCACTGTATTGCAATCTTCGTTTAGTTGATTTGAGTTACCTGGGGGAGGGTTATCAATTTTTTTCCTGTTAATCAATGAATGGCCATGTTTTTTTAGGAAAACAAAAAACAAACAAACAAAAAACAAACAAAAAACAAAAAAAAAAAAACCAAGCAGGGAGAGGGTTATCATAATTTTGTTGTGATTGAGATAATAACTCCAGCCTGACTTTGTTGAACCTATCTGGCGGTTGTCTGAATAATATCCAAGCAACAATGTTATCTAGTATATTCTATATAAGAAAGAGACCAAAACTATCATTGACAAGTATAATCTTCATTTCTCGGTGAAAATGAAGTAAAAAAATCTCCGAATTTTTGGAAATGCAATTTTGCATGCATTTATGAATTTCATGAAGGAGGAAAAAATCAATTTCCAACTTTGGGCGATTTTCATCTCCCTTTTTAGCGGCGAAGGTGAGTTTGGATGAAAGTGTGTATTCGCCTAGCTTTAATTAACTACGTGTTTTGGAAAATATCTAAACATCTGACTGAGAAATTTGTTACAATAGTTGCGTATATGAAAGAAAAGAACCAGAATTAGAATCAATCAACTGATCAATCAATCAATCAATCAATCAGTCCCACAGTAATTGGTTAACCGTTGTGGGTTACCCGCCCCTAGGGGGCAAAGTCTAATAAATAAATAAATAAAATCAATCAATCAATCAATCAATCAATCAATCAATCAATCAATCAATCAATCAATCAATCAATCAATCAAGAATCCTATGAAATCTATAAACTCTGTTGTTTATATAATCATGCGTACTAGTTTAAAAACAAAAAGCCAAAGACTGGAACGGCTGATTATCTACAAATTAAAACCTGAATACAATCTCATAGGTTATTGAATTCTATAGATAAGTGCGCATAGAAAAAACAGTAGTGCGGCTTGCTAGTGCATAAGACCGTCTATGGTATGTGTCTCTGTTTAATTCCAATACCTTTATAGCTGGTAACCTTTCAGAGTGGTTTCTCGCAAAAGTCTGACAGGTCTGACAGCAGAAAGAACGTTTCACGGTAATTGGTCTAAATATCCTTGACGCTCAAGGAATAGATCATCAAAGTGCGGTCACAATAAATGAAAATTCAAATGGGAGCCCATGCCATGACTCAGCGGGCGTAGCCTGGTAACTGCATGAACCAGTCCTTGATGGTACTGCTCTAATCACTGTGAATCGCTAGAAGAGGACCCAATACCATCAGGGCAGGTTATCAGTATTTGCGAACACTTCTAACGGAAAAAGGCGGGATACTCTTGTATATTCCCCACATAATTTAAGGGCTCTATGTAAGCGTTTATGCAGGTTTACAATGACATGAAATATGGCCATGCCATAGAATACGCGATGGGTAATGGCCATGGTAATTTTTTTTACGGGAAACGATTTAAAGAATTCAATGATTTCCATTCCAATTAAGACGTCAAAGAACTTGTTATTTTCAAATTCCGTCAGCTCAGTACCGGGATTATAACAGCAAAGATATTGTAGCAAATATCTAGATTTGGCAAATAAAGGTACGGTAATACGAGCAACAAAATCACTCAACTTGTCTCGTAACATTGCTGCGAAGCGAGTTGAAGAGCGATGCTGCCCGTTTTACCACCCCAAAACAAACTTGTCTCGCAACAAAATAGTTTGTTGCAGGTTGAGTAATTTTGTTGCAGAAAGTAGAAGGTCGTTCTACTTCTTGCAACAAAATTTTAAAATGTTGCTCGTATTACCACCTCGGCTCAACTTGTGTTGCAGCAAATGATTTTAGGGGCCAATGAGAATACAGGATTCTCTCAACCTGCAACAATAATTTAGTTGCGAGACAAGTTTGTCCTCGGGTGGTAAAACGGGCAGCATCGCTCTTCAACTCGCTTCGCAGCAATGTTGCGAGACAAGTTGAGTGATTTTGTTGCTCGTATTACCGTACCTTAACTGGTTTTAATTGGCAGACTTTTTTCGATCGCAAGGTGTTTGTTACCATTAGGGATCCTGCATGCAGTACTAGTTGCAACAGCGCCTAGTCTATGCAGTGGAAGCGCTCCTCTTG
Source organism: Telmatactis stephensoni (assembly GCA_029948255.1). Taxonomy (NCBI): domain Eukaryota; kingdom Metazoa; phylum Cnidaria; class Anthozoa; order Actiniaria; family Isophelliidae; genus Telmatactis; species Telmatactis stephensoni. The sequence continues at coordinate 203,829 of JALIZF010001582.1, forward strand.
AAGAATTCTGGGTTGGGTGACAATTTTGCGGGGAATGGGTTTGCGTACAACGTGGTCTGCGTAAAATGCCTTGCCTGCCGGCTCATCGAACTGGGTGTGCTTCCAGAACTACCACTAAGAAGTGGACGTGGTGTAACACCCAGTGGTGACTGAACAGCTAGACATGACTGATTTCTTCTTTGGAGGAAATTAAGTTAGAACTCTATGTGTGTGATGAAACAGCAACAAGATGGACGCTAGACCCTTGTGCCGGACGGACATCCAATTTCAATTTTAGTAAAAGAGAATGCGGTGTATGGTCAAGTGACAAGCCACTCAAAGTAGGTGGTCAACCGCACTAATTAGACGGGAGACACTGTACACACATATTCAATGAAAGACACTTGACTTCCAGCAATATCATTGTTATTTGGGGCTTCACTGATTGGAATTGCCTGTCAAAAGAAACCACCATCAGACAATCTATACTGCATGGGTACTAGAACATGACCGTTAGAAAAGCATGGACAGCCAGACTGAGATGCGTCCAAAAAGTGTTATTAGATATAGCAGTGTGACTAATTGTTGTAAAAAACTACATCGGAGATTTGGATGGTGCGACGCATTCGACTTTCGTATACTACTTGCAAAGCCTCCGTTATTCAAATCAGATCAACATTTTTGTGACCTGAAGACACGGTCAATTGAAAGGGGAGTGGAGACAATGGCGAAGTCACATGAAGTTCGTGAATACTTCTAGGGATATTGAATACTTACAAATGATACTTAGCTATGAGTCTTCAGTGAGAGTATCAGATCATAGAACATTCAGACCTTTAGAAATCAAGTAAAGCAGCGTTTATCTGAATTGCAATATAGCCAGACCAGCTCGTTTATCGCTGATCGAGGGAACAAATCAAACTGGCACTTACATACTCCTATGATAGGAAGTGAAAGACTAAAGGTGCATGGTGTATGTAAATCCTGATCTATGTTGGAGGATTTACTACAGGCTTGCAATTTTATAAGAGTACATGCACATGACTTGAATGGCTTGACACAATACAAACCTTGCAATAGCGCTATCGGTGAGGAAATCGACTGAATTATTCTTTTTTACTGGCAGTCACATTTGTCGATCGAGGCTATGTGTTATGACGTCAATTCCAACGTCTAAAGACAAAATTAATAACATAACGAATGAAAGTCCTTCACTTGAGCAAGTGGCAGAGGTGAGTGCATGGAGTTTCAAAAAAGGGAAAGCAGGATTGCAAGATGCCATCCCATCGCAAGAAACATATATCAATGAGCACCTTTAAATTACCAATGTTTGAGCTCATCCTTAAATCTGTGGTGCCTTTCCCAGAATTCAGTAATTGCTAATGTCTTAGTTGTCTTACACAATATATCTCGAACAGTGAGAAGCCTAGTCATGTCTTAAAAGCCGGAGAAGTGGTCACACAAGATATAGACGGCAGCAAATAGGACATTATTGATTATTTCATCCTGGATGGATCAGAAACATCGAAAGTGAGGAGGTAATAAGTTTATAATTTCAACATGGCAAATATTCTGGCCTTTACGTCTGTTCGGATATAGACAGGTAAATAACTCGTGAAACCCGCCAGCCTTTGTCCAGTCCTCGTGACTCACTTATGGAGGAGCAATAAAAGAACACCACTATTGCCATTGCATGTCGGTAGAGGTAGGCTTGGCGTTGATGCCAGTATCAAAGGCTCTGCGGGCAATACTCAGTCACTTTTGGTCCAAGAGCTGTATCACAAGCACAGACATGGCATGAGCAAGTTGATAGTGAAATTAACGTGACAAAAAAAGGTCGGGCGTCTACAATCCTATGAGGGGTTTCTTGCCGAGGGGAAGGGTTTCTTGAGGGGAAGGGATTTGTGTCAGAAGGGGGGAGAGTCATAGATCATTTACATAGAGACGTGACTTTGAAAAATCAATTACCTTGGTTGTGAGAACTCGAAAGAATTGCTTGAACTATCCGGTATTCGATACAGAGTGAAATCACTTCTTACCCGATGCCGTATCAAGATCAGTGACACTGCGTAATAACTTATCTAGGACATGCAGTCATGAGACACGTTTGACCATTTCAATGCGTGAAACCACAACCTACTGATAATCCAGTGAAAAATTACCGATCCTTTGAATTTTAAAAGGAATAAAATCTCGATTTAGTTAATGTAGTACAATCCACTAATCAGCCACCAAAATGGAACCTTCAGTTCACTTCCGAGATGGGCAAGTCAAAACGTATCAAATTTTACAACACAGACTGTCATACTGTCTTCCCCCGGGAAGTAGTGGCTAGGTATAGCAAGCATGACATCTGACGGATAAACGTCAAGAGAAACAGCTTGAGTATATAGCTATTTCAAACAAGGTTGACGGGACGAACGGCGAATGGCGATCGGCGATTGCACGACCAAAAGGAACTGTGGTCACGCTATTAGATCGACCGCTATCCGACGCGGAGATATATGAATCGCCTATCGACCACTTTGTTCAATAAGGTCTTACTGTTTACTGCATATGGTACCGGCATTGCTTGGGTATTTGATTACTGAAAATGAAGCAACTCTTCCTTTCGGTCGTGCAATCACCAATCGCCGATTGCATGCCATTCGCCATTCGCCCCGTCAACCTTCTTTGAAATCAGAGCTATATACAAAAAATTGGAGCCGCATTACCCAGGAGAACTCCCAGGGGGTGGCAGCCTGAGCGTCAGTAATCCGACTAGGGAATTAGTATCCCTTTCAGACTGCCATTGGTCAAGGAAAATAACCCGGGAAGGGAGAACTCAACTCCTCAAATTGAAGAATGAATTAAATGGAAAAAACCACACGCACGACAAGCAAATAGCTAGGTCACATAGACTCGTACCTCTTGTTTTCCACCGGGATCGCACAGACACTTCCAGTATGGGGTCACACAGACACCTCTAGCTTTTACAGCGGCTCATGACAGACACTGACGGCACTAGCTGGGTTCAAACAGACACCCAGTCGTCCACAGGGGTCACACAACACTGCTGGTATTGTGATCACTGAGACGCTTCCAGTCTTCTTCCACTGGGCTCATACAGCCGAACATATCGGCGATTAGGATAACAAATCATATTTAATATAAATATATGGGAGCAAATGAATTGAGAACAACCTATACAACAATAGAAAGTAAATTGGTAGGACTAAACCGTAAGACAAAAAATGTTGCCCACCAGCGGACTTGAGGCAATAAAGACAAAGAGCATCTATTAGCGCTCGATATAAAACACCCAAAAACAATGGACTTCCAAGACTAAAATGAATGAAACCCAAAATGTAAATCTCGGGGGAGCAAAGTTAGAGGGTGTTTACATGACACTAGGATCATCCTAGCAGGCGAATCATCCTACCTGCTATACATTTACCGCATTCTGTTAGGGTGATCCTAGTATACCCGAAGTGAAGACGCAAATTTCCATGTAAACAGAATGCATTGAATATATAGCAGGTAGGATGTTTTCTAGTGCCATGTAAACACCCCATTAGAGGCTAATCAGTTTGCAATTAAGTAGAAAACGAACAAAACAAAACGAAGCTTCTGGAGCTTCTCAATTTTACCTTGGGACTACCAGAAGCCGAAGCGTATACTAAGAATTAAATCTGCAGTGGGAGATGTTTGGTGTTACTAAAATTACTAAAATACCAATGCAAAGCTGAAAGCAGCCATGGACGTTGCATATTGCTAGCTATGAAACTGAATAATCCGAAATATAAAGTGCCATAAAAACAGTGATTTATATAGAAATAAACATCGGGACAGAAATTATTAAGTAGTAAAACGACAATAACGGTTACTTCGAGCTTACCACGAGGTCTCTGTTCCTGTTCTGTCAAGAGCGAAAATTAGCAACCAAGCAAGCGAACATTGGAGTGAAAAGAAGCACTAAAATGGTTGAAACTTCAAACATGTTCAGAAGCTGCTACTTGAAGAAGAATTAACTAAAGCGGCCAGCAGTGGAACGCTATACCTTGGCTGTTGTCTTTTATCGCTAGAGCTGAGATTCGGAGCTAGCTTGTACGGTGAAATTGCATGAGCAGAGTTCTTGACTCAACGTGATTTATACGAAACTGCATGCTAGACCTAGGAGTGCATGGTCACTTATTTATACTCGCTTAGTACGAGCTAGACTCGTACAAATAGTTTTACTACAGGCCTGCCCCGATTAGTTTTCTTTACTATTTTCAGGCCAGTGTAATGTAAATCTGTACTGCGGTAATTTCTGTTAATAACTATGACCTTGATCTTGACATTCAAAAACACACCACGAGTAAGTAAGCCTCAAACGCGGTGATGAAAGAGTTTACCGCAATCGCGTAATTGAAAAAAACGTGCAAGTAAGTTCCAGATCTTCCCATATTTTGATATTTTGAGTTCATCTTAAAAGGCAAAAGTTTGGGAACAAAAACCTAACCAGGAAGTTACAAGATAGTAGACTGAATAGCTGACTGTCACAAAAAGAATCAGCAAAAACGGTAGTTGAACATGATATGGCTAGAAGTCCCCGAAGATATTAAAGTTTTTGGATAATAAACAGCAACATTTACATCCACAACGAAAAATAGCTCTAGACTAGATGTTCCTGCCCTGGTTTATCATGGAGCAGTATCTTCCAGAGATGTGATGGGCCTGATACAGGAAGTTCCTGCTTCGAGCTACGAAATGAAAAGTAATAGTAAATGAAACATCGAGTGCAATAATTATTGATTACGTAGTAAAGTTGTGTCAAATCAAGGATTTCATGAAGGAAAAAATCTTTACATAAAATAGCTAGAATAAAGGTCCTTTTTCTGTTTATTATCAAAGTTTTGGAGTGAATTCTCATAGTAGTTGAGAGTATTTATCAGTTTTGTGTTATGATCAGTGTACACTGATGTTGTGACAATGTTTTAAGCTCTTCCGTATTGTTGTTTACTATACTTCTGGTTACAGCTAAATTTAACTCGCTCTTTGAAGTTTATCCTTTCCCATTTATCCATCAGTATATATTTTAAATCCCAATAAAGACAAGTTCAAGTTTTGTTGGCTAACATTTCAGAATTCAAGAATCAATATTTTTTTGTCATTTATTGGGGACTATAATTTCATATTTTTAACCTTTCTGTAATATTGGTATATACCTCTAATCTGCCCTTGTATTCACAGAGTCTACTATTTCATACAAATCGAACTCATCACTTTCGTAACTCCGTCTTTCTTATTTTTACACACTGTGCAATTTCTTTAAGTAAATGTTTTAGTAAACACAGCTTTACTATAAGCGATTTGATAAATTCAGCTCAACGTTTAACTCAACTATGAATCGCTCCTAAAACGCAACTAAATCCTATTTTTATCGCTTTCCGGGAATAAAAGGCATTCATTCTTTTACTTTCTGTGACGTAATGCACTTTTCGGGGAACCCCCTTGTATCTGCGTATCCTTTCAGCTGATTGGTTAGTACTCGGGAGTTTCTAAAAATAACCTCTACGTTTGTCGCTTTCCTCATGCAAATTAGTCGTCGCCTGATAGTCGGGGGATATAATTTACGGTAACTTTTGGAATTAACAGTTTATAGGGATTTCTTGAGCTTCAGAGTATAAAATATGGGCGCTTCTAGTGGCGAAGGAAACTTTCCACGCTCTCGATCGAGCAACACACAAATTACGACTTTGGATCAACAAGAACTCCGGACAATTTTCGCTTCCGGAATTAAAGGACAAGAACAGACACCGTCAAAGTCTTCTGCAAGGACCAATTTGAAAAGAAAGCTTACAGCTCGAGTAACTCCGATGAGTAGAAATGATGATGAAGATCTCCAGAAATCATTAAAAGATGACTGTGAGCACGCAAAGAAACTTGTTAACGGGAATTACTTAGGAGCTACTTCCCAACGTTCTAGTACTACAACTACTCCAGCAATTTCTACTAGCTTTGTAGCAACTACAACCACAGATATGGTTGTAAAGACAGAAAAACCTGAAGTTTTATCTTGCCAAGCGGGCAGTATGTGGAGTAATCATCGAAGGTTTGAGAGCGGCCATGAACCACTAGAAAAATATAGAAGACTGCCAGCCCCATCAAGCATGTCCAGCTCAATCCTTCCCGGAACAAGTAAGTGAAGTAATTAAGTTAGATTTAGTTTACCTTTCGAGCAAAAAAAAAATTACAAGTTTATTCTCCCAAGCTAGGATAGCGCTTTTCAAATACACGGCAAACATATTGGGCGGAAGTCGTGTAGCGTATTAGGGACGAAAATGGCTACTGAGTCAAAATACAAACAGAGATCTACTTTCGCTATTACTTTCGGTAACATAGTAAACATTTCTTTTATTTCTTAATATTTCTTCATTTTTACTTTTTTATTTGGGATATAAAAAATATATATACGTAACAGAATATACTTTCTCTATTTTACTTCTAAATGAATTGTAGGGAAACCCCCTAATTTACATATGACTTGCTGGAATTTTCTAAAACACAGGAAACCCAATCTTCAACTCATTACTGTTCAAATATATCTGACTAAGACTGGTCTATTTGACTGTGTGTTATTTTAGGTCAGCAGCTTATCCCATCTTTTAGTGCTGAACCAAAATTACTGGGAGATAATATTGCAACTTTAAGCCTTTTAACAGCATCTCAAGGCCACCGAGCAACTTTACAAGATGAAGACGGTGATACGTAAGTGTCATGCTTTATATAACCTGGTTTTCATTAAGAACCACTTACCCACATATTTACTGTCGGCACTGAGTGCGAAGATAGAGTTGTATGTAGCTCTAGATCTAGTTGTTTATCTAAATGGTGTGGTGGCTAGCTCGAAAGCTATGCTCCTCTAGCCCCAGGGGGGGGAGGGACTCCGTTGTAAAAAGATCGGATATCCTCATCGAAAATTTTCAAAAATACCCCTAGCTAAAAGATACAGGAAGTCTTTTAAGGAGTGTGTGGCTGGATGATTTTTTAACCCCTATAAAGAGAAACCAGCGATAACAAGCTAATGAACATTATTATTATGAACATAAAATTGGACAGTTGACACGCTTTTCTTGGGCAAATTTTTTCCATTTGAGAACAAGATAATAAACGATGGGCTATTTTGATACCCAAAAAGAGACCAGGAAATGCTACAACTCTAAACTTCAATTTAACATCCTAAAAGATACCAAATTTTTACTGATTTTTACCCCTAACTAGATATGACGAGCATACCCAATTATTTTACAATGGAGTCTGCAGGCCCCCCCCCCAGGCCTCAGCCCCTTCCACAATAACTCCTTCAAAATTGTAATTTTTAGTCATGTCAAATATATTCTAACTAAGCTCTTGTCCTAATTATGTGTATTTGTAAAATGTATATGAAGTATAAATAAAAAACTGAAAAAGAACTTGAAACTTGTGGCTTCAGTGCATTGTCGCAGAGGTCATGGAGCTAAAATGAATACTCAAGATATGCAAGATACATTTGTCTCATTGAAACATTTTTTTGTTCTTTCCCACAGGCCACTACATATTGCTATAGCACAAGGTCAAATACAGTTAGTTCAATATCTCACCCACATAACACTGACATCTGGAATTTCATTGGATATTTACAACAAACTCAAACAGGTATGATCAGTAAATCAATAAACAGTGTTAACCATAAGAGAAGATTTCGTATGACTGGGAAAATTACATGCTCACTGTAATTGGTATGGTTACAGCAAGTTTGGAATCATGATTCTATAGACATAACAACACTGACATAGTTACGGTACAGTGTAGTAAGTTTCCCACTCATACAAAAACTGTTCTAAAATATAAGCATGATGCGCAGTGTGATTGAGGCTGAATATACTTACCAGTATGAGAAAATACAAACACTGGTGAGTAGTGCTCCGCCTCTTTTCTGGTTAAAGCATATTTTGAATGTGTGTGAAACAGACCACACCATGCCATGGCCATGTCAGTGCCATGATGTTTTCCTACCACAACCATGCTGTGACTGTGCAGTGCCATTTTCCAGTCAAACAAAATCTACTCTAGTGTTATTCATCTCCCCCCCCCCCCCCTGTCTGGTACAACCTTTACCCACCCATCCCTCCTACCATATAACTAATTTAGCTTTTGATTTGTAAATGTTCTTAATTTACACTAGACCCCTTTGCATCTTGCGGTGATAACCAACCAGCCATTAATCGTAAGAATACTTATCAATGCTGGTGTCGATGCCAACATTCCTGACAGAAATGGACAAACAGGAATACATTTGGCATGTCAACGTTCCAGTATAGAGTGCCTCATGGAACTAGTGAACTGCAGACACCCAATCAACATGGAGACCAAGAATTATGCTGGCCTTACTCCAATGCATGAAGCAGTAATGTCTAACAGCCCTGATATCATCAGCTTCCTTATTGCTTATGGGGCAAATGTGGATAGTAAGGTAATGATTTGTACCAATAGTAGGATAGAAGAAAAAAGGAGAGGTGAAGGGGAGAGGAAATGGAATGATTTGGGAGTCCAAAAAATATGAGGAAAGAAACATTTTGGTGCAATTTGGAGAGCAAAGAGAAAATGGAAGTGATTGAAAGAAAGTGAAATGTAAGGTCAGTGGGAGGAACAAATGATGGTGGATGGTTTAATAACAATGAGAAAAGAAGAGAGGGAAGGGAATGGGAGAATTTATGTGAACCATCACAATTAAGGTGAGAGGCTGCAATTGGGAGGATGGCAGGAATGAGCACCGGTAACTAGTAGCCTAACTATAACTGGAATATCCATTAAAATATTTATCCAGGATGGCAAGAGTGGTCGCACACCACTCCACTATGCAGTAGAACAAGAACTGGTGCCAGTCATTGAGTTACTTATTCGTTCTGGTGCAAATGTTAGTGCTGCAACATTTGCAGGGAGTACACCCATTCAGACTGCAAGTGGACTGGGAATGAGTCACATCACGAGGCTGTTATTAGGAAGCGCCAATCAGGCTGCAGGAAGAACTAGTGGAAACAGATTGACAAACTCGTCAAGCAACTTCAAGGTAAACATTGGTTGAATCTTGACAACTACATGTGCTTGGAATTAGAGGGATTTCAAGGCAGACATGTTTGTGGTCAAAATAGTAGTGATTTTCTCCCAAGAGAAATAAAATCTTTTGTTATTGAAAAACTTTCTATTTTACTTGCCCACAAACATAGCTGCCATGAAATCCCTCTATTGGTAAAACCACATTCTAAGACTCAAATTGCAGTTGTTATCCTCTGTAAATACAATGACTTAGTCCACTAGCTAAGCCAAATCAGGGCGTTTTTGAACACCATTGTTTTAGATTCTTACACTCACATGATTATAAATTGATTTTTAAATTAATGATTTAATGTGCTAATAAAACTATTTTTTTTCCACAGGGGAAAGGAATGTCATTCAAAAGGTGACATAAAGATATGACAACACTAGAAACAATGTATCAAAGAATTAAGGAATGTAAAGTACATGTATAATACTTATTTCTAAGAAATATTTATAATTTTTTCACTTAATAGAAAATGTTCAAACTCTTGGAATATATTCCAAAGGAATTTTATTGTCCAAAACAGGGAGAATTTGCACAGAGTTAATGCCAACAAATATAATAATACTTATAACATGCAGCTATAAGCTTGTTAAGTTGCAAATTCACTCTGTTACTGTGGGCTGCACATGTTGAATTTCAGTTTGGTTGGTGGGGTCTTAGTCTCCCTCGCAGCCATTTTTTGGACAGGGATCCCGTTACAAAAAACGGCTGCGAGGGAGACTAGTAGGGTGTCAGTAGGTGCATTACTTATAGAGACCTTATGCAATGGCCACAAAAATGTCCTGAGCACATTGTCACATGCATAATCTTCTCTTCAAGATAGAGCATTGTAAAAGTGTCAGTTGGAGCTTAATCATGTCCTTTAACCTTGAAGATTGCTCTTGTGTAAAAATTAAGGAACCTCCATCATATGTTTTCATTGCAATTGTCGTGTCTCTATAAATTCAATGGGTTGTCAACATGCTGCTTGAGCCATTGTGAATTGACACTCAACAAGCCTACAATCAGTCTGAAAGACTATAAATATCATTAATATATACATTATAATCTGTTCACAAAACAAAATTACAATTCATTATCAATAGACCTTTTCACAGTTACCAAACTACATCAAATCAATGTTAGCATTGACCAAGCATTGATACAGGCTGCCTCTTGCTTTTGACATGTAAATCAGAGTTCTCATAACCACCTCTACTTTGAACAAAAACCCATGGAAATCAAAGTATTTGCTTTGTTCATTCACACCACCCTAGTTCATTCAAGTGCATTCAAAGTCTGTCTTGCCTTTACAGGCTGTTACCAAACCTACAAAGAGTATATAAATATGCACTCTTGAGGCTGCCATTGAGCAAGATGTACATGTAACTGTGAAAAGGTCTATTTGTGCAGCCCTTACAGAAATAATGTGACAATGTCTGGAGAGTTTTCATAATAAGCAGATTTACGTATTACAGTGCTGCGCTTCAAACCGTTGCCACTACCAAAGTTTTTGATTACTTTTTGACATCTTTTTGACAACTTTGAATACCACTAAACAATTATTAGATATTGGTGCTTTACTTTGATGTCTTGATAAGCAGAGTTTGTACATCATGGATCACTACATCGATGTACAAACTCTGCCCATCAAGACATCAAAGTGAAGTGCCCATATCTAATTTGTTAGCGGTATTCAACGTTGTCAAAAAGATGTCAAAAAGTAATCAAAAACTTTGTGGTAGTGGCAAAGGTTCCAAGTGCAGCACTGTAAGTTTACGTGAAGGACGTTTGCATGGCATCCATGTATGTACAATACTCTTTTCCTTTATAAGGAACTAGTTTGTTGGACTTTATGTACTTCTTTAAATTGGAGAATCTATCATTGTTGAGTTGCATTTATATATCCAAGAGAAACCTGAGTTTCCATGTTTGACTTGTTTAGAAAATATTTTTATTATTTTCAAACGATTTTTTCTACATAGATGTGTCTTTATTAAGTTATCATAGAATATTTTATTTCAGTTTATATATTTAGCCAATAATAAAGTAATTAAAGTTAAAGTTTTATAAAGACAATAATTAAGCCTTGCTTGTTAATATACTTTGTGTTGCTATCAATTAAATATCTCCATTTAAAAAAGGGAAAGCTTTATAATATGAGTGCATGTAGTCTGGTTTTTGTTTGTTTGTTTGTTTGTTTGTTTTTAAGAGTTTATTATTTGCAGACTTTGCTCTATGCTAAGGCAAAAATGTCTTACCAAGCAATGAAATAGAAAACTGCATATGCAATAAAATTGCTACATTTTTGTGCTACCATTTTTAAAAACTTTTTACAAAATTAAACCTTGTCTCATTTCAGTAAAGCTTCCTGGGGAAATTTTACAAAAACAATGGTTTTTCTTATTTTGTCAAATTTGCATAAATTAGATGGTTGTTACATGACTTTATGAGTACGCATAAGTTATGCAATAACGCATGTTTTGTGAAACAAGGCCAGCATGTCATTATTTGTAATACATATTATTGGTATGATGTCTAACTATTGTTACAAACTCATTAATAAACATTCACTGGAAATGAATAAAATGTCATCACAGAGTGTAATTCATAGATCCACAATTTGCTTGAGTGAACAGGAAACAATTATTTTGCAGTACTCCCACTGGAATATAGAATGTCCGACAAACATTGTAGATTTCAGAAAGTTTTACCGCATTTACTGTTTTTTCCTAACGTACTCTTAGAATACATATATATTAAATTCCAAGACAGACATATAAAGTTTTCAGCAGTCTATATATGCCATATACTGAGAAAAACATATTTGGCTTGTTGGACATAGCAATGACAACTAAGATGGAACACAATGGATAGTGGATCTATGAATACTTTAACAAATGGAAAAGTTTTAAAAGTGGAAACATTCCTTCATCTTGAGATCTCAAAAATATAAAAGCAAAAGGCAATATGGCTAAATTTATACCTGCTTTAATTCTTCACAGAGGCATTAAAAATGTATATGTGAGAGGTGAGGTGTGTTTAGCGGCCCTGTTTCAGGACATAAAATCATAAAATTATTTTGAGCAAAAGACAATTCTAATGTATTGAGCTATGCATGTTCACACAAGCATTCCTTCCTTTCCATAGGTTGTTCATTTTATGCTAAAATGATGAAAAAATGTTATATTATTGTACTATAATTGCAAAAGCAAAAGCAACTCCAAATGGTAGTGTTGAAGGTGAGAGAGTTGGTTGACTTGGTTGGTTGAATTTTCATATATATTTACTACGGTACATATTTTCTATTTTAATGTTGACACAAAACTATTTGAGCATCAATTTGTGAATGTTATATGTAATCAATATTACACTACTACTTAGCTTGTACAATGTACAAACATTTATGAGTTAATAGAGTAAACAACATGATTTTGAATAGCTTATAATTTATAAATTATCAATACTTACTTAAATTTATTTATCGATACTTACAATAATTCTATTGATTTTTTATTGACAATATTTGCAATTGTTGTGGTAATTTTTGGCTTTCACTTTGCAACATCAAGTTTTCTTACTGCAGAGTCTTTGCATTTAAAAGAAAACTATCATTCTAACTTGCTGTCTTACAGATGAGCTAAGCAAAGAATGAAATCCATTCATTTGGTGTATTGTATAACACACACAGTCCATGCCTACCATTATGTTAAGAATTTACACTAAATTAATAATATAGTTTAAGAAACAGAGCAAATTTCAGAGAACTGAATGGAGTGGATTTTACATTAAAGGGTGGTAAATGCAGGCATCTCCCAAATCAGTCTTGCCAAATTTCCCATTATTTTCTTTTTGTAAACAATGGAAGTCTGAGGCAGTCTAAAAAAATCTTACACTAAGCATTTGCAATTATTACTTGATGAGTGTAAAAAAATCTAAACAAAAACAATCACGGCACAGAAATAATGAAAATGATTTTTGATCAGACATGTCGAACAGACCTAAACTAGAAGTTGATGCCAGACTGCAAGATCATAACTGATGAGACCAATTTATAAGCAGCTGTAGGCTGAGAATTCAGAGGATTACAACTTGTTAAGTTTTGCTAGTATCAGGATGAATTTTGGGTAACTTCCATTTTATAGATTCTGCTCAGTTTGAGTTCCCTGTCAGAGGGAAAATCCCTCCTCAATATTGAGCTTAAAGAGCTAATACAATTAGCATAATTACATGTAGCACTGGATGCTGAAACATTTCAAAATCTAAGAGCACTGATATAATTATCCTGCGTGACTCATAATGAATTTGGAAAATCACATGCATTAAGTAAAAAATTGAAGAATTTGCTCTGTTCTTTTAAATATTATAATAGATAGAATTCATTTTTGGCAGGCAATCTGTGTGTGATTCTAACCTCATCCACCACCACTGTCACCACCTGAAAAAGAAGGACAAAAATACAAATCATAATAATGTTGTCATTATCACAATTAAAGGCCCACTTGGATGAAAATTGATGAAAAAAAGGGCTACCCTCTGCCCAAAAATCTGCATTTCAAGCTCATTATCAAAGAGAAATTTTGATATAAAGGCTAAAAGAACAGTGGGGTTGAGTAAAATAATGACGTCATTATTTTACTCACAGCTTAAATGCTAAAATACTCGACAATTTTTATTCATCTCATTTGAATGTAAAGAAAATGTTGCTTTTGGTGATTATTGGGAGATTCGATGTACAGATAGGTCTTACTAAGTTTAATTTATTTTCATTCAAGTACCCCTTTAAAGGGTGTATAATATACAAATATCTATAAGTGTAAGGATGTTCTGATTACTACAATCATTTAAATGTTTTTTCACCAATTATCTATTTTTTACGGAATCAGAGAATCAAAGACAATTTTTTGTCATAAACAACAACAATAACAACAACAGCAATAACACCACCACCACCAACAACAACAATAACAACAATAACAACAACAATAACAACAATAACAACAACAATAACAACAACAACAACAACAATAACAATAACAACAATAACAACAACAATAACAACAATAACAACAACAATAACAACAACAACAACAATAACAACAATAATAACAACAATAACAACAACAGCAATAACAACAACAACAATAACAACAACAACAATAATAACAGCAATAACAACAACAATAACAACAACCACAGGTAGCCCAAGCTTATATAATTTATAAGAGAATGTATGGACAAAATGAATTTTTACTAAATAAAAATATCAAAAATGACAAATCATTCATGAAACTGAGTCTGAATGTTTAAATAAATGTCCTCTTTCGCCCTATGTTATTGGTTTTCCGATTTAGCCGTTTTTTAATTTTTTTCCCCTTTAGTAATGTAATAACATTAAATTTCATTTTCTCCATACATTCTCTTATATTATATAAGCTTGGGCTACCTGTGCAACAACCACAAGACACATAGATCCATGAAAGATCCCTGGGATCCTGTGAGAGACCCCTGAAATTTTGTGAGAATGATGATACATTTTGAGGAACCATTTGACAACCTAATTTTCAAACAAAAACCTGATTATCCAATATCTTATATTATTGATCTGCTAATATTTTACTTAACAGATTCCATTTTGCCGTGCATGTACAAATAAAATACTCCAAGATTTCAACTTCAACTTCAAAGGAGTACTTTATTTAATTGTAACTTGATCAACTATTTACTCAAATCAACAAATTGGACAGTTGAGACATCTTCAGATTTTGCTATCCACGTGAGCAACAAGATTAGGAAGATCCATGTGCTACAGTATCATGCAACTGATGCTCTAAGCTGAAGTGGCTAATGACATATAATCACCAATGAAGGTACGTTAATCCTGTTTTCTCTCAATTTCCTACAAAATTGTTTTTACTTTACTTTTATACAATCATACATGTATGTGCATCACACACGTCACACGTCCACCAATCAACTAGAGTGCACATAGTATACCAAATGATATATAATAATTGCACATCTTAGCATTACTATGCAGTGTATCACAAAACTCACCTCTTCTTGATGGTCGGTAGCATGATCCTCCCCCACCACCTGATAATGGACTGTAATCTTTAAACAAAAAAGTTATTAACTTTAATAGCCTGATTGAGATGTACAATGAAGAAACAATACCATCAACTATAGTCCACACCTATAGAGAGGTTTTCGTATGAGTGGGAAACTGACCGTACCAGTTACAGTCAATGCACGGTATGGTTACAGCAGGAATTTCGAATGTTTTTATAGACATTATGGCACTGACATGGTAACTGTACAGCACCAAGTTTCCCACTCATACGAAAACAGCTCAGTCTATTGTCTTTGTTGAATTACATATTGTACCTTCTATAGCCTAGCCTGCGTAGCGGCTCTTTGGGGGAAGAGGAAGGGGAGGGGAGGGGAGGGGGAAGGAGGGAAAGGGGAAGGGGGAGGGGGACTGGGGAGGAGAGGAGGGAAAGGAGAGCCTGCAGCCAAACCCCTGGTTTTTCCGTTACTGCCCACTCGAGGGATCAAATTTCCTTGACCAATCAGAAATGACCGGAAGTGAAAGATGAGCTACTACTTGTCAAACTCACTTGTATTGTAATGTAGTTCTGGCACCTTTGCCGAACCAAAACAAATTAGACGGTTTTATGACATTTTTATGGTTATTTGTGTAATGCTTTAGTTTATTAATGCTTTCAACCCCTAAAAGCCTGCAGCTAGAGGACCAAAACCAAGATCTGAGAGTGTAAACGATTTTTGTCGAATTTGCAAACTAAATTTAAGGATTTCAAGAACTGAGTTCTTCGGAGAATCTTTTCAAGCCGTCTGAGAGAAAGGAATGCAAAGGGCTGACCTCTCGACCTACGGATAAAATACACATAGAAAACATAAGTTTTTAACGTAGATTTATATGTAAGTTATAATTAACAGTAAACTTAAGTTATTTAGGCTATAGTAAAAGATTACAGTTCGCTACCTTTTGCCTGACCACGTTTCAACGGTGTGAGTCTCGTCAACAACAATGCACGATACTGTCGCTTGTGAAGTTCACTGGTGTTCTTCTTTAACTCAGCAGAGCTATAGAGGATTTGAAATTTACAATCCTTGATTTCATCAGCTTTTAAAGCAGAACGTTCGACACTAGATATCCCCAAATTATTCAGATGTGAAATTTGGTCATTAATGATGCTCGTCAAAGGAGCAATGACCACGACAACAGCACTTTCCTTAATCTGTGCGAAGGCTTGATAAATCCTGCTTTTTCCGAAACCTGTAGGTAAAATCACAAGGACGTCTTTGCCAGCCAAGAGAGACTTCACAGCATGTTCTTGTTCTTGTTTAAGATCGAAATTTAAAAGCTTCATATTCTCCTCCGCCGTCAACTCCGCTATCTTGAACTCTGACTGTCCATCAAACATATCAACCTTTCAACGCTATCGATTTCGACCAATAGAAATACGCGGGCGCTGGTGCCCGCGAGTAACGGAAAAACCAGGGGTTTGGCTGCAGGCTCTCCTTTCCTTCCTCTCCTCCCCAGTCCCCCTCCCCTTTCCCTTTCCCTCCTTCCCCCTCCCCTCCCCTCCCCTTCCTCTTCCCCCAAAGAGCCGCTATGCAGGCTATCTATAGCCTGGACAGGGGATGATAGGGAGAGAGGATGGAAGAGAGGAATGGGAAATGAAGGTATAGTAGTGCCTGCTGAAACCTCAAAAATACCAAAAAGATTTGTCCCAAAACCAGAAAACAACCTTTTTACAAATCCTAGATGGGAAAAAGTGTAATTTGAACCCCCACTCCTCAACTCCCAGCCCCTAACCTCAGATGCAATATATAGCACATTCACAAGAAATAAAACAAATGAAAATCCAATAGCTAACTTCTAGCACACACTTTACTTGACACACACACAAAGTATTTAGACAAGGTTATGTGCATAAAGCTCAGTCGTAACAAGACAAAATAAAGTTTTAGCAAGTAGCCTCAGAACTGGACTATAACTAGTATGACAAGGAGCCATTTAGGTGTCGGCTTCTGTTTAATGATTTTGAAAGGGCCAGTGTTTGAACAATACATGTACATAATCCTTTACATAAAAGTACCTGAATCCCTTAAAGGTTTCTTCTTTTTTGGTTTTAGCATGTTTTCAGCAAGACTTGTATCATCCTGAAAATGAAAGAAAACAATAACGTTACCATTATATGTCAATATAATGGGCTTTTTATGTAACGTATAGCTACTGAATATCAACTAGGCAATCAATATGTCAACGATGCCTTACAGGGTGGGGTCTTCGGGCAGCAGGAGTCACGCGATGAGTTAATAGCTACCATACGTGGCATTTGGGTGACTATAAAGGCCACTCGCCCTTCCTTAATCTCATCGCCTAGCTATCATCAGCATGTGAAACATTTTTCCTGCCTCCTTCCCTGGGCTCCTCCCTGTGGAATATATCTAATGTGTATTAGGACATAGCTCTTTGTTATTGTTCAGTCTTACTTCAGCAGGTGGTGGGCAGTTATGCTCTCCCCACCTTTGCTGAAGAGAGTTTATATCAACATAAATTTGATTAGTGTTCACTTTGAAATAGAACTGTCACACCAGTGGCCAAATTATATTCCAAACCATCATGTCTGTGTCATCTCTCTTCAACAAACTAGTGCGACGCTATGTGGAGCATGCGGCCTTTAACTAAAGTACGAGGAATAAAAATGTAATTTGATTTCTTGATATCTTGTAAAGCAAAGAAATATACAGTCACTGAGATACATTTTCATTGAATGTCATGAAATTGAATATAATAATAAAGTGTCAATCATTATTTACAGTGTATTTTGTCATTTGGTTTTACTGAATTTTATACCCAATCATGTTCAGGAGAGATCCATAGTATTTGTAGTGTTGCTTTAAGGCACAGTAAAAATAATATTAGCAACAAAATCACTCAACTTGTCTCGCAACACTGCTGCAAAACAAGTTGAAGAGCGATGCTGCACGTCTTTCCACCCGAGTACAAACTTGTCTTGCAACAAAATAGTTTGCTGCAAGTTGAAAAGGTTTGTTGCAGCAAGTAGATGGTCGATCAACTTTTTGCAACAAAATGTCATGATGTTGCGCATATTACCACCCCAAAGTCAACTTGTCTCGCAGCAAACTGCAAAATGGCTTCCTTCATATTCGAGATTGATCCAATCAGATGTCACGATTCACTCAACTTGCAGCAATTTTGTTGCGAGACAAGTTTGTTTTCGGGTAGAAAAACGTGCAAGACAAGTTGAGTGATTTTGTTGCTCGTATTACCGTACCTTTACATTTCAAATTTTTCCCCATACTCCACCTCTGAATCAGTAGATGTCTTAACAGGTGAGTATACTCTACTGTTTTTGAGTGTAATGGGTACTGATGGTGAGCTGTGGCCTGGTTGCCATGGTCACCTTGTGGTATGGGCATGGTCCATTACATCTCGTGCTCACCCAGATGCCTAACCCCAACTCATTTCTCACTGAGTCTTAATGTGGGACTGTATACTTTATTCAATATCCCCAAAACTCTTACTTAACAGTAGTGTAACACCTCAGTAGATGTCATCCATTTGGTTTGATGAATCAAAAGAATCTATTGTTTTAGTAAAAGAACGACATGGTAGATACTTTTCAATTTATTTCCAGACATGTTTGGTGTGACTTATGCCATCATCAGTGTAATAATACAACAGTTCTCAAAGTTTAAATATAGTAAGAGCACGTGCATATGTGCGATAATTGAAGATAAATATTAATTATAAAGTCAAAGAAAGTTTGGTATGCATGACTTGTTGGTCTATAATGGGATTCTGCCATTTGATGTGCATCAAATGTGTATCACCACACTGATGATGGCGTAAGTCACATCGAAACATGTCTGGAAATAAATTGAAAAGTATCTACCATGTCGTTCTTTTACTAAAATTATTAGCGTCACTGCTAATAAATCGGCCATTTGACTTTATTAATTATTATTGCTCTTTGTTTAATTCTTTTGTTTAGATGCCAGGGGTTATCAAATCAATTGGATGGCACCTTCTGAGAAGGTGCTCTATTACTATTATTACTATGACAGCCTGGCTATATTATTAATTATTATTGTCCATTATTTTATTAAGCCAACTTACAGTTTTTTTGTACTTCTTTGAACGATATCCCTTGCCTTCTTTGTGTCTTTCCCAGTCTTCAATCATTTCTTGTCTTTTTTCTTCCTCCAACTGTAACAACAATATATAATGAAATTTATCTTACACAATTTATTTAAATGTTACAATTATAGTATATTAAGTCCATTCTCCACTCATTGCTGAAAGAACTTGCAGCAAGCTATTGAGTAGGAGCAAGTGTAGGTCAGTTGGTTAGTGCACGGCTTTCTGAAATGTTTATTAATAAGTATTTTGATTGGATAAGACAACACTGACCAATACTACCACCAAGACCCAGCATGGCACAACAGAGCATGATATTGACTTTTTCACAGCTATATGAAATTTGCTTTTGTGGAAAATGACACTTACTCTCTTTTTTTCTTCTTCATATCTTGCAGCTTTAGCATCTTGAACTTCTTGCCATCTCCTCCTTGATTCATCCATTCTTGCTTGTGTTTCTGCTGCCTTAATGGGGTCTTACAAAATAAAGATCACAGTCATCATCATCATCATCTGACTATCATCAATCACAATTTCTATATCTACTGCCACTTATACTGAGCTACAGCAATTTTCCTATGGTTTTGAAAACAACACAGCCAATGAAATGTCAATGAAATGTTTTTGTAGATAACATATCACTGACATGGACTATATCGCTAGACTTCCATCATGAACTGAACCAATACATTCTGGGTCTGTTAACTTGGGTAGTATTTACATGAGACCGGGACAAAGCCTGACCAGGACGAACTTGTACTGGTACAGAATTTTTGCAGCAGTTTACATGAGATTTCAGCCGTCGGGGTTTCGTGCACCTGCGATACTCTCCCCCCGTTATGGCTGGGCACGTGGACTAAGCATTGTTTGGCTAGACCACATAGCAATCTGCCCCTCAATTTTCAAGGGGCATAAATTAAAATTCCATTGTAACCACCAAACGCTTTCTTCGTGATTTTGAATTATTTCTTTCAGTCTGAAGTAAGTTGCCACATGGAGATACGAACAAAGGTGATAAGTCAAACCGGGAATTCAAAATGGTTGTTTAAAAGCTAGTCAGACTGAAGACATTCATTTTAATGGTCGAGAATTTGATACTCCCAAATCAAAGACAAGACAAGACAAGACTTTCAGCTAACGCGCCCAGCCATCACGGGGATGAGTATTGCAGGCACACGAATCCCTGACAGCTGAAATCTGAACCTAGGTCTCATGTAAATACCAAATAATACCAAAAAAAGAACAAACCTTAGATGATCTGACAAAAAGACAGGAGTTTGCATGGCTCTATATTACAACTGCTGCTGCTGCTACAATTAACTCACCATAAGATTTCATATCCTGGTGATCTTCCCATTTCTTCATCATATGCATAAACCTTGGTCTAAATTTATGCCACAGGTAAACCAATACAATAATACCAATAACAATAAACCAGCCATACTTCTCTATTATACCAACCACTGTATTGAAAAATAAAATAAAAAGCATTGGACACATTGTATTAGATAGATATCAAGCTCTGGTAGAGCTTGATATTCTAAAAATTCGCCTCAAAGAGTGAATCGACTATCTGTCAGCAGAAGTTATGTGATATTAATTTAGCAATAATATTTAGAGCAACGGTATTTGGTAAAACTCACTAGTAAATATTTGTGGTGTTTTGGTATTTCAGGTATATCCAGCCAAAGACACTAAACGACCAAAACAATCTGCAATTTCATTTGTTGGAAGTGGGATTTCATCGTTTTTATGTGCAGGAATGCTGTATTTTTACTTTTTTAATGCAGTTATATGGTATTGGTTATCCCTCTCTCTATGTAATTCAATAGCCAAAACAAAAGACTCCAACTTATACTAACAATAGAATGAACTTAGAAAAGATATTATGAATAGATCTCTATTGAATTGTGTAGACTGTGTTCTCTATTGTGTCCTCTACATGAAGGCATACTCCAGTTCAGGCCTTCTCGTGTTTTAAAATCTCAATGATGATTTGGATAGTTTGTAACCCTTCCTTATAGCACAAGTGCTGAATTACAAAGGGTACAGCTCCCCATGGTTGAGTCGAAGGTATACATACAAAGGTGCTTTCAGTTACGAAGACAAAAGCACAGTTACATACATCAACATGTAGCAGCCACCATCTGACCCATGTCTGAAACTAGCTCGTTGCCGACAGTGTGTGCATGAAGAATGCACATGTGACGTCTGTGTTGACAAAAACATCTCATACTTAAGCTCCCTAATATGAATGTATTCCCTTGTCATTTGCCATTCCAGCAAATCTGTGCCGAAATATTGAGTGGCCAGAGAAGCAAGAGGAATTTGTACATGACTTTTAACTTCTCACACACATATTTTCGACCATTTTCCCCTTGCATTAAACACAAAATCTGGACTTTGAGTGAAAACTTTTTGTCAAACTTATCTTGCCAAAGAACTTCCTATAATAACCAGCCCTATATCTTCCCGCTCCACTTAAGCTTATAAGTTAAAATGAAAATGAAATATGACGTAAGACGTTGCTATGACAACAATAGAACACTTCAAATGATTTTGCATACGTTCATCACAAAGCGCCGGTCGGTACAAATATCAAGTCAGTTCTGAGTTTCAATCCCTCTTTTTTTTGGATATTGTAATGCTCAACAAAGAACCGACTGACTTGATATATATATATTCCTGACGGCGCTTTGTTTGTAAGAAGTCATAATCACGGCTTGTAAAAAAAAATTAAAAGACAGTGAAAATCCTACAATTCCACGTGGAAATGTAGATTTGGTTAAATGATTGTTGTGGTTAAATGATTGCACCAAAAACGCTAATTAAAGTTTGAAAACGTAAATGAACCCACGCAAACCTCTCATGATTGTCGAATTCTATGCTAAATTTCTTAATGAATTGTTCCATCGCACTCTTGAGACTCGTTATTGTATGCCTGTTCGCTCTAATGACAATGCTTCTTCGCTTTATTTATTACCAATATTAAATAAGATAGAAAGGAGTACTCAATGAACAACAAATTTACTACCTCATTCTAACTTGTCTAACGTTTTCTAATCTTAATAAAATATTTCTACAAACAACATATAATCACTTAAGGACGTTCATGGGCAAAAGATCCTCAGACAGAATTTTTTAAAATTTTGCATGATTGCAAAGAAAAACATATAAGAAGTTAAACAAGCAAATAAAAAATGGGGGTCACCGAATTCGTTTAGCAGCCACAGTGCGTGGAAGCTTACCCTTTTGGCAGTAAAAATGCACGAATAACGCAAACAGGGAAATTTGTCAAGAAGAAGCCACATTTTGATGAAAAGCAAATTGTACGCCCCCACACTTAGCAGAAATCTAGCGAAGGATACAATAATTGCTTAGCATTTGCTTTTTGCATTAAAAACTAGTAACATGAAAAGATATTGAGCTAAGAGTGTGCACTTGCAGCCTAAAAATGACCTGAAATTGTATTCCAATCAGACACAAAATATGTAATTTCGATTTGATTCATCTAGACAGATTTCTTTTATTTTTCCTGTAAAGATAGATATTATAAAGTAGTTTCAGAAAACAAAATAAAAAATGGGGTCACCGACTTCGTTTTGGAGATATGAAGCTTTAAACTTTGAAAATGTGGCCGCCATTTTGAATTTGATCGCGTTTGTTATATAAACAAAATCATCCAGGCGTTCCTCGCTCAGTTAAAAGAGCTCGAGCGCGCGCGCAGAAAGGATGCGCAGAAGACAATGCCCAAAAACGATTTTCTTAAAGAAATTGCGTCCCGAAAAATTTTAGATACTTGAATAGTCGAACTGTTTGCCGCCAATCCTGCGGTAAATCTTTACCAGTGTAGAACAATTAAAACTCAATTGATAATATGTGGAAAAAACGCAAGAAAAATGTTGTTTTTCATCATTTTCTAATGTTTCTACATAGTATTATAGAAATAAAAACTTTTCCAAGGAATTTCGACAATTTAAGAAATGCGCAGACGAAATGCGCAGAAACAATGCCCATGAACGTCCTTAAGCAAACATGTTACTATTTTTGCAGACGCTATTAATATCACTCGAATACGTTATTGGATTTTTAATGAGCATTCGAGGTATATAAAAACGCTAAGCTTGGGGGAAACAAAAGAATTGAATATATTTATCTCGAAATGCGGAAATATGTGGTAACAGCTCACAGATTCGAATAAATTTGTCGTGCAAAGCGATAGATTTCAATATGCTTGTAAACAAAAATCGGGGAAACCCCTCTCGGTCAGAAGCATCTAAATGATAAAACCTAATCTTCTGATTGGTCGATATTATCAAGTGTCTTCAGCTGACCAATCAGATGCTAAATAGATCATCCATCTAACCAAGAGAGGTGTAATATTCGGCAGTCGCTTTCAATAGCTTGAATTTGACCTTTATTTATTTATCGTTTTACTGAAGAAGTACGCAGTAGAATTCCTTATTCTAAAGCCTTATTTCTCGCTGAAGTTTCATACGAAGAAAGAGATGTAAGCTCAAAGGAAAGCTAGGAAAACTCGTGGATTCTGTCTGCTCTCGCCACCGTGCATTGGCTCGCCAGCATCTTTGTTTTGTTTTCTTCTCTTAAACCGTATTTGCTGCAATTAGAGATTGCCTAAAATCCTCTTACTTCTTCGATGGGCTGAGCTTCAGTCGAATATTCATTCATCAGGAAGGTCTTTGGTGTATTTTTTTCTCGAAGGCGTATTTTGGCCACCCCGTCACGCAATATACAGTCACCCTATCGTGACGCTCAAACCACGTGGTTGAAATGCTTGACAAAGACGATGAAAAGAACCCGACGTCAATCTCGAATCTCCAAACAGAGGAAGCAAGACAAAAAGAAAGTAACGAAATCTACCGACGAACTCAAGAAAGATGAAGACCACGACACAGAAAAATCAAGCGGGTCGTCACAAAAAGGCAATGATAAAGAAATCGCATTTGAAAAGACAGAAAACCAGACTCCAAGCCTGTTAAATAAACAGGAAAGTGATCATACTGATCATGACGTTAGAGCTCAGTCGAAATTTGCAGAAGACGTCATCATCAGCCAATCGGGGCATTTTGATTTCTCTGGGGGTGGAGGTGGAGGTGTTAGTAGTATTGTAGGAAAGCCAGAATTAACGCAGCAAAAAAAGATGCCCGACTTTTTCTTTCAAGATGAAGACGGCGATACGTAAGTATTATTCATTCCCATCAATTTTTTGTGTCGTGTTTACAAACCAGCCAGCATAACCTTGGCTTATATATCGACCACGACGCCAGCGTCTATTTCCGTCTTTGAACTGACTAGGTCGTTTTGGAAATTCAGGCCAAATAAGGAATATATCCAGGAGCCGTGAATACCTATCATGTCCTTGCTTCCAAGAACTCAGTTTTGTCTAAATTTGGTTACGAGGTTTTTCTCTGGGCATACAAATTATATAGTAATGCCAAAACGTGAATATCCAAAGTATAATATGATTAATCTTCTCTTTATTTGACAGTCTGAGGTAACACTTATTTTAAGACGCATTTGTGGCGAGGCTTTTCTTGGAAGTCACACGAACTGAAACGCTTTTAAAAATTACTTGTTACTCCAGCTGCGTCTTTAAAATTTTGCAACACAGTTTACTTTCATAAGTAACATGACTCCATTTTCAGTTTTCAAAACGTCCCTAGGCTGCTTTTCAAAACAAAATCTCACATAGATTTGAAAAGGCCTTGAATCAGGAAAACTGCGCGACTCTCGCGCGACTCCGCTGCCCGCTTTTCCGAATATCGTGCAAAAAATCTCTCTGGAGCCCAGGGTACACCTGCTTTGGAAGGTTAAAAATTTGAGATTAAGGGCCTGATTATATAATCGGGTTCATATAATCGGGCCCTGATAATTGGAGCGCTTGCTTATAATTATTTTACCGCCAATAGGCATTGTGCACAAGCGCCATTTTCTAGAACAAAGCATGATGGGAAACTGAGTCCTTGCACTTTTTCATTCCCGCTGAAATAAGCACAAAAATCTATCTTTGTCATTTCTTTACAGAAACTGCAAGTATTTCGGCATACGAAAATTAAATTGTTTATAAAAAATGCTTGTAGGTCACTAGAAATCGTTGTTAGACTTTTGCTGGACTCCAACTCCCAGAGTGCTTTGCAAACTCGTGCGCACATTGTCTATTCTCAGATCCATTTAGTGACACCTATGCCTTTGCATACGTTTCCATTTTACGTTGCTGATGCCACGAGTCATGCCGTAAGAGCGTTAATTGTCGATTTATTTATGGAACTGCTTTTCTATTCATATTGCAGGTATTTGCACATCGCTGTCGTACAGTGCAACGAAAGCTTAGTCAGCTTTCTCGTCCAATCCATGAAAGCAAGAAAAATTGACATCTACAATAACTTAAGGCAGGTAAGCGATCAAAGATCGGCTTTAATTTTTGATAAAGGTAGGTTACAGGTTACAGGTTGCCAGTAGGTACATAAACATGAGTGTTTTATCAAAATCAGTTAAAACACTCTTTAATAAAACATGAGTGTTTTAACTAACTCTGATAAAACACTCATGTTTATGCATAAGTGTTACATCAGTACACGGTCTCAGTATAGTTGTCGTATCATTGACCTCGTACAGTACCGACGAAACTTTTAATGAGAGTCATGCCACTCTATTTTGATGTTCAGAATTCTTTTGACGTGTGGGATGAAAATTTGATTATTCTGCGCATGCCTATATGTACGAAAAAAATTATAAGCATATTTCTTCAGTTATAAATGGATTTTTTTCATGACTTCATTGCTATAATACTTTCAAATGATGGGTTTTAGAAGTCATTTAAAAAACTCGCTGATCGTGTTTTATCGTGGATATAAACACTCGGCCTACGGCCTCGTGTCTATATCCACGATAAAACACTCCTGCTCGTTTTTTAAATATCACTTAATAAATTGGACGCAATGCTACAGTATTTCAAAATGCGAAGTATAATTGGCACATGCAAGTCATGATATAACATTTACCAGTAAATAGAGGAAAATATATTTATTCGCACGGAAATCTGGAATTTTTCTTGCGTGTTCAAACATGACATCGAAAATTCAATATATCAGCCAGATATATTGAAGCGTACACGTCGTGAATACGCCACGTGCATGTGCTTCCCACAATCGACAATTGGCACGTGTGAAACTTGCGGATTACGGAAACCCTAGTGATAATTTACTGTAGCTACTGTAGTTTATGTAATAAAAGTACATGTACTATTTTCAGTGAATATTAGATCAGTAATATTTAATCATTTATAAAATAGTCCTCACCGATAGTGCCATGATAGTCCGTGACAAAACTGAGCTGATCTCTGATCCTGCATGACCTAATGTCCCTGATCCTCGATCCCACCCATTTGATCCCTGAGCTCTGGCCTCTGATCCCTGATCCAGACCATAATTTGGAGTTTGATCCCTGATCCCATATACCATGTTACGAGCCTGCTTTCACTCCTCCTCCTCCCCATTGGGGAAGGCAGAGGAAGTGTAACGAACGATCTCCAACCTGAAAATCAGGCAGCTTATGCTTCTGTATTGTGATCTTTCCCCCGATAAGTGACGCGCTTAAGGCGGTGTTACACGAGACGATTTTTAACGACGATTTTCATCGCAACGGCGTTGCGTTAAAAATATTTCTCGTGTAACTGACACTTGGAACGATTTTCCTTGCAATTTTCGCTTCGGCAACGCGTTGCGAGTTTTTGAATCCAAGTCAGAAACTCGCAACGCAAAATATTGCAAATTGTTGCAACGTTGCGCGGAAAATCGTCGTTAAAAATCGTCTCGTGTAACACCGCCTTTAGTCTCCCTCGCAGCCGTGTTTAGCCTCGTCGCGCAACGCACACATGTGTGACGAGGGAGCGTTGCGTGACGAGGCTAAACACGGCTGCGAGGGAGACTGTAGGGCGCTCGAAAAGCAAAAGAAACACACTGCTTCTCCTCATACCTCAGCAGAGACAAAAAAGCGCGTGTCTTATGACTCTTTAAAGCAAATAAAGCCATACATAAATAAAGCATGTCAATGTAATAACGTAAGATTACGGAGATGAAAATCTCTTTTCGGCGTGTGCCCGGAAACAGAATAGGGAGCTTAAGCAGGAGACGTTTTTGTCAACGCGGACGTCACCGCAGTGTACGTTCTTCTTCATCCGTTCGCCATCATAGATGATGTGTCCGTTTTCGTTAAGCAGAAGGTCAGTTAAGGCTTTTTCATCTTCTACCAAGAACAGCAACCTCATCTATGACGGCGAACGGATGCACGAAAACGCGTGTGTGACGTCCGTGTTGACAAAAACGTCTCCTGCTTTTAAAAACTCCCTAATGCCGGCGAGTGCGTCATCGGTTTACGAAGAAACCGCATCAACATCTTGGCGCTAAAACATAATTATTCTACAAAGTGTTGAAGTGCCGGCCATTTTTCTGCCAATTTCCCGAACATTTTCACACGTCACATCGGTATTTTTCCAGTCGGCATGCGCAGTACACATTACATTCAGAATGTCTTTTTGTGTACCAGACTCCTCTTCACCTAGCCGTCATAACAGGACAAACAAATCTTATTGGACTACTCATCAAGGCAGGATGTGACGTCAATGCTATGGACCGTCATGGCCAGACCCCTCTCCATTTAGCGTGTCAGCGAGCTGACGTCGAGAGTGCTCGAGTCATTTTTGAGAGTAGTACCGCTGATCGTGAAATCGATTTGGACGCCAAGAATTTTGAAGGTGAGTTTATTTTAATTTTGTTTTGCTGAACCATAGTATGATAACTTGAAGTAATGCTAATCCCTGCTCGTCCTGAATAGTATCATCATCAAATACATTTCCGTTTTCTCTTAAAAATAGGTTTGAGGGCCACTGGGTCATCAGTTATTTTACTGTCATGTGCTACCCTCAGTAAATAACGTTTTTTACAACACTTGATACTAATCTCGCGATCTGATTGGTTGATTAGAGTGTGTCAATAAGGGGACAGACACACTGCTGACGCGTTTCAGCGCGCGCGCTAGTTCTGTTGCCCCGTTTGAAAAGGATTTTTTAACTTTTATCTCAAATAATTGTTGTAAAAAACGAATTGAAGATGGTTTTTCATTGTCTGTCCTCTTATTGACACACTCTTGACGTCATAAAATGTTCAAAACTTTGCAGTGAAACCACTCGCTGCGCTCGTGATTCCACTTGAGTTTTGAACATTTTATGACGTCAAGAGTGTGTCAATAAGAGGACAGACAACTCAAAACCATCTTCAATTTGTTAAACTTACTTACTTACTTACATAGGTTTCAAAATTCAAAATTGGTTTCACAATTTCAAATATGTCATTAATTAAAGGAAGTACAGTGACTGGGAAGAGCCAAGAGACCATAATACTAAGAGAGCGAAGCTCAGTATTGATGTCTGTGCCATGTTCGTGGCGGCTAAGGCTATTTTTAGTAACTTCGCCATCGCGCGCAAGGCTCTTAAACAATAGAATTCAAACTGTCCCGTCCGCGCGCACGTCAAAAATCAAATTCTATTGGTTGAGGGCCTTGCGCGCGCGATGGCGAAGTTACTAAAAATAGCCTTAGCCGCCACGAACATGGCACAGACATCAATACTGAGCTTCGCTCTCTTAGTATTATGGTCTCTTGGAAGAGCATCAAATCATTGAGTTTTTTTCTAGGATATTCTCCTCTCCACCTGGCCGCCATGAGTGGAAATCGAGATCTAATAGGCCTAATCATTGACAAAGGTGCTGACATCAACAATAAGGTAACTATGATTGCCGGGTAACGTCTCCCGTCTCACCGATCCCGTAAGGCTAGGAGACCATAATAATGAGAGAGCGAAACTGGTATTGAAGTCTGCGCGAAGTGCTTGGCGCTGAGGTTATCTTTAGTAACATGAAGTTGACGCCATCGCGCGCACACAATCCACGAGTTTCTCCTAGTATGATGGTCTCTTGGTAAGGCATATTAGCGAAAGGCTTTTCTATCTGATCACACCAAAAGCGCATGCTCAATTTGATGAATTAAATTCTCATTTAATCCAGGACTCCTGCAGCGGTCGAACAGCACTTCACCATGCGGTCGAAGCGGGAAAAAATTACGTGGTCGAATACTTCCTGTCACGTGGTGCAAGCGCAAACGTCACTACCTACACAGGGAACACGCCCCTTCACACAGCAGCGGGTCGACATATGGACGAAATGATAAAACTACTGAGTAACCATGGGGCCGATGTAAATATAGCGAACATGGAGGGTGATAAACCACGAGTTGTAATGGCAAGCGAACAGGTAAAGCGGATAATCTTAGGGTCCACCCTAATTTCTCCTAGATATCACAAAGCCATATTGCCGTGCCACTGCCAAAGCCATGCACACCTCGTGTCTCTTCCTCGGCTCCTTGCGCCATATCCGAACAAAACTGTCGTTTAGTTCCTCTACGTATATATCAGCGTCACAAATCGTGGATTGGATGGTAAAATGGTCTTTGACAAGACGCTGGTGATGACGTTTCCTATTGGATCGATGA
Organism: Telmatactis stephensoni; assembly: GCA_029948255.1. Classification (NCBI taxonomy): domain Eukaryota; kingdom Metazoa; phylum Cnidaria; class Anthozoa; order Actiniaria; family Isophelliidae; genus Telmatactis; species Telmatactis stephensoni. Next base: position 233,651 of record JALIZF010001582.1, read on the forward strand.
TCATTTGCGCCAAAATGTTGTTAACGTCTTGTGCCAGGTAAATTATCCAATGGCAAGCAGCGTTATATTAGCCAATCACAGTCGTCATTTCAAAATCAGAAGATGCCCCGGTTAGAACACGTATGAGTTCGTGTCGCTGTTAGGCAGACGGAATGAACTAGAGTTTTGTCTGGATGTAGCGCAGGCTCCGCCAGGCTTAAATACCCTACTTAGCCGGGTTTTACTATGTTTCTTTATTTGTGTGAATATCTAAATATCGCCCCATGTATGGGAATCCGGATCCGGAATTCACGAAAAATTTGATTTTGGAAGCACTTGGAATCCGGAATCCTGTCCTTGGAATCCGGAATCCTGCCATTAGAATCCATAAGACAGCTCTAGGAATCCGGAATCTCGCATCATTCCCGATTGCCTTACATGGGGCGATAAATATCATTGATCAAAATTTAAAATCTTTCACAGGGCAAACGACAGTTAGAAGCGTCCCGTAAACGTTCGAAAAAAACGAAAACGTGCGCGTCGTCTTCTGGAGAAACGTCTGAATGGAAATCAAGGCAAACATAACGACACGGCATCTTTTTCTGAATTTCTTGGTCATATAAATTCTGTAAATAACTATATAAATACTGATTTCAATGTACAGCGTTTGAGAAAACTCTGAATCCCCAAAGGTATATAAATATATACTGATCAAAAGTTCCGAACAAAAATTATGGGATGAGCCTCGTTTTTTTCCCAGTTCTTCTTTTTTCATGCTAGGAACAAGAAATAAATTGTCAGTAAATCTTATTTTTTCGGTACTTTTGATATATATTCATTATATACTTTAGGGGGTCCAGATATTTTACAAATACTATACAATTATTGATATAGGCTGGATATAACTGTACATAACATATTCCGATTTGATTGCACGTGTTGTGACGTCACAAGTGTTTTTGCCTCATGCAAATGACGTCATGTGTCTTGAAAAGCACTGCACTGAAAATGATATGAGTTTAGGATCGCTACTTTTATCAGCTAAATCTCACGAAATCTGTACCAGCGCCAACCTGCATCCCCCCTGACTAAACTGCGCTGGGTAAGTCAATTATACCAGCGTTTATTCCGAATGTGACGCAGATATCAACGCTCGTCCCGACACTGATAAAGGTTGACAGGGCGAATGGCAATCGGCGATTGGTGATTGCACAACCGAAAGGAAATTTGGGGCCGGTAACAAGAATTGCTTCATTTTTATTGATTAAATACCCAAGCAATGCCGGTACCATGCAGTAAAGACCTTTAATATTGTACAAAGTGGTCGATAGGCGATTCATATCTCCGCGTCGGATAGCGGTCTAATAGCGTGACCACAGTTCCTTTCGGTCGTGCAATCGCCGATCGCCATTCGCCGTTCGCCCCGTTAACCTTTATTGAAATTGCTATATACATTGGAGACGTTTTGTAGAATGTCGCCTTTTTAGTTAACAGAACTTCAGACTGCTGTCAGAAAGCCTGATTCTCACTAGCGCATCAGCACCGCATGCATAAACACAAACAACACACAGACAGACACTGCTCACTAGTAGTGCTTGTCTTTTTTCACTCCTATGTGATAAATATGATACTGAGTCTGCCTATGTTGCTTGCACGTTCTGTAGTTCGGTCGCCTTCACAAACGAATGTTTCACTACTTACGCGTGCAGACAAGCCAGCTCAACGTATGCGTACGTGGCCACAATTGGGAAACGATTGGAGTGTGCTCAGTTGTGCATCGTTCGTTTGACTAACGACCAATGATTTGAAGTGGAGATTGGATTCAAAAATGCAATAAATTGATAAAAGCCGAAGTCCAGCCCGATTTGAAGCTTGTTGTTGTTCCCGAGTGTGCGAGTTCAGTTCAAACCAAATGAAGTCTAAACTCAGCGACGGAAGCAACGTACGCAAACTCAGTAATGCACTGCCCATTCATTCTCTGCCCATATCATCTGTAAGAGCTAGGGGAGGGGAGGGTTCCATACAATAGCCAGCCAGGCAATAAATAACCGATCAGCCAGCAAATATCAGATTAGTTTGCCAGCCAGCAGAGGTATATTTAACGCCTTTTTAGCGAGCCAGTAGAGGCATGTTCTTTGAATTCCCAGCTAGCATACAAACCAGTTTATTTTGCCAGCCAGGACAAAAGACCCCTGTGGAGCGGATATTTGTGGAGCGGTTCCGGTTGAGCACTCTTGCCCATTGTCTTTCATGAAATACAGCACTGAGTCTGCGCAGTCACTCTTCAAAAACCATGCTTTAGAATTACTCACAATTACTAAATTAACTGTAATATATTGTACAAACTTACATGACTGTGTGAAAACTGTTTTGTTGCGTTTCAGTTTATACACTTTCTTAAATAAATATTTTGACATGCTGGATGTTTTTGTCAATTAACATTTTACTTATTATTACCAACCTTTTTAATGGGATTTGCATATCTATGTACATGAAGTATGGACGTTCACAGGATAAAACCTCGTATTTTCAGTTATGTATGTCTTTTAGAAGATTTACTATGGGATTCACATAATACAATGTCGACTGAAATGCAGTGAAAACAATCGAGTGGACGAAGAACTTTTTAGTCGTTTTCGTTTATCAATAGAAAGCGAAAATATCTGCTTACTGTTGACGGGCCTAAGTGACCATGAGGTCACAGTTAGACCTGATCTATAGTTAGATCTTAGATCTTAGTTAGATCTTAGTTAGATCTTAGTTAGATCTTAGTTAGATCTTAGTTAGATCTTAGTTAAATAGCGATGACCATGATGCATGACCGGGAAGAATCAGCAATGCTCAAATAAAGCCCGCCGCACACGTTGAGAAACTGCGTGAGGAAACTGCAACGCGACGCACTCAGCTCAGACGATTTCTCACCGCAGACGTTGCATATCTTTGGCTACACGAGGCCAAAAATATCAAATAAAAAATAGTACACGGCGACGCACTTAGCTCAGACGATTTCTCGCCGCAGACGTTGCATCTTTGGCTACACGAGGCCAAAAATATCAAATAAAAAATAGTACATGGTGAGAAAAGTCTCTCGCATGGCAGTTTTCTCACACAGTTTCTCAACGTGTGCGATTTGTGTGACGGGCTTTAAGGACTACAAACTGAAAGCAGCCTGTATTTGTATGTATCTATATTTCAGTTGTAAGCCATCCATCGATATCACCGGTATTGGACCGACAGTGGTTTATACATGACGTGACAATGGCTAGATCTAGAGTGAAAATTAGAATGTTGGTAAGACAAAAAAAAAGAGCAGTGTTACAAAAGATCCCAATAAACTTTAAAAGTACTTCGGGCTACCGATACGTAAAAAACCAAACGAAGTTTTTTGCCCAACGCTTTAGTCATTTACTTTAAGAAAAACACCTTTCTTTTTTATTCTAATCCCTAAATTCTTTGTTGTTTTCTTACGATTCCGATTCTGATTCCGACGCTAGTGTGAACCAGCCTTAATGGCGATGAATTATCAATGGAACGTTCTCCATCTTTTATATTTTAAAGCGTTTTCGTGTGGATAGACCTAAACGGTCAAAAGACTATGCGTTTACAAACGAAACCGTATACTGCTTCGTATGGACGGCCAAAAACGATTCGAAAACGGTCATCGTTTTCGTGTAGATGCAGATATTTCTAAGCGTTTATGGGGCTTAAATTAGCATATCGAATACGCGCTAGTTTGAGCTGTGAGTACATGTTCGGTCGCCGTATGCATAACATAACATGGAGTGAAAACAAAACCCTTTTAGTTTAGTTTGTGCATTTAAAGTCATGTTCAACGCTCAAGATACAAACATTCCATGATCCTTGAAAAATGATATTGAGCAATGAATCTCATGAATATTGAACATATCACAATTAACATGTAGACATGTTTTCACTGCACGAGTTGTCGAGAATGTTCGTTACCGTATAAAGGCGCTGTTACACGCTGAAACTTTTATCTGAGACTTGTGTTGATCGCCGATACGAGATGAGTTTCATAAGGGGTGTATGACGACCAATTTTACAGCCCGGGGGGACTCCCTTATAAAAGGGGGCAGGGGGTCCTCATCATCCTTTAGGGTTTGAAATCAGTGTTTTGGTCCACTTAGGGTGATAATGACAAGAATGCCCACCAGCTGAGTTTTGTGGTCCCTTTTAGGGTATAAGACGGCCATAAAGGGGTGAAATTTCATCACTTTCACGCCCATCATCTCACAATACAGGGGGGCCATTTTAGGGGTCATTTTCAGAATTTCCAACGAGGACCCCGTCTCCTTTTATAAGGGAGTCCCCCCGGGTTTTACATTAGATATCCAGGTCAGCATCCACGCTCCCAACTACCTATCCAACTCCCAACTCCCAACTATGTATCCAGCAGCAACGCTTATTTATCAGTTTTGTTTGTGCGAGTATTGTGATAAAAATTCCCACAAGAGACGAAGAAACGCGTGCGTGTAATTGATGTAAATGGAAGAATAAGGAGAGGATTAGCCTTCAAACTGTAGAATAGTCAAGTTGATCAACTCCTCCCCTCCAATCACATGATTGTAATCTTGACTGAACGAGCTTGCGCGGGACGTCAACTGTTATATACACCTATTTCAATAAATGTTGTCGGTAAAAGCCTACGCAACTCACCCGCAAGGAAGCATGGGTAAAAATTACTAAAGCTATAAAACCACACAAATATCCACACCATAATTCAACTTCAACTTGCCATGACCTAATACATCAAAGAGCTTCATTTGCTGATGCTAAAATCAAGACCAATGCGAAAAAGAGAGTGAAATTTTGCAACTACCCATACTCCTTTTCGGTCTAGTCGCGTAGACTTGAGACCTCTCATACGACAACCTTTTTTGAAATAGGTGTATATACTGAATGATTATTTCAAGTGTTTTTCTGTTGTGTCTTTCATTCGTTCAAGAACTTTAATTAGGTTCAGTATCCCCAGCGTATTCGAAAACAAGGTAAGTATAAAAACTTACTATTTAGTACCACGATAACACTCCTATTGAATCTAATACTGCCTGGAAAATATCAAAGCTAGAAGAAAGATTGGTGTCTTGATTTTCTCTGTGGTGTTACAATATATAGCTCGCAATAATTTCAAATTGGTTCTTGATCAGTTAGTTTTCTATAGCATCTTATTTATTACTTACAGCTTTAATGAAAGACTGCGTAGACTGCGAGCGGTGACCCTACGGTTTATTGCCCTAACAAAGCTGAGAAAAACTTCTCTGACCTCGGTGGGATTCGAACCAATTACCCCTGGATTTGTATGCTAATGCTCTACCAACTGAGCTACGAGGTCAACTGCATGTCTTTTATTGAGACATTTGTGGGTATATAGATGTTGGGACGCGGTGTTAGAATGAAGGAACGAATGTAATGAATGACCACGTAGCACTGAGATAGAATGAAGTAGAAGTTTGATGGAAGATGCAGTGTTAGAAGAGACGGAAATCCCACCGAGGAAACTTTCCGAGTCGTGACCCTACGGGGATATGGAAACCACAAAACCGCAAAGAAAATTGAGAAATAACCGCAACAAAAATCGTCAAAATCCCCCAAACCGCAAACCGCGTACAAAATGTGAAGCCAAAAACTGCAGGTTAAAATAACTAATAACCGCAAAACCGCATCAAAAATAACGCAAAACCGCATCACCTTTACGTCCCCCTCCTAACAACTAAAGTAGGAAAAAAAGTCTGACCTCGGTAATCCTCTCTTCACGCTCCAAATTTCTTTTTTGTGCATCAATTCACACACACTAAATGACAAAGAAAGCAACAAAAAGCCCAAGTGAAGTAAAATTTGGTCTTTTTAATAAAAAAATGAATGAATAAATAAATAAATAAAAAGATATATACTCGGATGGGCTTCTAAAGAACTGAGAAGTACAGTAATTGGTAAGTTCCACTTTAGCACTTCAATGCTCACACACCATGAGCCCAAGCGCGTGTGAGTAAAAAGAATTAAGGAAAAAAATTGTGCTTTTCCCATCTTCCATAAAAACTACAAGGATTTTCACGAAAAATGTTGTATAATAGTAATTTCCCAGTTTAAAATTTCCCTCGTGCAGAATAGAGCAACACTTTTTTAATTAATCAACTATACGAGTAGAAGCGTGTCACCTAACAATCGAACTTCGATGCATGCACACACATACATGACATCAAGTCCAATTACCAAGGAAACGTCAAGTAAGATCAAGTAAGAAATAAAAACGGGTAAAATTTGGTGCTTTTATTGCGGCCTGAAATTTCCTTTCAAAATTTCACAGGCTTTTCAAGAAGAAGTATAGAGGCATTTCAATCGCCAAACTCCACCTTATGCCTCGACGCACATGCACATAAATTACAAAGAAAACACAAAAAGGCCGAGTGAACGATAAAAATAGTGGTTAAAGGGGTACTTGGATGAAAATAAGCCAAAATTGGAAATGTCTTGAAACTTAGTAAAACCTATCTGTACGACTCCCAATAATCACCAAAAGCAACATTTTCAAACGAGACGAATAGAAATTGTCAAATATTTTAGCATTGAAGTTGTGAGTAAATGACGTCATTTATCAAAAGTTGTCAGGGTGATATGTCAGAAAGTGATTGGAAACTTTGTGGTATTGGCCACGGTTCAAAGCCTACTACTGTAAAGTGTTGTTACAGGGTGACATTGTATATATGTATATTGTAACATTGTATATATGTGGAAATAAATGTACTGAAAACTGAAAAACAAGAACATGCGCGTGACGTCGTCCAATGTTTAAATGATTTTGTTTCTCATTCTGTACTTTATAGAGGTCAGTATACTCAGTATCAACAGCATTTTCAAACAGAAAACACTGCATGCTTATCTTTACTTAGATTGAGAGCAGGATGACTCGTCTAGTGATTGGAGTATTGATTGGATTAGCTGTCATTGCACTTACCAGTGCCATGTCTAAAGAAGGTAAGACTTTATGTTGAAAGATTTTGCTAGTTAACATTCTTGGTAAAGGTATTCGGTTCAAAGGAAATCAACAAGATTTTACGACTTAGAAATACCATGTGAGCGTCCACGTGTTTGAATTGATACTTGGCAGAAACTCAATTATAATCAGTCAAAAGTCCCAACCGGCGTTCATGTTGAACACTTTGAGGACATTTGAAGTAAACAACTTTATTACTTAGTAGTTGCTATGATCTAGTACATCTTAACAGCTGAAGTCATAGCACTTTTGGACAACGCCTTTTAGATTAAACATTCACCAAATAACCATAGAACTATAATCAGGAGTGGATAGAGGATTATCTTCAGGATGGGGTGCACCATCATATCAATTGGAAACTACTGAGAGGATATTTTGGAAAAATATTGAGAAAAAAGGACTTAAAGTCATCTCAGGAGGGGGTGCGCGCCCCCTGCACCCCCCCTAAATCCACCCCTGATAATTATGATCGAAGTATCATGCTTTCATCATCATTGAGGTGGTTCCTCTGTAATAGACCCCACCCATTAAGGTTGCTTAAAATTTGGTATTTTACAGGTAAGAAAATATTTTGGCTTGGTGGACAAGGGTATCTTAGCGATTTCGCACACGAACGTTCGATGTATTCCTGCTAATTAATTCGTTGATAGTAATAATAATAACTATTTATTTAAGTGTCCGGTCCAAGTCTTCTAGCGCTTGCGCACCAATTGGGGAACACTATACTCTCACACTCACTACCCACTAAATCACTCACTAAATACTCACTAAATATTTTTCATACATCGCTCAACTCACATGTTGATTTTTGCTGAGGGAGAAAAAAACGGAGAAAAAACCCTTGTGACATGAGAGAGAATAACATGCACATCAAACTAACTCAATTCACATATGATCCAGGCGCTCGAGCTGGGACTCAAACCCGGACAACAGCGACGAATGTCCATGGCCAGGAATTACGGACATCGTTTTTGAATTAATTACAATAATACATATGTGAATAAACTTTGACGCTTCAATGAACGCATACAAATCAACGAAAAAAATATTCAGCTTGAAGCGTTTTGGAAGTGAAAATAAACGCATAAAGATTTCACCTATTTGCTTCAAATTTAATATTGGTGATGTATAACCACCATATTTTGTGAAACTACGCAAATAATGTTTGCGTTTTCGATTTAAAGATATGACGCTTTTAATATGTGTCCTTTCGCAGTTTGACAATAAAAACGCAAAAAAATAAATAAATAAATAAAAGCAAAAAGGAAAGGTTTATCATAGAGGACCAGCTGATGAATTTGTTTTAGAGGAAAGATGATGATGCCTACTGTGCAAATCTATTTGTGCAATTTTGGTTGTGATAACTGGTCAAAGATGATCATCCTTGAAATATTCGAATTTACGCTCGCTATAAGAAGATGTATGGGGAAGTTTGTGATTATTAAATGGTCAAAAAGGAAAGGTAAGATTTTAAGTTTTGAATATAATTTGTAATCTGATAGTTTTGAGAGATGTAGGACTTAATACATTGATTTGGGCTTTAGTAAGAATTTAAGTTTCAGAAGCGATATCCGTGTCGGCGAATATAGCTTTTCCTCAGGCTATTCTTTGCAAAAAACGCCATTTTGTTTTTCTCTTGACGAAATCCGCTGATCTATTGCGCCCGCGATATGACCGGAATTTCTGGCCATGTAAAAAAAAAAAAAAAAAATCGAACGTTTTGGCGGGTACGTTGCTTTCTAAAAGTTGTCAAGGTATGTCTATGATATCCGGATGTCTATCTCGTCTCGGAAAAATGACTCTCAAGACTCAAAGTTAGCAGTATCTGAGTAGAAACAGGTGAAATAGTTAAATATCTTGCAAGAAAGCTTCTTTTAACCTCGACAAATTTTTCCATGTTCCTACCCATAACATTTCTTAATTTTCAAATGTTGTGTGAATCATTGCAAGAAAACAAGTTTAAAATTAAATATTGGGGCTCGTTTGCGATATTTTTATAGAACATCCTCGTAGTCGAGCTAAAAGCGAATCTTTTCCGAGAATTGCTTGGAACGGGTTGTCGCTATTTATCAACTCCAAATTTAGAAAAATAATTCGAATTACGTTTTATATCGTTTCTACAAGTGTAAATATAAATAAAAATGCTCACAAAGTCCTCAAGCATGTTAAGGCCTGGGTCAGGAGGCAAATCTGAAGCTCATAATCGATTTTTAGTTTTATGTCATAAACATATCAAAACAACGTGAAATTTTGCAGAGCAGTAGAACTTAGTAAATTGTAGAACCTTGGCCCAAAAATCTGTGTAAGAGTGGTCACGTGATCAACTAGTGGGATAAAATATAAAAAAACAGTTTTTTTAAGGGTACGGTGGTGACCCTTTTTAAGTGATATACAAGAACAGATACTTCGATTGTAATTCGTTTTAACAGTTTAAAAAGATAGCGCTTGGAATGGATGACCATTACTCTTCTGTAAAGAGGTATTGCATAAAACAGGTCACGTAACCAGATATAGAAATTACACTTTATTCCAAATCTACTTAGTGAAAAGCGATAGTTAACCATTCCAAACGATAAGTTGTAAAGCACACAGGGAGGAATAGATTTATACTTGTTGTGGAAAGAAACTACATAAACTCGACACCGTACAGCATTTTTAGAATTTTCTGTCTTAATGATGTCATCAGTCACGTGATCAAAAAAACTTTAACATTAAAAAATAAGGAACGTAAAATAAAATCCCTACACTAGTTTGTGTCACAAATAAACAAATCCCTGTCAAGATGTCGAGCTGAAAACATAATTGCTTATGGCTGATAAAACCTAGCCTCCTCCGCAGGCAACCTTTTGAATTAGGGAATTAGGCTTGAATTGGGCTTCCTGTGCAAAAATTGAGGAAGAAAAAGACTAGGGACGTCCTCTCAGAGATCCCACAGGAAACCCAAAAGCAGCAATAAAACTCAAAAGAGTTGCCTGCGGAGGAGGCTAGATAAAACCCCGGCACTCCTTAACATACTTGAGTCGCAATTCTGTGTCTTTCATGCAAACAAAGCTCAGAATACGGTGCATGTTCATGTTGCAGTACCGAGGAATCACCTTCAGGTGGTATCATACCCAAAATTTGACCAAATTTTGAAGAAAATTGTAAAAAGCCTATTCCACTTGGATCGGCTCAAGAGACCATAATACTAAGAGAGCAAAACTCAGTATTGATGTTTGTGCGATGTTCGCGGCGACTAAGGCTATTTTTAGTAACTTCGCCATCGCGCGCACAAGGCCCTCAACCAATAGAATTTGATTTTTGACGTGCGCGCGGACGGGACCGTTTGAATTCTATTGTTTAAGTGCGCGCAACGCGCGATGGCGAATTTACTAAAAATAGCCTTAGGCGCCACGAACATCGCACAGACATCAATATTGAGTTTCGCTCTCTTAGTATTATGGTCTCTTGATCGGCTTTGAACTTTTCTCTTTTTTAACACAAGATACCTTGATACCTTAAAATCTTGTTTTCAGCCCATAATTTTTCTTCCTGAAGGTCGTTGATTGGGTCTTTATTTCAGTTTAACATCACCTGCTAAAACGTAATTATACATTTAGTTAACATGACATTTAGTGAGTTGGCCCTTTGGCAACGTCTTAATTCAGTGAACCACAGAAAAGCAAACAAATATTATATTATCAAGCATGTTTAAGCCTTTTTAAACATGGGTGTAGACTGGAAATTGTAAATGTTGAGATGTTTGTTTCAAAGAAATTCTAACAACAGTGCAATAGACCCCTTCACAGCTCCTTGCGCCATCTTGAAAGGTAGCCGTGCCTTTGCATCGAAGCGAGACGAACGGTGAGCGTGCAATGATAGATACCTTTTTAACACCTAGGACAATTATTCACAGGTCTCTATCATTGCAAGCTCATTGTTCGTCTCGCTTCGATGCAAAGGCATGGCTACCTTTCAAGATGGCGCAGAGAACTGTGAAGGGGGCTATTTAATTTGGGCGGTTCATTACACAATTGAATTCATATATAATATATTCCCTTCATCTTAATTGAATACTTATTTTGGTCAAAAAGCTATAATAGTTGGCAGGAATCCTCTAAAACATTGCCTTTTGGACGTGGCTTGGTTTCCATGGCAACTGTTGTCATAACAAATAATATGAAATGATTTATCTGGTCAAAGTTAATAGAGCGGAATGGTTAGGCAATTCATTGATCTATCTTTTTGTTCACTTTTTCCAACCGTGACCGTGCACAAAACAAAATCATCCCTACATATATCAGGCAATCAGCCAATGAAAACGTTTGGGCCAGTTCAATCATGCATAATAAATGATAGACTGATTCCATAAGTCGGGTCCAATTCGCTCTCTGACGATCTTGTTTTTTCGCTCCGGTAAAACAATTGCAAAAGATTGTGCACTCTCAAAGCCCTACTCAACATCCATGTTTGCTTCTTTGTCAGTCCTTTAGATGTTTGTCGAGTTTCGGTCTGCTCAAGGGCAATGATATTTGAATTAATAAAAACGTGAACAACTTTCTTCAAAACTGGTCAAATTTTAGGTATCATACCACTTTTAAAAAGCGAAAACATTTCAGAGCTCTACTGCGCTGTGCACTAGAAAACAATAGTGTGATGAAATCTTGAGGAATAAAGTTAAAGAGGGTCATCGTTAAGTTCTTGTTGAGATATTTGGTGTTATTCTCATTAGAGAAAGGGCCATTGTATAAAAAAGACTTCAAAAGCTTCATTGTAGCTCCTAAACGTCCCTTAAAATATTTTCTTATATATCTTGTAGATTTTAGACTATTCTAATTTTATCCTGAAAACAATAATAATCAATCTTTAAGGCTGATTTAGACGCTACGATTTGTCGGCCCGATTTGAAATCTATTGTTTTTGCGCTCCAATTCATTTGATTTTCCTTTCAAAAAATCGGCCCGACACGAAAATATTTGTAGCCGATTTCTGCGAATCAGGCCGATTTTTCCTTTTCCCAACTGAACAAACCTTGTCAAAAAATTGGGTCGACAATCGTAGCGTGTAAATCAGCCTTTATGTACTGAGGGTATGCGTGAGCTCGCACGAGATAGAGAATCGTGCGCATTTTTTATTACAAGCTTTCTCTATGACGATCACCAAATTACTAGAAAAATATTAACCGAGCGTGAGGCCTTTACGGGGAAATATCAGACCGAGGTCCGTACATAAAAGACCGAGGTCTGATATTTTCCCGTTCAGACCGAGCAAGTGAGGTTAATAAATCGTTTATTTTATGGCATTTCGTCGTGAACAAAAGAATTTCCGGTCTTCTCATTTCGTCGTTTTCACTCTTAAAAACCGGATAATAGAATTCACTCAACGAATGCTCACAGTCAGACTCCTTGTCCATTGTCGAAATTTAAGAAAAGATCAAGTTATCGTGATGTTCTGAGGCGTTTTTCTCAAAACAAACTAAAAAATGTAGTTTTTGAATTTCCCGGTCCATACAAAATACGGAAGTTGGACCATTGCCATGGTAATGGTCCAAACTTGTCAAATACGCTTTTGGACAGACCGTGCGCCAGCCAATCAGAATCCAGGAAGTTATCAAGCCATATAATATATTCTTCAGCCGTCAGGGTTTCACTCGCTGGCGCACGAGACCCCAACGGCTGGGGAATAAAGCCGCGGCTACACGAGCGATTTTTTGCTTGCACAGGCGACGCGATTTTCTGAAATGATCGGCGAAAGGTGAAAATCGCGCGTGTAGCCACCTTTGAACAAGCGACGCGACAGCTAAAAAATCGCCAAAAAATGTCGCGAGAAATTCAAAGAGTTGCATTTTTCGCGACAACGTCGCGGACTTTCTCTTTCGTGTAGCCACTCCGCGACTTTTTCTTCGCACTCGCGACGCGACCAAATTTCAATTCTTCCAGATTACTTTGACCGACAAAACCACGATCTTTGTTTATTTATATCTTTGGATTTCATGGGCAACTTTTATCGTCAGTTTTTGTTGCTTCGTGTAGCCACCACCGCGCGCCGATCATTTCAGAAAATCGCGTCGCTTGTGCAAGCAAAAATATCGCTCGTGTAGCCGCGGCTTAAAGCTTACCAAATTCCGTTCTTGAGGCTGTCCAATACTACGAGAGTTAACTTTACTGAGACCCAAATTTTCTTTTGTTCTAGAACGCTATAAGAATCTTTTGAGTCCGTTTCAAGATTGTGTCTGCAGCCACAAGTATGTCGGCAAGGCTGTGATAAAAGGGAAAAGATTCGCCTATCCTTGTGTTCCAGCATGGAAGCCGTGTGATGACGATACATCCACATGCTGTCAGTTCGTGGGTCTGTGAGGTCATCAAGTGCAAAGCTTCAAATAAATAAAGCTTATGTCAAACATATTTTGAAGTATTTTGTGCACATTGAATTTTACACTACCATGTCTCTCCAAGTACACCGTGTACTATTTACTAGAATGTAAAAAATTCAAATAACAAACCATTATTAGGAGCATCCCGTGGGGGGAGGGGCCGGGGGTTAAAGTGGAGATTTGATAACAGACAATAGACTTGGGTTGGACAATAGAGTGGTTAATACAACAGGAAAAAAGTCGACTGACGGAAATAAAATGAAAACATGTTGAAATAAAGCATTTAAAATAAAATAAAACAAAATAAAACAAAACAAAACAAAACCCCCGAAGAAAAAGGTAAAATGAAAAAGTAATCTATATTACTTCGAGTCCGCGGGGAGTGGTTGCCCAGTCTCACTCCCGAGCCAAATTAAAGGCTCATGTAACAAGCGATCGAAGGTGCGCCCTCTACCCCCTCTATCCATCAGTGCTCCGTTTTACGGGTATTTAAAGCTAATTAAAGCTACACGGAAAGGAAAGAAGTTGAAACAAGGATGCGAGGTCACTGGGGATCGAACTAGGGACCTCTCACACCGAAGGCCGCGCAATAACCAACTGTGCCATCCTTGCTCCTTGAATTTGAAAACGCATATACCTTTTTATGGGTTTAGGCCTTCAGTCCACACGAAGACGATGAAAACGCTCACCAAAAACGTACACTTTCAAAAACGCTCTCCAAAGTGGATACTTTTGGAAACGCTAGCTGTTCATGTGGACGCCAGAAAACGCATACTTTCCAAAACGCTGGCGTCATAACACTTTTCAAAACTGCTTCGCTCAACAGGGGAAGTCCCGTTCCTCAAATGGATCTAGTCTTGTTGTATGGGGGGCCGTCCTTAAAATAGACCACGGGCTGTAGGAGTAAAATACTTGTTGTTGTAATAAATCAATGCAATGGAAAACTCGGCACTAGCTTCCCTCTAACGACTCGCTCTACAAAAAGGCCCGGTCGCACAAGCACAGTCATCGTGCTTCATGCAGGAGACAAGTCGCAAATCGCTTTTTCCATGGTTACAAAAGTTTCTAATTTTGAAATTCTGAAACATTCTACAAGAAAATGTAAGCTACTTTAGACAACGCGCTTGCATATGGTAGAGCGGAAAAATTTTCGTGAAAATAGTTAGTAAAACAATTCATACAAGCTTCTCATGCAAAGTATTTATTTTATTTTATTTATTTACAAAATTCACCAGTACACTACAAGGAAGAAAAACAACTCGAAACTACACCCATGTGGTAGGGAGAACCCACAGGGACATGCATCAATAACGGAGTCCCTCCAATTTTGTAATTGGAATATACCCTGTAGAGATGTAGTACTGATAGGACTTGGTGCTTGTAATGAATCGGGCCTCGACACACTTCTAGATATAAATACTTGTAAAAGTTCTTCTTCATGGATTTATACATCAGTTATATACAAGTTATATGGGCGCGGTTTGAGTCTATAAATCAATCCTTGTCTTGGCAGTGTATAGGGTTTGGGCTCGACACGCCTCGACGTACAAATACCCCACTCGATGTCGTATCGATTCTTTTCGTCTTCTTTTTCTTACGACGAAGCATCGATTGTTGAGGCTGCGTTGATGTCTTGGTTGTGGCTCTGGTGTCAGTCTAAAAACAGCGAAATTTGAATTCTTAATAGCCTGCGTAGCAAGTGTTTCTATCAGGGGAAAAGGAGACAGAGTTGGGTTTCCTGTGTTCCCCCGTTTTTGGTTACACAGGAAACCCAAAAACTCTCCCTTTCCCTCAAAAATCTTGAGGCTCTTGTTAAACACACGTGGCTACTACTTTATGAGATAGGAAGAAACGGGTCAGTAAATCATGAGATTTAGCGTTCAAATATTAATAATATAAAATTTACTGTAATTTCTTTAGCGAAAATACCCTTGCCGCAGGCTACATCGTTAACGGAAATGTAATACCCGTAATATCCAGATGATGATGATGATGATGATAATGATGATGATGATGATTGAGATGCTCAGGAATCCCTTACCATAGTTCGATATAACGATCTTTCATCCTCCAACTGTAAAGTTAAAGTATGAATCTGTGCTCGTAGTCTGTCCATTTGAGCCTCGAGTTTCTCACGCTTCTCTCGTTCATATTCGAGTTGTGCTTCTAGCTCTCTTATTATTCTGAAAATAAACAATCATTTATCAATTAGACAACAGAAAGCCGCGCGCCCATGGCGTTATAGACGCACGAGAGAAAATATAAAGAACGATTAACAAACGTAAGAGTGGCACGAGGCGTAGCCGAGTGCGACTCTAGTTTGTTAAGAGTTCTTTATATTTTCTCTCGTGCGTCTATAACGCTATGGGCAAGCGGCTTTCTGTTGTCTAACTGATTTATAACAGAGCCTAGAACGTTAAAAACGGAGCCGTGCAGCCCATGGGCAAATAGTTCATAGCTTTCTGGCCAATCAGAGCGCGCGTAAGATTGTAGCTATGTTATAATGAGCAATAGATCGTTTTACTTTCCGATCACGTGACGTGATTTTACGTGATCAAATTTTTAGCCCTTTCTAGAGCTCTAACTGAAATCAAAGTAATTGTCTCTGAAAGAAGAACGAAAAATATGCTTGTATACGAAAGTTACAGTCAAAATTACCATGATATGAATATTTCACTTTGCCTCAATGTTTGGTAAGAATGTATGGAGCCCAGGAGCTCCTGATGGAGCCGCCATGTTGGTGTGCCACAGTGAAACAAAAAATTCCACAGTGAAAAAAACACGATTTAGGTATCGTTATTTACAACAAAGAATCACAAAAGTTTTATTCATTTTATCTCATACATTTTACTACGTTTTATCTTTAGGGTTTGGACAAAAATTAAAATTGGGTATTGACCATGCATGGTGGTCTGTGGCCATTAATTAAGGCCAGGGTTAAGTTAGGCACGATATGGTAGATCAAGAGATATATTTTGGACAGATTATACAGTTATTTATGATATTATTTTAGAAACAGCATTATTTTATTTTCCCTTTTGTACATTTATGTATACACTTAATTGCAAAAACGTTGTCATAGAAAAATAAAGTTTAAAAATTTAAAATTTAAAAAATAACAACAATAAGTATTAATTTAAAATGGCAAATTTAATCAGAAGATTTAATTCTCATACAATTCGAAATCAAAGCAAATACTGAAAAAAACTCTCATGTACATTGGATTTAAGTTTATCGTACATTTTCAGTGAAACCGAGAAAGGTGTAGGTGCTTCTACATTACACTACAGTGTTCACAATGGCAGTTCAAGAAGAAATTTGCCCGAAAGCGTACAAAATAAAAGCACGAGGTTCACTGCAACGATGAAGTGGTGTTTGATTGATCGTGAATTGGGCTGAAGAAATAGAAAGACTAGATGAATACCCAACTCACAAAACTGTAATATCTACATTTGTATTTGCTTTGAATTGCAAGAGAAAATCTATTAAATTTGCCATTTTTAACTGACTAATTCCTATTTGTTATATTTTAATTTTTAAAGTTTATTTTTCTATGACAACGATTTGCAATTAGGTGTTTATATAATTTTCATATTTTTAGTTTTAAGTTTAGTCATCTATTAGATATTTTCTTTAAATAAAGTCAGTATTTGTATTGTATTCTCGGTTTTCACATGATATCAAAAGGTTAGAATGTAAACTTTAAATCACGAAAACCTGGCTCTTTAGTATTGTGTATATATCATAGAAAGAAGTTGTCCCTGAAAATTTGGGCTGTTTCTGTTGTTTAGTTTTTGAGTTATCGGTGACTGAGACTTCTGTCACGCAATACTGTCACACTCACAGGTAGAGACTTAAAACAAATTGGCAGGAAACAACTCGTATTTGAAATAAACTTTGTTTTATAAACATTTTTTCATTGGAACAAGCGAATCAGATGTAGTTGTGGCATGATTTAAGGATGATTTTGACTCTTATTATTTCTTGAAGCCGCCATACAGTACACCAACATGTCGGCTCCATGCATTTCTTAGTACAGATCGAGCATATAAAATCGCTAATATCTTTGTTTTAGCTCAAAATTTTGCAGAGTTACATAGTTTTACTTGCTCTTTCACGTGAAAGTACTTACATTTTATTGATTCAGGACTTTTTTTTGATGACGTCAGTGAAAACCAAGAATTGTACTGTACGGAAGCAGAAGCGAAAATATTGAAAAAAAAAAACATTTCCGTTTCTTCTGCTTCCGTGTCTGCTTCAGTTTTTGCTTTTTGCTTAATTTCTTTTATATTGCTTCTGATTTTCACGACGACGGAAGATCGCTAATTGTATTGTACTGTATGGAAGCAGAAGCGGAAATACTAAAAAAGGAACATTTCCGTTTCTTCTGCTTCCATGTCCGTTTCATTTTCGCTTCTGATTTTCACGACAACGGAAGATCGCTTATGTTTCCGCGGTTGTTGTTTCCGCTTCTGCTTCCGTCACTCATGAATATCAGGCTTAACCAACTGGTCGTCTCGACGGATCGAAATGTTTATAAACAGACGGATCATCCGCCAAGCCCATTACGTCAAAAATTTATGTTGTAGAGCGATTCATGTTGTAGAGCGATCTGAAAGGACCAACGTCAAATGGCTAAAACCAGAGTTAACAGAAGGGACTGGAGACCTTTAGGGTGTTTTCTATTTAGTGGAACCAACCGGCCAGAACGGCCTGATTTCTTAGGACTGATTCCAGCCTGAGCTGGGAATTGACATGTACAAGACTGGCCAGTTGGTTCCACTAAGATTGACGTTTACGGTAAAGGGCAACCGTCAAACGACAAACTTTAGCCGTCTGTCCTCAGCCGTTTTTTTCACTTATTAAGCTGAAAATATTTGTATTTTCTGTTGTTAAAGGCCCGGTAATACGAGCAACAAAATCGTGCAACTTGTCGTGCAACATTGTTGCGTTGCAAGTTGCAGAGCAAATGTTGCTCGTATTACCACCCCGCGCGCAATAAATTTTCTTTGTTCCAAGAAGTAGAAGCACCGTTTACTTTTTGCAACAAAGAAAATTTGTTGCGCGCGGGGTGGTAATACGAGCAACATTTCCTCTGCAACTTGCAACGCAACAATGTTGCACGACAAGTTGAACGATTTTGTTGCTCGTATTACCGGGCCTTAAAGCAATTTGTTCTTTACTTGCTTGTTGGATTGATTTAAGGATTAAAGTAAAATATAAAATCAAAATAAAGATCAATTTTTGCCGTTTGTCCTTAGCGGTTTGCCAAAAACGTCAATCTTAAGGTCTCTATAAAATCTGGTACAACAGACCAACGGCTGACGGAATGTCCAACAGACCGAACTAGAAGTCAAACAATTTGCTTACCTCGCGCTCTCTTTTTCTTCCTCTAATTTCTTCTGATCTTCGTCTAAAACTCCGCCGAGTTGTCTATAGTTCATCTTTGCAACGTCTAGTAAATGAGCCAATTCTTCGATTTTTCGCATGGCTCGACCTAATAGTGAATCATTTCATAGTTAAGGACCTGTATCACGTATTTCGATATAAAATATAAGCTTCTATAAGAATAGCACACATGCAAGTACTTTTTCTTTTCTTTTTCATTTGTTTTGTTGAAATAGCTCAATTTGTAGTATTCTGACGTGTGGGGCATAGCTCAATTCTTAACCTTAGAATGCAACATATTTTCTTTTCCAACGAGTTAGTGAATGTGATGCAGAATATTAGGACAAAGATAAAGATTAAGAAATCTAAAGATGAAATAAGTCAAAAGAATCACAGCCCTGACAGAGAAAAGAAAAAGAAAGATCAAAAGTACAGAAACATAATGCATACTTTAGGATTTATCATGCAAGTTTATCGTGGCTATCAACGAATTTATTATTTGATTCTCTAGTTTTCTTCCGTCATCAAATATGAACATTGTGAGTGAAAATCAGTTAGATTATTATATTTTGAAAATAATTCAAGAGTTTTGATTGGCTAAGAGCCACCGGATAAATTACCATAGTCGCCGGCTAGCTGCCCAAATTTGGAGTTATGAAAATGTTGAAAACCATTATTCGAAGTTATGACGTAATTTTCTCAAATATGGAAAATTAGCTTGCGGTATGACGTCACGCTAATTTATGCGATTCATGCCAAAAGCGGGAAAACAACAACAACATGTATTCTAGTCAACAAAGCACAACTGAGAAAGAATTATTTTCAAAAAATAATAAAACAATTATTGAATTCGTTTCTCGTAGGATATGGGGAATTATTAAGGCCTCGGTTTGTGTTATCTGCCGAAGCCGAAGGCCTTAATAATTCCCCATATCCTACTCGACCTCATCCAATAATTGCCTATTAGACTGAAGCATAAGACAGCGGTCTCGGTGCTTTGCACTTAGAACTTTTCCCTCTACATAGCCGTGAGAAGAGGCATATCTCATTTTTATTCTTCCTTTCATGCGGTAAATGTTGGTACCTCGCGCGTTGTGACGTCGTTGGTCCTGTTGATAGCTGACCTCGTCCTCGTCAGCTTCTTGTACGTCAGGAGAGACAATAGGAATGACGACAGAGTTGTGATCGTCGTGAAAACGCGCTAAGTCAGACAGATGAGGAAATCAAAGACAGGGAAAAGAGGAGAAAAAAGAAGATAAGTTTTACATTGAGGAGTGGTAGTATAAAAATAAGGAAGGAAGGAAGGAAGGAAGGAAGGAAGGAAGGAAGGAAGGAAGGAAGGAAGGAAGGAAGGAAGGAAGGAAGGAAGGAAGGAAGATTAACTATAATAAGAAAGAGAAAAGTGGTTGAATATATACGCACAAAAATAGTGCAAAAACGAAAGAATAAGTGACGGGGAGATCGTTTATAAATGAATGACTGAATAAACGATAGCAAAGTGTCATTCCACAAGAATTTTGAATCGCTCAATTTTGAATCGCTGCTTGCGATTCATGATAACGCTTTACGCCATGGATATTTACAGTTGACAT
This sequence comes from Telmatactis stephensoni, assembly GCA_029948255.1. Lineage (NCBI taxonomy): Eukaryota > Metazoa > Cnidaria > Anthozoa > Actiniaria > Isophelliidae > Telmatactis > Telmatactis stephensoni. The sequence continues at coordinate 253,974 of JALIZF010001582.1, forward strand.
TCACATTTACCTCTCGCTTCTGCTTTTGACTGCGGTTCAGCCGGCTGAAAGTCCTCTGCTCCAACATCAACAGCCTCATCTTCTTGATCTGTGTTTGTAAAGAAACAATGCTATCAACTGAAATTCTCACAATCTCTAAATAAATGTGTTTTCTTGTAACTACAGGTAGATAAATCTTATACAAACTACATGTATTTTCATACAGCAAACAAACATCCAACGTCCTCAATTCAAAATCTAAACTTTTTACAGATTTTAACCCCGACAAAAATTTGATTGAGAACTGTTTTCGTACTACATGTACCTGAGTCTCCACCTAAAATTGCCACACAACCAAGTCTTCCAAAACGACGTGCAACATCTTTGGGTGTTTCTCCTGCTGAATTCATAATCCTCACTGGAATAAAATAGTCAAAATTAGATTATTAAATGCATTATCATCATTATTCATCATCACGAGAACTAGTTTAGTTGAGTCTAGCACATAGGAGGCCAGTTCAGTGTCATTGTATGACATGATAGAGCACATTTCGTCAGAGTGTGAAACGGACCACGATGTACTGTGCATGACCCTTCAAAACATTGAAGCTGAGACCGAAATGAACATTGGGAAATCTGTTGATTGGATGATTTTAAAGAAGCGAGTGCATATGGACATTTGAAACAGAGGCTGAAACAAATTCTTGGTATTCCAAACACGATTATGTAGCGAATTCAAAGATAAAACATATGGAAACAAGAGACCATAATACTAAGAGAGCGAAATTCAGGAGTATTGATGTCTGTGCGATGTTCGTGGCACCTAAGGCTATTTTTAGTAATTTCGCCATTGCGCGCGCAAGGCACTTAAACAAAAGAATTCAAACGGTCCCTTCCGCGCGCACGCCAAAAAGTAAATTCTATTGGTTGAAGGCCTTGCGCGCGCGATGGCGAAGTTACTAAAAATAGCCTTAGTCGCCGCGAACATCGCACAGACATCAATACTGAGTTTCGCTCTCTTAGTATTATGGTCTCTTGATGGAAATCCATATATTACTAGTGTACGCAGGAGCCATTTCGGTCTCAGCTTCTAGGTTTGATGATTTTGAAAGGGTCAAAGTTTTTGAAAATAGCTATATAAAGATTCGAAATTCATGCCGTAGCCGTGCCTTGACCGTGCGGTGCCGTTTTCAGTCAATCTTCTCTAGTATACAAACTTACTGTTTGCCCCATTCTCTATCAACCACTGCAACACTTGCACATGACCATTACCAGCAGCTGAAAGTAAAATTCAAAGGAATTCATCAAATTTTAAGTCATTTTGAAAGATCATAGTCAAATCATGGCTTGAGTATAGCAAATCATTTTGCACGCAAAGCAAGTTTATATAGAAAGCAAAAAAAGAGGTCAAGGAATAAGTAATTTCTATTTTTTTTCCACAACTTTATTGGACAAACCGCAGAAATAACATAACTAAAATACAAAAATAGAGAAAGTAGAAAAACAAGAAAACAAAGGCACTGTCCAAGAGGTGGGTACAAACGGGACACGAAGTCCAATGCGAGGTACCCGCCTTGACTAAAGTATATAAAAAACTAGAAAGATAACCTCCCCAAACCCTAAAAATAGAAGCACTGAAAATATTCTACGCAGTTATCAAAAAACTTGTGGTGCCGGGACCAAGGGCCAACAACAACAACAACAACATCTTTATTTGTGCCCATAAAGTTTAAGATAAGATTATAACAAAAAAGAAAAAATATAATGAATAGTTAAAGGCACTGGCCCTAACAAATAACTAAAAAGCTAAAAATCAGTTAGGACCAGAGGACAAAACGTTCCAGCTCTCCAGCCACAGGAAGATCCTTCATGCCGGTCTGACTATGACAAGAACATGTTGGCACACAGGCCCTGAGATGAAGTACACTGTATATTGTACACTAGACACATTAGGCAAACAATCAAATGTTCTTGTTCCATTTTTTTACCTTTGTGTGCTGGCGTTGATCCTTTACCATCTCTTTCATTGATTGATACTACACCTGTTTCAACCAGCATTTTGAGTTGTGCCAAATCACCATTGTAAGCTGACACATGGGCTGGGAAGGCAAGGTCTGAAAAAAGAGTAACACGCTGTTGGAGGACACAAATAGATGAAATCATTCGTGAGTAAATGGAATGTATCTTACTTTCTTCGTCTTCAGGGTGGAGCAAATCATACTCTGCAAAAAAATAGACAAAATAATAGCTGATTGACTAAGGGATGCGCAATGCTCTTGCAAAGCCTTGCCTGGACATCTTGATAACCCTTTCAATTCTTGTAATGTTCAGCAGCCAGTGGAGCAAAAGCTTGAAAATGATGCAATCTTGCATGCACAAGCCATCACAACCGAACTGTGAAGTCTGATAATTGCATAAAAATGCGTTTTTATTTGGATGATTTTCGTTAATGAATACGGAAAAAAAATTATGTGAATAATTTGTAGCAGACTATTATTTTTCTTCTGTTTAAATAAAAAAGTTTTACACAGTTTAAGGTAGTGTTTTTACTTCTTTATGCAATCATTGCAAAATTAGGACAACTTCCTCTATAACACACCAGCCAAAAACTGTTTCCAATTTCAAGAAAACGAGCAAAAAAACTTTTTCACATAAACACATTTACATGTATTTCTCAAATGACAACTGAAGCCACTGCACAACAATTATAATTTATATGCTTGTTATTTGTGACCTTATTTCAATCCACACTAAATACATACAAATCAAATTATTTAACACTCATTTTGTTTGGACATACTTACCAACAGCCTTCAAGTATTCTATGCACTCATTCTTGTAAAATTGTTGACACAAATTTTTAGGTGTTTCTCCCTGTAATTCAAGAGATACATAAAGTAACTGTTATTGGTATATGACCATTGTTTAGTATCATCACATCATCTTGAATATCATCACCAGCATCAAATATATATTGGCCATGGTCTCACTAGACTATCTGACTATAGTTACTGTAATTCAGGTTTCCATGTTGGCAACCATTCAGTTACTGTGCTGTTATTGGAACTGTGGCCACTTGAATAAAGTTTTTGACAACTGTATCATCAATATGATAGCTTCCTGTTTTTATTGTCAAATGGCATAAAAGTGGAAGGCAGAGTTACAGTTATTGACTAGAGATGGTAGGTGGTATTTGTCTGATCCAGAAGTTAGAATTTACTGTATGTACATGTAAATGCAAAATAGTAATTACAAAAAAGTTACAAAATTGTTATTTTTAGCCATTATATGGATTAAATTTTGAAGTCCCACCAAAAGCTCTTACAGTGATGGTATGTAATCAGATACCAACACAAAGAAAGATGTTAAAAACTTTATCCAAGTGGCCATGGTTTGATGAGCAGCACAGTAATTAAAACTGACATAACTACAGTTAAATGGTGTTCTGATGTGACCATTACCATCAACATCATAAGCAATTAACATTATTTATGCTTTACCTGGTCATTCCTGGCATTAAGGGTGTGGTCAATACTGGTACCAGAACAGACCAAGAACTTTAGACAAGGAAGATGCCCCTCACTAGCAGCAAGATGAGCTAGCCAAAGATAATGATTTTTTACATTATATAGTTGGGAATATTATATTATACATGTAGCTTACATCTCATATGTATAAAAGTATTACATCCAATATTTCATGTGTTTACCTGGAATACTACCAGCATTATCTACTTCATCTAAGCTTGCACCCCATCGATGAAGCAGCTGTGAAAATATAGTGAAGGTTATCAGTATTACTTGGCTATCCTCAAAAACCTTTCCAATGCAAATAATGAAAACAGAAACCTGGGCAGTTTCAAAATTTACCGGATGAAAGAATGATGAAAAAATGATTTTATCCTTGATATGATGGGGACAGATTTAGGGGAAGGGTGCAGGGGGTGTGCAATTTGTCTCTTTACCTGTAGACATCCAAGCCTGCCATGAAATGCAGCACAGTGGACTGCCGTCCATCCCATGTTGTCTGTTGCATTAATATCCTGTAAGCAAAAACATACAGGCCCAACTTCATGAAAGCCTGAAAATTGAATCCATGATGAACTCTTAAGTAAACCATTCATTTTAATCCTGAATTAGTTACTTTCTTATCAGGCTTTCAAGAACTGGCCCTAATTTGGTAATCTAACAAAACATTGTATTGAGAAAAAGTTTTCTAGAAATAGCTAACTTACAACTCCATGTCTCAGAATGGACTGAAGGGTGTAAGAATTCCCATGAGAAGCAGCAAGGTGGGCAGGACAGCATCCTAAAAATTCAGAATTTTAATTGTTACAATTTTGACATAAATACATTGGCTGTGATTTAAAAAAAAAAAAAAAATAGTTACACACCTCTGTTGTCCTTTGCATTCAAATCAGCACCATTTGCTGCTAGAGACTGCAATAATCAAACATTATAAACTTTAAGTGACAAGATATAGACCTAACTCACTTCAGTGCACTAGTTGGTTATAGTGTAGCCTACGTACAGCCATTTCCCACCTCTTCCCCCCCCCCCCCCCACCCCCCCACAGGGAAAAATTGGGGAGGGAACACAGACATTTCCTCACCAATTTTTCCCCGTAATGGGGAGAGGGGGGCATTTTTATTGTCACCATGGCACTAGTTTAACAGTGGCAGCATGTTATCCTCCATTTTACATTCATATAAAAACTGTGCTATGTACCTGAATACAAGCATCTTGTCCTCTTATTGCACCAAGATGAGCTGGTGTCCATCCTTGAGGGGTTCTGTCTGAATGATCAGCACCATGCCATAGCAACCAATGTAAACACTACACAGCATGTAGGAATATCGGTTATTGATCTTTTACATTTGTAAAAGTTCAAAAACCTACTTGTTTCAAGGGCGGATCCAGGGGGAGGGTCGCGGGGGTCAGGACCCCCCTGTGTTTATCAATGAATATGTCATGAATTTGCGACAGCAGTAATTTTTTTCTGTGAAAAGACTCACTTTTAACATTCATTGAAATATCACTAAGCAATGCCAACCCTCTACCCATTCAGTTGTAAATATAATATTTTTGTTTCTAATAAAAAGTGTTAAAAAATCACTAGTCTAAGCAATGAATGTCATATTTTCAGCGAGTTTCAATGGCTTAAGACCTTTTCGTTTGGGTTCCCTGTTTGTAAACGTCACGTGACCCCCACCTTTGAAAAATCCTGCATCCGCCCTTGTGTTTAGAAATCATACTTGAACTGTATAATGTAGTAAAATATTGGCATGTTGCTTTTATAGCAATAATTATTACAGTCATGTATTCTTGTAATAGGTTGATCTTGCTTTCCTCCCCCAAAGCAAGTCAATATATAGCCTTTGCTGAGGGAGGGTAGTCTTGCTTGTAATAGGAAAGGGAGGGGAGGGGAGGGGAGGGGAGGGGAGGGGAGGGGAGGGGAGGGGAGGGGAGGGGAGGGGAGGGGAGGGGAGGGGAGGGGAGGGGAGGGGAGGGGAGGGGAGGGGAGGGGAGGGGAGGGGAGGGGAGGGGAGGGGAGGGGAGGGGAGGGGAGGGGAGGGGAGGGGAGGGGAGGGGAGGGGAGGGGAGGGGAGGGGAGGGGAGGGGAGGGGAGGGGAGGGGAGGGGAGGGGAGGGGAGGGGAGGGGAGGGGAGGGGAGGGGGAGATAACCTCTCACTAACTCTTGTACCCAGACTCTGTGCTCATGCCCTAATAAAAATCTCCAGCAGCTAAATTTGATTAGCCTCAGACGTTTTTAGTGTCGATCCAGCAGCAAGTGATAACGTTGCGAGTATGCGCGGTCCGCTGAACGGAATTCATGTGATCGCTGGAGCATGCAATGAAAATGGCGGCTCTATTAAAATTCGCTATCGTTCTTCTGCTTATTCTTTGTTGTTTTCTGTTTGTTGAGGGCAGGAAAGACAAGTTTTTCTTCTTACTTTCATAAAAGTTATAACCATCTCGCAAAACCGATACTCAACTTTAGTATTTGAATGCAGTAAAGCCGAAAATATTTCGAAAATGTTTGGTTTGCGCAGTACTCACGTTACAAATATAAAGCTAAACCGAGTTTTATGCCACATTTAATAAACACAAACACGGAAAAGGAACTTCAAGTAATGACTGTTTTAATGCTTTTATCACTTAAAAATGCTTCAGAAGGTCTACACGTACAATTTAAATCAATTTGTATTCATATAAACTGCAATAGTATTTCTTATTACTGTAATACTTTAATACTTGTGTACCTGTTATGATTAACAAATTTTGTTCAAATTGTGGAGCTAAAGAAAAAGAGATTTTCAACAGGTTATCATCTAAAAACAACATAAACTTTAATATTTCAAATGCAACTTCAAACAGCTGCTAGATCAGTACATCAATACACACTAAGCAGACGACACCATTAAACTATGCACACCCACTAAATAATCCTACACATGTAAATGATACACACCCAAATATATGTGTACAGATACTACTGAAATAGTTCAAGAACAAAATATGTTGTGTTTGGCTGTGATCCTTTTACATATCATAGCCTGGAAGTTATTGATATCACTTCACTAATAGCATCTAATAAACACCATCTCCAAATACTGGACTATGCATATGAGCTGGCTTGTTTGAGTTGCTAGGAAACCCTCATGTATAGTGGTTGCAAATCTATAAGAATAATGGAAAAGATGGGAATTTAGTTGACTTTATCACCTCTCATTATAGTGGACACCCTTTGGATTGTCATTTAGTTTCCGTAATAGCAAGGGTCTATAAATATATACAAGAGTGGGGTGCCTGCAACAGACTGTACACTTCTTAACTTACCTAGTAATTAAGTTAGGAAGTGCCCAGTACGTGTGTTGGCAAACAGACATAAACACACAATCCATTTAACTTTTTTCAAAAGTTCTGGCTGTTAAATTTCAGGATAAATATAATCAACATGCTTAGCTAGCATCTTGATGTTAGGTCTGATCCCTCCTTCAATGCAGATCTATCTTATCTTGAAGGTTTTACAATATTATAATTATAAGATTCATTGTTGTATGCATATACATGAGTAAAATTGTAAAGTTGGCATCCAGAAAAAATAGCTCAACTGTAAAGGACACTTAGGACCTCTCTTTTCTGACTGATTTCTCAAACTCCCGAAAATAATTCATGCTCAATGCTCAATAACAGCCTCAAAAGAAGCAAAGTGTTGACATCAAGTGATTGAAGATTAATTTAGGCTTAATTTTGACCAGCATGAAATTTGCTTGTACATTACACATTGCTAAATACCATCAAAATTCTCAAACTTCCCCCCTAAAAGATAATCGTTTGAAGTCGTTATTCAACTTCACCAACAGTGGCAATATCATTTTTCGAGACTTTAGGTGGGATATATCTTGGGGTGTAACAAATAATCACTGTCAAAATCACACAAAAATGGGATTTCAGAGGAATAACTCCGATCGAGTTTGCTGTTATTTTAAAATAAAAGCTTTTGATCCTTATTTTTAACTACCCACAAGAAATACTGATGCATAAAGACCTACCTTTTTGGTACACTGTCCTAAAATTCATTGTTGATAGCTCCAGGGAAATTCAGAATTTCCATGAACACATGTCAACAAACCACTTCTTCCACACTTCAGTCAACCAAACCAAGTGAGAAATTTAGCAAAATTTAGCAGGAAAAAAGATACCTTTTTTATACAGACAGCTTTAAAAAGACTCCATAAATATTTTGGGTGGATAATAAGTGTTCATGGAAGTACGAATAGCTTGAAATAATCCTTTCAAACTGCCCCATTTCACTAGTTTCGTGCCGCCATTACGAGTTTCGCTAGAACGCGCACTGAAGTTTAACGCATGCGCAGATGTTATCACTTGCTGCTTGTCGATCCAGTAACTCGTGGCGAGGGAAATTTACTGGATCGAGACTTAAATTGACTGCATAGGAGGTTAAACTTTGATGTGCTACCCTGCATTTGTAGGCTATCATTGTTTAATAGAACAAGTAGCTAGTGAATGCATGATTTTCAATCTGTGCAAATTTGGCTCATGGTCTAAAAATAGATCAAAATCAGGGTAATCTATCGCATCAAGTAAAGTGCATCTCTCAATTTCCCAGTTATTCCCTCCTCATTTAATATAATGTAATTCATAGAGAATTGTTCATAAATGCAATACGAAACTATAAATTCAAATTTGCAATTCAACAATGTTAATAATTAATCAAGATCAAAGTATGATATTATATAATAGATGTCCTAGAATACCTCAAGCGTCCCATGCAAGGCTGCCCAGTGCAGTGGAGTAAATTTAAACTTGGGATCCAAAGCGTTGATGCCGGCACCTCGCTGAACCATAGCTTGTAGCTCAAGCACATCTCCATAGCGGACGGCTTCATGTATGCTTGCCAAACGGACTTTATCTGACAAAATACATACCCAAATTCAAACTCTTTACTTTAGAAACACTGCTAAATAGTTTTGTAGGCTATATTTCCCTATATACTTACCTGGCATGGTATGATTTGGGAGAAATCTCAACAAATTTTTGACGTTTTGTTCAGCTTTCTTTTCAAGAATGTTTTTCTCTGTTGCTAGTGAATCCGCTGACTGTCACCTGTTAAGACGCAGGCTCACAGGAAGTAAAAATTCTCGAGGCAAGAACAAGACACAAGACAGAAATATCGAATTTCTATATTGATATTCTCTAATGGCTGTCTCTGGATACCAGCAACGGTAAACAGTCATATAAAAATCCATGAATTAATTATTTGGCGTGCATCTTTGCACGATTTTCTCCATATGAAGACCTCTTCAGAATTTTGAGGTTGCCTTGAAAAATTAAAACACACTTGAATATATGTTTTAAATTTGATGGTTATTACTCCATTTGTCATGTTATTTTTAGAAAGTAAATTTTTCATACAATATTTTTAATATGGTTTTTATAACGAAAATTAAGGATAGAAGAGTACGACGTTTCGGGGTCCTCATGACTCCATCAGGAATAATATCCATGTACATTATTCATTCTTTAAGGTAGTTCCGGACACTTGCTACTGCGCATCTCCCGCGCGCATTCGAGCGCGCGCACTTTTATTAGAGAGCATTGGTATTACCGTGGGGAGTCTGGACACTAGTAAGCGAACGATTGAAAGTGAAGAAACTCTAACTTTAGTGGAGAAAAATAGCATTTTGTCATCAAAATACCGGAAAAATTTTAACTATGAAATCTTGTGTACTGTATAATGTAGGTATTCAGCCTCGAATTTTTAAATTTGATTAATATTATTTATCGAAAAAGCCGGTGAGAAAATTGCTAAAATGGTGACATTTGGAGTTCGTTTTCAGCGTATTTTTCTCTTTTCTGCTTCTCTAACTCTTGAAATAATACGGTGACCCCCTGTTTTATTCTTTTCATTTGAAGCTAGATATCGTATTCTTTCGATTTAGTGCGGAAAAAAAAATTTCATAGTTAAAATTGTCATGAATTTTCAACATTTTTACAACTACACACGCATATAACTCCTCGGAATTGCAAGCAATTTCGCTTCTAGAATTTAATTTTCACGTCACTTTCAAAAGATTGGATGGATTTTTTATCAAGGTATGTCTCCTAGATTCAACAACTACCGTTTAATGCAGTTTTCCGTTTTTCTTTGTTAAATCCAATCGAGTAATTCGAATTTATTGACGGAATCAGATTTTCGGCAAAAACGCGCGGAAAACTGAAAAATCCCTCCTTTTTGACGCCTTATATCTCCATAACTAATACGGGGACCCCCTTCTTTTTTTTCATTATTTGAATACCCTAACAATAAACTTCAAATGACAGAATTTAAAAAAAAATTCATTGAAGATTTGGGAAGATCCGGTACTACCTTAAACCTGATGATGGGGACCCAGACCATGATCATGAGGACTCGACCTGACCATGAGGACCCCGAAACGTCGTACTCTTCTATCCTTAATTTTCGTTATAAAAACCATATCACAATCTATTTTGATTAGAATATTTTTAATGTAGAATGTATTGTGAAGCGAAAAGCACAGGTAACCCAATTTCTATTGTCCAGTTTCTGAAAATGATTATCAAAAATTAATTTAAAAATATATGTATTGGCTTCAAATAGCAATATTCACTAAAATTTATTTTAAGAAAAAAATCGATAATTTGATAATAAAATTCAGGGAGATATTATAGCGGTTTTGCCATAAAAGCACTGGTTCTGCTTCACTTCCGGTGTAAGCCTCTAGAAGGTATTCCACGTTTCGCGTGGATGGGCGCGTATTCAAGTTTTCAAGAGCAGCCATAACTTTGCAAAACATCCCGTCTTCATCTCCTTTGAACAATGGTTCGTCTTTACTATTTCAAAGACCAGCGCTACTCCAAGCTTAAAGCCCAATGCGAACAAGAAGGAAGCTTGTTTGTCGACCAAGAGTTTCCTCCTGAATCTCGTTCACTCTTCTTTAGTCGAACGCCTGGAGCTGAACGAATAGTATGGCAGAGGCCAAAGGTATATATCAGCAAAGATTAGTGGGAGAAATGTTTCTTTAGAGAGAGAATGTCGATCAATGAATCGAATTATGCATCGTGTTTAAGTTTGTAGATTTCGGAGATACATCAGCTTGTAGATTTCAGGTTTCGCGAGACAGTATAAACACAACTTATATATGGCCATAAATCAGTTTGAAAACACAGTTATGTTTGAGCTTGTAATGTTATGATTTGTTGCTAGATATTATTAATTTGTTTAACACGATATATACAGCTCTTAAAGTACCTAAAAACGTATTTCAACAATGATATGTTTAACGAAAAACTATTTATGTGCTCAGTGAATTTCAAAGATCTAAAATTTGCAAGATAATGTTCATTCATACGTGACCGAGGTCAGGTGAAATGGATCGAGTTGTTTATTTTCCTTAAAAAACTCCATTAATACTTGATAATTGTACTTTTAGAAGGTTTCAAACTATAAGATAGTACAACTAGCTAAGTTTGAGCTCCATCATTTAGGCATTTTAAGGAAATACATTTGGATACGATTATCATCTGGGAACAACAACACTGGCTCATAGAATATTTACATGAAATTAACGAGAGTGTTAAAATTATATTGTTCTTTCTTATCTGATAATTGTTTTCGTGGAATATATCAAAATAAGGACATTAAAAATGGTTCAACAATTCTAATGTATTATTTTTCCTTTTGCAGATAGTAATTATTTTCTAATTGATTCATTTAAAAGTATTCTAATCATCTTTTCCAGGGGGGGGGGGGGGGGAAGGATACGATTGAATATTTTGGACTTCTTACTCAAATTGGAAACATGGCCCTTCCCTTCATTATTTCTACCTGCAGCTCTTTCTCTCCCTCTCTTCCCTACCTCTCTACCTCTACAGACTACCCTTTCCTTCCTCCCCCTCCCTCCACCCCTCCTCCTTCCTCCTCTTCCCCTTTCCATTTCCTTCCCTATTCATCTCTACTTCTATCTACTTCTACTACTTCTACCTGCTCTGACTTATTCTTCACACTTCCTCTTGCTCCTATCTACTTCCACCTGTACTTTCAAATCTTCATTTGCACAATGCCTATAGCTAAGGCTTTTTCATGAAGTATTCATTAATCTTTCAGGATATCTGTTCACCTCTTCAACCCAAGCTGTTTATTGATGGTGCTGACAGTCATGATGTTACCCAAGGCAAACTAGGAAACTGCTGGTTTGTTGCTGCTTGTTCATCACTGGCTCTTCGACCATCACTTTTGGACAAGGTAAAGTTTCATTTTGATTCTGATGATGATATTAACATGCAGCCCTCACAAACTTCTTGCTTGGGGACATGTGGTTCAAGGGTACTGATTGGAGGAAGAGTATGGAAGGAGGGGGGAGGGGTCAGTGGAGGGGGTGGGAGATTTAGTGTGACATATCTCATAAGCAAGAGCCGAGATTGGTTGAGGAGGAAATGGTGTCCTCCAAATGCTGATTACTACCATAATTTGTTACATTATTGATGGTTCTTCAGACAAATGTTGGGTAGGGTGATGTGGTATGGAGAGTATACAAATGCAATTTACTAAAGTTGCTTCTTAATTGCCCTATCGCATAATGACGTCACACCAAAACATTTTATTGTTTTGACTCTAAGGATTATGGTCACCAGAGGGGATCAGAGTGATTGCATATCAAATAAAATGCAGATGAGCAATCACTGATCAATACATGATATATATCAAAACTCGATACATTGAAGTTCTACTTCGAAAAGGAATATTAATAGGTCCCAATTTCCACTGTTTCTGAGCATCTATCCCCAATGTAAACAAACTGTGACGTCATTATGCGATAGGGCAATTTGATAAAAAACATTATATGATTATCTGACCAGGACCATAATCCTACAAATACTAAAAGAATGGTTTTCTGTTACCTCAACACCGTACAAAGCCATTTTTAGCATAGATGAAGCCAAATTGGATTTTTGGGAATGGTCACTGCATACATCTATTTTGAGGGTCAGGCTATGTAGGCTAGATCGTAAACAAAGTAAACTTTCCTTAAATTTAATTTCCAGGTTATTCCAGACAACAAACATCAAGAATGGGACCCAGAGCACCCAGACAACTACAAAGGGATTTTCAGATTTAGATTTTATCGACAAGGAAAATGGACGGAGGTTGTAGTTGATGACATGTTGCCAACCATTAATGGTGAGCTGGTCTACATTCGATCCAAGGAGAAAAATGAGTTTTGGAGTGCCTTGGTAGAAAAGGCATACGCAAAGTAAGAAAACAGTTAATGTCACATAAATCGAATAGACCATTTCACGGTTATCGTGGCTCAACCTCAGCCTCGACAGCGTGTAATATATTCTTTAGAAATCGACTGCAGCCCATGGTAATGTAAGGAATGCACACATCAACAAACAATCGAAACACTTTAAAATTCCACGGGCTGTAGTCAAATTCTAAAGAATACATTACACGGTGTCGAGGCTGAGGTTGAGCCACGACAACCGTGAAATGGTCTATTATCTCAAATTCGTTCTAAGGAGGGCACCCTTGGGGTTGCTTCTGGAGAAGTGTCCACTTTAGGGAGAGTTTAGTACATACCCAAAAAGAACGGAAATACAACTCAAACGTAGCTACGGTTCTGTATCCACGAGTTATAACAGTATCAAGACAATTGCATTTTTCAAATGTTTTTCAACTCTAGGTGCGGCAGGGCGAGGTCGTGTCGTATTCTATGCTATGTGTAGTTATTTTCGTTCATTCTAATTTACGCGCTTCTAAAAAATGGTAAAAAATGATATATGCTTGTAACAATTTTCGCAAATTTTGTATGTGCGCGTTTTTTAATTATGCCAAGAAATTGCGAAATTCAAGGCCCAGATAAAATCAACAGCCTTCCAAAAACCGCGAAATCATTTAGCTTTAAGTTACTATTTTTAGCGACTACTAAATTTAGCGATTAATACAATACAATACAATACAATAACTTTATTATTGGTACTTTGGTATTTTCATACATGAGTATGGTCCAATAATTAAATAAAAAACAACAACAGAGAATAATGCATATTTCTAAATATATATATATATATATATATATATACACTCAAACACAAAAATCCCGCAAACCTCAGATATATAGATATATATACAAAAGTATACAAAATATACCTAAAACCACCAAAGAAATTATGGGATAGCTTCCAAAGTATATTTTTATGGTTCTCCAATGTCAGTGCTTAAAAAAAAACATAGTTTGAAAGGCATCCCATAATTTTAAATATATATTTAACATCTATATCTATATATCTAAAAGTTGCAGAATTTTTGTGTCTAAGTGCACATATATACATACATATATATATATATCCATGGGGAAGTTTGGCGGCTACAGCGGTTGGGGTAGGGGGGCGGGGGGTCGTGGGGGGGGGGGGGGGTAGGGGGAAGGGACGGATGGCGATTTTTACAACGATTGACCAAGAATACTCAAGAATACTAAATTATAGCGAGTACAAAATTCAGCGATTTTGAGGAACTCGCTAAAATTCGTTTAATTATGTTATGGTTAAAAATGGTATTCAAATAATGAATAATGTATTACAGCACTTGGAGTGATTTTATTGAATTCATCTCCACATATTTTCTAGAATGGCAGGAACTTATGAAGCCCTTGAAGCTGGTAACACAGGAGATGCTCTTGTTGACTTCACTGGTGGAGTTGGCGAGTCGATCAACCTGAGAGAAGGAGGATATGCCAACGATTCCGAGAAAAGACATGAACTCTTTAAGACGATGCAAAAAGGGATGAAAGATAAATCTTTAATGAGTGCATCAATTAAGGTAAGGATGACCTTAGCAGCTAATTCCTTTGCTATGGGCTTCCTGTGGTATTACAGCAAGTTGCAGAAGAGATCGCGTGTGTAACACCCTAGCTCTGCAACCTACAATGCATTAAAACATTGCAAAATTGTAGAAAATTATGAACGAACTCTTACTTTTCGCGACGTTACGGAGCAAGTTGCAGTGTGTTACATCTGTCATGCAACCCATATGTGTTGCAAATGGCCCACCGTGATTGTATTTTTTCGCAAGTTGGTTTCACCTGAATTTTAACTTTACTGAAGGCGGTGTTACGGATGCAATTTCCTTGCAATTCGTTTTGTAATGGTGTACTGTTACGAAACAAGTTGCACGAGTCATTGTAACGGATCCTTCGTTGCGTAAAATCATTGCGTGACAAGTTGCTGCAGTCGTTGTGAAAAGTAGATCTCAGCACGGTGCCAAGCACGCAAGAAGCTAGCGAAGGAGTCACACAAGGCGATAGTTGACAATATCGTCTGATGTGTGGTCCATTTTGCAACCTAATACACACGTCACAATTCGTTTTTTGTTTTTTTTACTTTTCAAAAATTTGTGAGTTTCCCAAAGGAATAACCGTCGATAATCCGACGAGTTTCAAAACGAAAGCAGATCATTCCTCGAGAGGTTTGTCACGCTGAATTAGGAAAACATTGTCACACGATGGTTTAGGTCCATTGACCAAAAGGGAATTTGTGAACATCGTGCCCTAGCGTGCACCCATGGGGAATGTTATAGTGCACACTATTCGACCAATCACAGCGCGCGTTATATATAAAAACTATGAGAACTCAGTTACAAAACAGTTTCTGGAGATCAAAGACTGGGTGGATTTCTGTCTTAGAGAGCTATTGTTCAATTTATCAAGTATCCTTTGTCCATGATTTGTGAATTTTTTTTTTCTGTTGTGTTTTAGATCAGTAATCGTAACGAAATGGAACAAAGAATGGAAACAGGGCTGGTCAAAGGTCACGCGTATGGCGTGACAGCTGTTAAAAAGGTAGGTCCTTTCGTTTTTCACGTGACTGGTTTGTTGTCACAAGTCACATTCTGCAACATCATGCCAGAGTGGTACCTCTTAAGCATGGGCAATCATTGCTAGAATTGTTGGCAATATTGGCATTTTTTATACGCTCTCGCAGTGTACTTTACTGAGAATGGGTCTGCCCAAACCCCTTTGTATGGTGATGCCTTAACGCTAGCTACCAGTCCTACCAGCTACATTAAGTAGGAGGTCACGGAATCCAGTAACAAAGTAACAAACACTAAATTGAATAATGTACAATGTGAATTTCACATCATCCCAATAAATAATGGCAAGGATTGTAAACAGTGTTCTGTAAGCCAGTTCAGAGTTTAAGAATCGTTTCTAATGCGCATGCGATTTTATCCCGAATGTCTCACCTTCTTTTGTTTGATTAAAAACAAAGAAGGTTTAAACAAAAACGGTGAGAAGTTCGGGATAAAATCGCATGCACACTGAAAACGATTCTTAAACTCAGAACTGGCTTATACTGTTAATCATTAATATATTAAATAATGAAGATGTGATACTGATTATGTAAAAACAAACATATGCACAAACAAATGAAGGGTTCCATGCGAAAACGGCCTAAGTGACTTTTTTGGTGATATTTTTTCAAGGGTCTAAAATGGTATAATTAACTTTCCTATGCTGAAAAAATTCATCTTAGGACATCCATCAAAAAGTCACTTAGGTCATTTTCACAGGGAACCCTTCAAATTAATAGACGAACGAACGGTCAGTGGTCAGTGTCTGCCCATACTCGACATGGCAAATCATGTAAAATCAAATAGACGAACAACGAACCAACCAACCAACCAAACAGATAGACAGACAGACAGACAGACAGACAGACAGACAGACAGACAAACAAACAAGTAAAAAAAAGCAACATAAAAACAGCGATAACAACAACTACTACATGTAGCTTTAAGCAAAAATATGATGCAATAAACAGGTTAAACTTGTTTACCAGTATTTGCTATTTCTTTAGATCACCATTGGTGAAGGTCTACTGAGCCTCTTCAATCAGCAACATTTTGACATGATTCGTCTCAGAAACCCATGGGGACAGAAAGAATGGAACGGCGCCTGGAGCGACGAGTGAGAATTATAATTATTGGGTGAGATTGTAGGAACTTATCGAACAATTTTTCATCTCCTTTTTTGCTTTTTATGTGGCAGTTCTGACGAATGGAAGAAGTTGAAAGAAAGTGACAGACAGAAGCTGGGAATAAACTTTGAAAATGATGGTGAATTCTGGTAAGTTCACTGAACTGTTTGACTACTTTGTATCACATTAAAAAGCAATCCATAACTTTGCTTTCTTTGTTCCACATAGGATGTCTTTTGAGGATTTCTGTTCACACTTCACAAATGCAACACTTTGTCACGTGATCAATCCATCAATTATTAATGTCATCTTTAAGCAATGGCATGTTTATAAACATAATTACCAATGGACCCCTGGACAGAATGCTGGAGGATGTGTGCAGAACAGAGAATCCTTCCTAAAGAACCCACAGGTAAGAGTTGATGGGATCCCTGTGTATATTTCAGTGGAGCGGATTTTGTATGACTGTCGGCACGGTTACTAATCTCTTTCGCAGCCGTTTTTTGTATCTGGATCCCTGTCAAAAGAAACTCTTTGGGAGGGACAGGGATCCCGTTACAAAAAACGGCTGCGAAGGAGACTACACGCTTACGGCAGGAATTTTGAATGTATTTATAGACATCACGGCACTGACATGATCACGGTACGGCGTGGTAACTTTCCCACTTATATGAAAACGCGCGTCAGTGACGTCACAACTCAAACAAACCAAATTGTTCATCTTCTTGAGTCCGATTTTGGCAGTTGGTTTTTACTGTATGACCATTTTTAAATTGGTTGAAAATAAGCAATATTTTCATGATAAAATGTATGTTTCTCCGTGTTCTTTTCAGTACGTTTATAGTTTCATGATCTTTGTGTGAGTCATGCGCCGCGCTATTGAAAAGATCTACCATTACATGGTATGCGGCCGTGAAAAAGTTACCAATGCAGTTTTAAAAAACGTTCCCGCCCACTTTGTTTGATTTATGGAACAGAATGGCCAAACTCTCGCCACGAACTTTTCTCCATCGAGCGCACAGTGATGAATTTGATGGTAAATGAATGAAATAGAATTAGCGTACACTTCAAGAAACGCCCGTAAATTTTATCGGGTCTTTCAAGAAACGGGTCTACAGTCTCCATGTAAACGTCTCACCCGAAAATCATGTGAAACTCGTCCCTTGACTCGTCCCGTTCCGTCCCGTTCCGAAATCGTTCCAGAGTTTTCCACAGCAACATTGCAAGGGGGTGTGAGTGGAACCGTTCTCAGTAAAAATCCACTGCGCATGTGCGTCAAAAAGCCAATCGTGCCGCGATTGCCACAGTGGACGAAATCGGCTGACGTGTTCCTATGTACGCTTCTACCTAATTCGAAACCGGGAGAACCTACGTAGCACGCAATTGATGTAATAAACTCATAAAAATATAATGAATAAATATTAAAAAGAATAGATAGAACGACAATAGAATACAATAGATTTTATGAATACATTCCATCAACTGAGTGCTATGTAGGTTTTCCCGAATAAGAACTTTTATTCCAAATGTTTCCACTTGATATCGAAATGCAAAAGACAAAGAATCTTATTCCCAGAGAATTTTAAATTGCCATATGTTTACCCAGGCTTCCGTAGGAAGACCTGGGTTGACATTTCGGCTTCGTTTTCCTTCAGTCACAAATCGACATTCCTCTAAAGCACATGCGTGAAATCAAACTGACAACAACTGCCTTTAGTTCAGTCTTTCACTAGCGAGTTTCAATCTCGTACCCAGACCCTGCGTTCCTCTTGGTCAGCGACCGAGAAACGAGAGGCTCTGGCCAATACAGTTATTTGGAGCACTCTGATTGGTTGACAGAACAATGGAAGGAGCGTTTGAATTTTACATTCTTCGCATATTTTGAGGATCGAGATTTCCCGGAATCATCCTAATTTATTACTTCTAGATCGATTTTCGATTAGTAAAATTGTTAAACTAGAGCTAGGTTTAT
This sequence comes from Telmatactis stephensoni, assembly GCA_029948255.1. Classification (NCBI taxonomy): domain Eukaryota; kingdom Metazoa; phylum Cnidaria; class Anthozoa; order Actiniaria; family Isophelliidae; genus Telmatactis; species Telmatactis stephensoni. The sequence continues at coordinate 272,448 of JALIZF010001582.1, forward strand.
AGAAGAATGGAAAGACAACATCTAGCTAGAGAAAAACTACACAGGCTTTTGAAGATTTTTTGTCTTCAACTTTCGATGGTTTGTTGTGCTTCCGGCCTGTCACTTAATTTCTGAAGCAGTTTATTTCAAATTTCTGTCTGACTCTATCGAAAGTAGCTTGATGTACAAAACACTTTCTAGCTAGCTGCTCGAAAAATCATCCGAGGTTAAATTCTTACATCAGAACAAAGCATTGGTTACTTGGCTTATTAATGTATTTTTTCAAGGTTTGTTTTTAAGTTTTCGTGAGCTTTTGCCGACACATCTTCACTTAAACTTCTTAACAATAATATACAGTCTCAGCACAGGGCCCCCTAATCATTCATAAATGTTTTAGTCTTTTGCGCGCGCATATATGGAATATATATGGACGTAAGGTTTTAGGCTTCCTGTGATGCTTCACCGTGCGCAGGCTTCGTGGGTATCCTGTGTAAGCTTCCTGTCACAGGAAAATGTTGTAATTTATAAAAAGCAGAGCACGTGCTCTTTCCACAGGAAGCCCAAGTAGAATATTACACATGCACGCTCAAATAAAAAGACTAAACAACGACGATTTAGGTACATTTTTATTACCTTGGTTCAAAAAAAATTCTGTTTGATTAGGGGTCCCTGTGGTCTCAGGTTTGATATATTTCATGGAAAATAAGTTTTACATTAGTCTGTTTTAAAAAAACATGAATTATGTAAATATTATTGATCCAAAATTGCCAATTAATATCATTTAATAAATATTACGTTAGTAATAAATCAATATATTCACTACCTCAGTGTTTAATTTCTTAAACTTCGTACTTCTTTGCAGTTGATAGTGCTTCTTTCTAACGATCGCGAGTGCCTGGGTTCACGCAGCTGTGCGTCTAGTTTACTAAGACGTCACATCAAAACAATGTATTGTATAAACGCTAAGGATCATGGTCGTAAGAAAAGGGCAACTCAGCAGCAACACAAAGAAAAATTGATATAAAAATGCACTTTATAGAACAAAGGAAAGCGGCAACAGCAATCAAATGCAATGAATATTGTTTATTTAACAATTTTATTCAAATTTCTGTTGTTCTGTATTGACCGAATCGAAATGTGGCGGCAAATTTGAATAACTATTGTTCTGGACTGACTAGCCTCGTGTTCACGTGGAAACACAAAAGCACTTGAATGAGAGGCTAGTCAGTATAAAACAATAGTTATTCAAATTTGCCGCCATATTTCGATTCGGTGTATGATACTATCTGTCCCAATCGTAAACAAGCCGTGACGTCATAATGGAATAGGGCAATTGTGTAGAAACATACATAGGAACATGTTAGTCGATTTGGTCTATTCTGGCAATGACTGTAGATGGATAGACATTTTTGATTAAATTTTTGTTTTTTTTGTCTTTCTATTTAGTACGCATTTAGTATAAAGGAAGGAGACGCTGGTCAGGCGATGGTGGCACTGATGCAAGAAGACAGACGAAAGGACAAGGATAAAGGAGCCACTAATTTGACCATTGGGTTTTTCGTCATGAAGGTCAGTCGATGATGGTGGAGATGATGATAATGATGATTGTGATGGTGATGATGATGATTGTGATAATGACGACGAGTATGGGACTGATATGGTAGCAAAAAATATGTTATTTTTCTTGATTACGATACGACCATGTAATCTATAATTGCCACTGGCACTAAGCGCATGTTGAACAACACGGCCCTGGTTGCTTATTGTATTATTATATTAGAGGAACAAGTGTGGCGTTGTTGGTTAGTGCACTGGGTAAAGTGCGCACCGTCGGCTTCAGGTTTACCAGTAACTCTTGAAGTTATAATTGATTGTCACTATTTACCAATGAATAAATAGAAAACGCGCGCGCGTGCTGTGTGCAGATTTAGAGTTTTCTATTTTATCTATCTAATTATTTATTTATTTAAACAATATTTATACAGGCTTGTCCAGTTCAGCCTAAGGCTGGTTTAAATGGAGTCCTGATATAAAGAAAAAACAAAATTACAATACATTTACACGCATAACAAGACAAAGAAAAATAACAAAAAAGCTAATAATTTCATAATTTAGTTTTGAAGTAATTTTTGAGAGTCTTTTTAAATTTTACGATGTTTGATTCTTTTCGATATTTGAGCCGTAACAAATTCCATGTATTAGCTCCATTTATTCTGAATGAATTTTGATATTTCGTGGTGCGAACTGGTGGAGGTCTAAGCAAATCTTTATTCCTAGTATTATAATTATGTACGTCAGAGAAAAGCCTAAATTCGTGTAGCAAATATTCTGGTGCTAAGTTATTCAGACATTTGAAAACCTGTAGGCATATATGGTAAGATCTCCTAGACTGCAAAGACGGCCATGAAAAGATAGTATTTAATAGATCAACTTGATCGGTAGATTTAATCCCCTCAATGACTCTGGCTGCCCGACGATGTAATTGATCTGAGGTAGCCTTTATTAATCTTTCCGCAGCTATCCCAGACGGCACAACAGTAGCACAAAGAGCGGCAAAATCATTGCATTGTAAAGCGTGATACATGCTTCTCTAGGAATGACCTTTCGAGCTTTCCGTAACATGCCAATCCGCAATGAAATTTTGGAAGCAATGTAGTCGATATGGTCATTCCAACAAGAAAGACATTTTATAAAATACAACGTTTTCGAGCAAATTCAGTATCTATTTACACTGACGAAAAATTCGAAAAGCTAGTGCGCGTGCGTGCAGTGTGCATATTTAGAGTTCGCACGATATGCGTCCTTCGGCCAACGAGAGCGCGCGTTATATGCTGGTTATTTTATAACGTAAAAAGAGGTCGTTTACCTCAAGTTGTATATAATACAATTATCTTCAATTTTTTCCATAGGTGGAGCAAAACCGAAAATATCGTCTCCACACGATGTTCGAAAAGGCAGGGGACTCCATCTTTATCAACGCCCGTGAGGTCATGAGTAGATTGCATCTTGCTCCAGGTCGCTATGTGGTGGTGCCTTCCACGTACGAGCCAAATGTTGCTGGAAGCTTCTTGATAAGAATTTACACAGAGAAACGATCCAGCGCCATGTAAGTAATGAGAACGCTTTCGAATTTCCTCAAGAACTCACAGGCAAATCCAACTGTCCCTGTTACGCACGCAAAGAAGAATACTTCAGGGGACGAGATTGCGAATCAAACTCGTTCTCAACCTCTGATTGGTCACCAAGATCGGGTGGCATGGTTGGCCGAGCGTGAACGTGCATGTCATTCACCGCTGTGGTCCAGGTTCGATTCCCAGCTCGGGCACTAGATCATATGTGAACTGAGTTTGTTCCATGCCGCGAGGGATTTTTCTCTGGGTTCTCCGGTTTTTCTCCCTCAGCAAATATCGACATGTTATAGTTGAGTGTTGTATGTAAAGTATTTAATGTAGAGGTAGTGAGAGTGCCAGCAGATGAAGAACCACTATGTAGACAGGCTGCTGTGAAAAGATGATTTTTTTATCGATAAATAGCCATTTTTTTCGTGTTAGCGTGCGCATTTTCATTTCAGCGATAGTCTTGCTTTAAAGCAAAGCTATCAGATATTGTCGGACCATAAATTCAAAACGCAAGCAATAATTCAGTGTGCATAAGAGCAAATCTCTAAAAAATCATTGAAATAAAAGAAATTGTAACTCAAATAATGTAGAACCCTTTTTTAGAGCGGAGAATGGCCCGTCATAAGCAAAATGTCCAAAGAGATAAACTATCATAGATGTTTGATAACTTAATTTTGATTTTGCTAAAGAAATAGAAAACGCGCCCGCGTACTGTGTGCAGATTTAGAGCACGCAGGGATTCATCAGTACATGATAGAAGTGTTAAGCCGAGTGCTTCTCAACGCTTCTTGAGTGTTCTGATCCATCCCCAAGTGCTCTAAATCTACACACAGCACAGCGGGTAAGTTTTCTATTTCTGTTATAAAATACAACGTTTTTGAGCAAATTCATTGTTCATTTACACTGGCAAAAAATTCGAAAAGTGCCCGCGCGTGCTGTGTGTATATTTAGAGTTCGCAGTATACGCGTCCTTCGGTCAATAAGAACGCGCGTTATTTGATGGTTATTATATAATGATCGATGTTTTCCTCGATTTCCTCAGGTTCTTGGACCAAGACCACTCGGTGGGAAGTAAAATCTGGTGTTGTTTGCCACGCTGTCGTACACCACATTGCATCATCTCCGTCACTATAGTGGGTGCTACAGGCCTACAGAAGAGCGGAGTCAGCTTGAGTGAGTAGCGTTCTCTTCGCTTAGAGTGCAAAGTACATCTAGCCTGTTTAAACTCTTTGACTTGGACCTCAACCGGATGTGATAATTACCTCACCCGGAAGTGCCAATTACGGTGACGAAGTCTCGGGTTGAGGTTTAGCTGTTTAAAAGCGCTCTTTTTGTGAAGTGACCCTTATACACGAAAGACTAAAGCGGAGTTACACAGGGCCCCCTAATCATTCATAAATGTTTTAAATAGTCTTTTGCGCGCGCGCATATATGGGATATTGTTTTTGCATTGGGCTTCCTGTGATGCTTCACCGTGCGCAGGCTTCGTGGGTATCCTGTGTAAGTTTCCTGTCACAGGAAAATGTCGTAAGGCGCCTAACAAGCTAGGAACCGTTGATATTTTTGTGCGCCATTTGCCTTGACAACACTAATTTATAAAAAGCAGAGCACGCGCTCTTTTCACAGGAAGCCCAAGTAGAATATTACACATGCACGCGCAAATAACAAGACTAAACAACGACGATTTAGGTACCTTTTTATTACCTTGATAAAAAAAATTTATGTTTGATTAGGGGGCCCTGTGGGATTTAATTAAACTTAAAGCACGATTGCAGTTTTGTTTCCACTGGATTGTTTCCATTGACCTTTGCATCCACATGATCTACAATCCCTACCAATACTTATTGACGTGATGTGAAACTCAGAGTATTTTTGTATATTTATCACTTTATTACCATTGTCATTAATCCTCCGATCACTATACAATGTTACTGGTAACTATAAGGTCTGTCCGACTGATTTTGGGATGGTAAATTCCCGGGTTTTCACAGCATCATTCCAAGGGAGGGGTGTGGAGGACTCGTTATCAGTAAGATCCATCGCGCGTGCGTCAAAAAGCCAATCATTCCAACAATTCTGGACTACTACTTCATGTATAACCTCACTATTCAAGTTGCGCAAGGATTCCACTGAGTAACAATAGTGTAACTTGAACAGTGCCTTTTCATGGGATCATACATGAAGTAGTAACCCTGGCAATAATTCAAGTTCTCGAAAGAAATCATTCGAACATGTTTTCTTTTTACAGCTCCTGATCCATATGCCACAATTTCCTGTGAGGGAAGAAAAGTCAAGACTCCTGTCCTGAAGAACACCTTGGAACCAAGATGGAACGCTGGAGCTTTGTTCTACGTAAGACAGCCACAGAAGAGCCAAATTGTTGTTCAGGTTTGTATTAATTCTATTTAGAAAAGTTGATTAAAATTAAGTGAATTAATGGAGGTGAGATCTCAAGGGAGTTGACACTCGATGTGGGGATGACATGAATAGACTACAAGATTTTTCATAAAATGTCCAGGAAAAGCTAAAGCTTAGCTAAAATAAGAAAATAAAAGATCATTGGCACGGTCTTCTGGGACACCCTCTAAATGAATATCGTCTTTCTTTTGACCCCTCCCCCCCCTCCCCTCCCTCCCCTTCCACTCTGAAAATCGGCTCACCGTTTCATGATATACTACTCTTTTTGCAGATCTGGGATTACAATTGGACCGGTCTTCTGGGACACCCTCTAAATGAATATCGTCTTTCTTTTGACCCCTCCCCCCTCTCCCCCCTCTCCCCTCCCTCCCCTTCCACTCTGAAAATCGGCTCACCGTTTCATGATATACTACTCTGTTTGCAGATCTGGGATTACAATTGGACCGTTGATACCTTCATGGGACAGGCCAAGATATCCATTAACGTAAGTAACTCGAAAACTCAGTCCACCCACAGACTCAAGGGTCGCCGTCGTCAACAAGACATGGAGGTCCCTGGCAGCATCACGGTACAGATTGCCGCTTACAAGGATCTGTTTAGTATCTAGGAAACTGTCTGGTATCCAGGCAACGATAGAAATGGTATCTAGGCAACGGCAATGGTAATTTTGGCGGTAAAAACAAAAATGCAGGTTGAGCACGTCAAGCCATTAATCAAACATAAATGTAGTTTCAAGGGTGTTTAGTTACTATGGCAACGCTCGTGTCATATGTTCGGTATCTAAGTAACAAACAAAACTTAAACCTTTGTCAACACTGAAGTCTAAATATAGCCTTATTAAATTAGTTGGTTAGTGACGCTATTTAAGATTACTAAGAAAAGCAGCAAAATATCTGTAGTCTGTGAAAATGGTACCACTAGGGGTGGGGGCTGGGGAGACGAGGGATATAAGTCGCTACTTTCAATTACCCTTCCTTTCCCCTCTCTCTCTCCGCCTCCCACTTCCTTAGCGCTAGCTCGTAAGGTAAATACCAGATGAAATCGATAAAACCAAATATACAACTTTGAAGTACATCTAAAGAAGCAAAATAATCATTTCCACTAATTATAAATGAAACATTTGGAAGAAAATAGATGAAGTTCGAGGTGTCAAATTTTGAACTGATGACCAACCTTTTATAGTCTACTTTTGGAAACATTTTGGCTATATATTACCCTGCTAAGAGAGGTTTCTCCGATAAACAGAAAGAAACCTTATGTGCGATAAATTATTGACTGAAATGCAATGCAAGAGCTTAAATATTCTCCTTGTTGTTAAGGTATGGCCTGTGGATAAGTGTAAAAGACGTCCATTTTATGAAAATTGTACAATTTACCTTTAGCATGTTCTCGTGCGTTTTGCGGATTCTTAACGTCTTTGCAGTCTGCAGCTTTTATAGAATGTAGTTTTGTATTAAAACAATGAACAACGGTCGAGATCTTAAGCATTCTGTTTAATAAAGCCTGGTTCACACTAGCGACGCATGCGCAAGCAGAAGCACAAGTAACAGACTTAGTAATGTACTGCTCATTAGCATTACTTGTTCTTTCACTAGTGACATAAGCATAAGCACAAGCAACATACACAGACTCAGTAATGTACTGCTTATTAGCATTACTTGTTCTTTCACTAGTGACATAAGCATAAGCACAAGCAACATACACAGACTCAGTAATGTACTGCTCATTAGCAGTGCTTGTCTTTTCACTAGTGACATAAGCATAAGCACAAGCAACATACACAGACTCAAGTAATGTACTGCTCATTAGCAGTGCTTGTCTTTTCACTAGTGACATAAGCATAAGCACAAGCAACATACACAGACTTTGTAATGTACTGCTCATTAGTAGTGCTTGCTCTTTCACTAGTACTTGTGACATAAGCATAAGCACAAGCAACATATACCGACTCAGTAATCTACTGCTCATTAGTAGAGCTTGTCTTTTTTTCACGTGTGTAATAAATGCGTTACTGAGTCTGTGTATGTTCCTTGTGTTAATGCTTGCGTCGCTAGTGAAAACCAGGATCAATGCACCTCCAAAAGTAAAGCAGAACAAAAAGAAACTAAAGCCTTACCCTTTTGGTAATGATCTCGTTTCCAGGACTGCTAAGGAGTAGACGGGACAACTGGCTCCCTAACTAATCGAGGAAAAGGATACACTACTCTCTGTACCTAAATATTTCCTAATATTTAAGATCTCTAACGAACATGGTCTATTGATTTAGATCGTTTCCACGAACGTTTTACGATCGATATACCTTCGGCAAATTTTCTTGCCGATGGATTACCCTGAGTACCAGACACCCAAGTAGTTCCCTTCTTATCTCCTCCCCAGTTCTACTTGGGCCCTAGTACCCATCGATTACCCCGATCGATTTGCAGTGTACAACTTTTGAAAACTCGTTGAAAATAGGTTTTGTAGAGTTTTCTGGTATATTTGGTTAAGAACATATTCGTAATTTACAGTTTATGTAAAGCAGTAACTGTTGTGTATTTTCTAGAGCCAGAGTTAGAATAAACTATGGATCAATCCATAAATGATATAATGAATGCTTCGCAGATTTCTTTCGTTGCTAGGAAATGTGGATGGACTGGGAATCCGCGTAGTAAGAAACAACTCTGAGGAAACCCGCTTAATAAGACTGGGGAAACCCGCGTAGTAAGACTCTGGGGAAACGCGCGTAGTAAGAAACGACTCTGGGGTAACCCACGTGGTAAGAAACGACTCTGGGGAAACCTGCGTGGTAAGAAACGACTCTGGGGAAACCCGCATAGTAAGACTCTGGGGAAACCCGCGTGGTAAGAAACGACTCTGGGGAAACCCGCGTGGTAAGAAACGACTCTGAGGAAGAGAAGCAGTGGTCTAGCCAGGGTCCGTTGGCCAGGGACCGCGGAGACGGGGGGCTGGGGAGGGTATAGCCCCCCCACTTTTCGCGATGAAAAATTAAAAATGATTGTTTCAAAATTGGACTAATACTGTTTTTAAAGGTTATAATTGACCTTTTCTCTTGTCATGGGATTCTTGATAGAGAAGTGAAATGCGCCAGCGTTTTATGGCGGGATTTCAGTTCATGCACAGTATCTCGGTCGTTTAGCTGTTTGTTTTCAAATGTTTAAAATTCTGCACATCAGAAACTGCAGAAGAAATCTTGTAAATGACGCCACGAGGAAAAGATGAACTTTGTCATTCTCAAGTCAGTGAATCAAAGAAAGGTTGTACGCAACATACTTTTCTGTAAAAGTTTTGCCGGGCGACTCGCGCTAGGCCTTCCTAAGAGCTAATTGTATTCTATGTCTGAGCTACAAATCAACCATTTCTTTCACTGATATTCTTTGTGGGGGGAGTGACGCGCACAATGTATTTATCCTAGGAAGTAGCCTTTGTGAACACCTATATCTTAGCTCTTGCCCTCTTTAATTTTCAGTTGAGCCCTACTTATTTATTTTTCTTTCTCTCTCTCACTCTCTCTATCTTCTTTCTAAACGTATAGGACAATATACTTTCCCATAGCTTTACTTTCTAAATGTTTGTTGTTGTTGGTTTTATCAAAATTGTTAATGAAATTGACGCGCCTTAGCCGAGTCTAAATTTCGCGCTCGCTACGCTCGCGAAAAAGAATAATCATAATATGTTGTTTTTGCTCTCAGAATTTTAAGGCTTGCTAAAGCCCTGCGATGTTACTTTAAAAGGGTGTTTGAGGAAGTTACGCCCCGCCGTGTTTTGTAAAATGGTGTACCCCTCTTTAAAAAGTCTAGATCCGTGCTGCAGCCCCCCAACTTTTGAAGGTGCTCCGCGGTCCCTGTTGGCAAGAGCAACCGAGCGGATCGAGGGAGCGATTTAGGGACGTCTTGGGGCGGCATGTGCATCTCCTTAATATCAGCTGAATAATTTGAAATTATGAACTTTTGAATGTACCAAAATACATGCGTGTTCATGACAGTTCGTATACAGTTTTTAATCAAAGAATTGCCGATAACCTTTCAAACTTCGAATCCTATCTGGAGCTCAGATTACTTTTCTGAGCTGTTCGTAAGTGAGTTTGAAAAGTTTATCATTCTTTGCTCATATTTATTTACTACTTACGTTATTTCCATCATTTCTATATATAAATAAATTCATTTTCCGGTCTCCATGTAATTAAACCTCTAACTCGAAAATCACATAAAACTCGTCCCGTGACTCACTAATTAGTCTAGGACACCCATTGGTAATGATCAGGGCAGTAGCTACCACGAGGCAATTGCCTCGATAAAATTTCAGATATTATTCAGTTTTCTTGATATCACAAACGAGTTTGCGTCGAGAAACGACCACTCGAAAAGAAATTCAGAATTTTGACAACGAAGGACTTTTGGTAAGGATTAGACTTTTTTATTTAGAAATAAAAGGTTAATATTTTCATAAAAGTTTAAACGGTTTCGACCTGGTGGTCGAAAACGTAACTTTTATGAAAACGTTATGCGGGCCGACTTCTTTTTTTCCTTCTTTTCCCTTGGGGCCAGCCACAAAACAAAAGAAGTGAGCCCGCTTAACCGGTCCAGCCCGGTTCATATAATCCCAGGCCCTTAGAGCGGGTTTCATAAAATGAAGCAATTAACCAGAGTATCAGGCCTTCCTCCCCAGTCCCCCTCCCCTACTCCCCCAACCATCCCACCACAGATACTCATGTTAAGAAGCAATCTACAAATATATCAGAGAGAACAAAAGCAACCAAGCAAAATCACACACACAAATGTTAAAGCTCTTTTATTTTTATTCTTTAAATGTAACATCGAGTGCAATAAAAAAAGTGAAATAGTTTGAACGGAACCATCGCTCCAACATTACAAAACTCTTATCAAAATTAACCGGGCAAGAACAAACATTGACCTATAGGTCCAATAGGGACGTAGTAAGATTACCAAGTGCCAAGGGACTTCATGACAACAAAACAAGAATGTCTGTGAAAGGACAAGAGGGACACACGAGTACATGGAATATAAAGTATTAGAGGGACATCAATCGGTCTTCATTCTTTGGCTTGTCATTCTATAAATAATACTATCACGTCCAGGGTCCATATACCATAGTACCAAGGAGACAACATACACGGTCAGCACAATGGCGACCACTAACCATAACCAAATATTGAAGATGGTCGAGTAGAAAGGTTTGTAATTGTAGGCAAGATTTAGAGTCGTGCTATTCGCCTGTAAGATGAAAGCAAAAGGGATTAGGATCATTTCTTAACTTTATACCAATGCGCTGGTTGAACATAGCTTAGCACTGACTGACGGACTGACTGACTCACTGATTGACGGACGGACGGACGGACGGACGGACGGACGGACTGACTGACTCACTGATTGACGGACGGACGGACGGACGGACGGACGGACGGACGGACGGACTGACTGACAAACAAAATAAAAGGTCATCTACCTAATTGCATTTGTTTATACAGGCTGAGTTTTGCAGCTAAGAGCTAATGTGCGCCTGTTTTCTCTCATACTCACTACCTCTACATTAAATTATTTTGCAAACATTGCTCAACTCAAATGTTGAGTTTTGCTGAGGGAGGAAAAACCGGAGAACCCGGAGAAAAGTATGCCCAAAAATATGACCAACTATAATGTATTACGCATACTTTCGACTGAGCAATCGTCCAGCATCGGGAGTTAACTTATCTTATCTCTTATCCAAGTGATAATTGGAGGATGGCAAGACAAAAACTATTACATTAACATTGGTCACAGTTTTGAGCTTCGCGCTGTAAATTGTCCCTATAAAAAACTTGTACACAGAATCAGTTATTGTTTTCGTTTCACACACTCTCTCGTTTCAGTACTCTGCAAAACAATCCTACCTTCGATGCAGGAGAGGCAGATTCCTCTACTGCTCTTCTCGCTCGATGTAACACCGACCCACCAACACAATTTACCTTAAAAGACAAACATCAGTCCATAAAAGTCTTGGATTGGTAGCTCTGTGTTAGGGACAAGATAACGGAATACTGGGGGGGGGGGGGGGGGGGCGTAAATAAGGAAATCTCAGATGTGCCAGCAAAGGAGCAAAGTTCCAAGCTCTCTCTATGTACTTCGATGAATTCGAGCGTGACGTGAAGCCTTTAGTCTCATGCATCTCGCTCGTTCTTGCATTAAGAGGGCCCCATGATTATCGTTGTTTAACATTCTGTACCTTCAGTTTCGACTGCATGCTTAACAACTTGCTATGAAGTGAAGAACACAGAGAATCCAACACTGCAGCATCCTAAAAACACGTATAAGACTGTTATTTGAAACGTGTTGATAATACTGTAGAACGCCACAAAAACGACCAACTGTAGCTGTCCATTATAGAGGTGTCCATAAACAATATATATAGACACACTCATTTTTTTTTACAACTTTATTGGACAAACAAGAAATAACATAATTGAAATACAAGATAAAGAAGGTAGAATAACAACAAAACAAATTTTAATATAAAACAAAGGTGCAGTGCTTGCCGGTTTTTCACTAGTGACAAGCATGAGCACAAGCAACATACACAGAGTTAGTAATGTACTGCTCATTAGCAGTGCTTGTCTTTTCACTAATGACATAAGCACAAGCAACATACGTAACACAAGCAACGTACGCGACTAACGTGACGTAACATAACGTATTGTCCTGCAATACTCGTCTCTTCTCGTGGGTATGGGATAAATGCGAGTTGTGTATGCTGCTTGTGCTTATTCGCGGTAAAATATCGTTGCCATGAAGTACCTACCACGTCTCCTCGTAGGGTTACACTTGGTAGTTGCTGAGTGAAGGACTCAATAGAATCGGATGAAATGTGGGGCTCCAAGTGATGGAAAATGTGATTAACCTCGTTTGGGAATTTATCTTTTAGATTTCTGTTGAGATGTGGAAAAGCATGGTAAGGACGACGTACGAATGTAACGAGATCGAGGAAGGGAAGAAAGGGTTAAAGCGAAATAAGAGTGGAAGGGAAATGAGAAAAGAAAGAGAGCAAGGGAAGAAAAGTGCAAAGGGAGAAATGGAGAAAGGAAGGAGGGGAGGGAGGAAGGAAGGGAGGAAGCGAGGAAGGGAGGGACGGAGGGAGGGAGGGACGGACAGACGGACGGAGAGGGGGAAGGAAGGAGCGAGGGAGGAAGGAAGGAAGGAAGGAAGGAAGGAAGGAAGGAAGGAAGGGAGGGAGGGAAGGAGGGAGGGAGGAAGCGAGGAAGGGAGAGAGGAAGGAGGACAGAGAAAAAGAAAGCGATTTACAGAGAAAAGACGATAAACTGTGACAACTGTACGTTACCCTTTCCATTCCATGGTCAAAACTTCCACCACAGCATTTCCATTGTACAAATCATAAAAGCTTTTGGTCAACTGGAAAAACAAATATGTCCTCTCTGCTAAGTCTCTAGAAAATTTCTAAAGCTGATGAAGCTAAAATCACTCACCTTGGAAATCAATGAAGAGAGAAATACAGCAGCACCTTTAGCTTGGGGAGAATTCTCACTATACCGATCTCGTAGAGCCTAGAGAAAAAGTGAAATAACGGTAGAAAATTGTGGGAAACCCTTGTGGGAGTAAAATGGAATTTTAGACACAGAAACCCCGTCAAGTTAAGTTATTGGAAACCAATTTTTTCACTTACTTTAAGAGACGAAAAGCTGAACGTCAAAATGTCGGGAATATTGTCGTTCACGAGTGCAGGATTCCTTTTTAGCTGAAAATCAAGACATCAAAAAGTTTCTTTAGAAACTGGAAAACCTCTCTACACTTGTTGCTCTTGGTAACCAGTAGTCACTTACAAGGGGTTTTTCGTGTAATTTTTTATTTCACATGAGAGAAAAGAAGTTCAGTCGCAGAAAGACTGAGATGACTAATATTTGAGGTGGTTTCCCAGAAAGATTTTGTACCATTACAACAATCTTCTTTAATTCTTCTCTCTAAAGTTAAATTCAATTGTCTCTGACTTGATAAATAAACCATTTCACCGCTCTCGTCGTTCAACCCCAGCCTCGACAGCGTGAAATATATTCTTTAGAAATTGACTACAGCCCATGGTAATGTAAGGAATGCACACATTAATAAACAATCGAAACACTTTAAAAGTTCAATAAGCCAGTTCGGAGTTTAAGAATCGTTTTCAGTGCGCATGCGATTTTATCCCGAACTTCTCACCTTCTTTTGTTTAAACCTTCTTTTGTTTTTAATCAAACAAAAAAAGGTGAGACATTCGGGATAAAATCGCATGCGCATTAGAAACGATTCTTAAACTCCGAACTGGCTTATTCTAAAGAATATGCTACACGCTGTCGAGGCTGAGGTTGAACGACGACAGCCGAGAAATGGTCTACAAAAACATTTGTTTATCAGACGTTTCGATCGATGGCCGTGATCCGAAATGTCTGATATATAAATGTTTCAATTTTTCAAGTTAAGTCAGAGACAATTTAATTTACTTTAAATATGAATCCTGACTACAGTTATAGAATTTTCTTCTTTCTACTTTTAAAACATTTCTTTTTCTCTTTTCTTCCTTCATTGGACACTTCTCTTTCTCTTTTCTTCAGTTCTTTCACTCAACTCAAGGACTTCGAGTCCTAAAAACGAAAATTCATGCGGGAGATAATGGAGTTCTAGAGTTTGGTAAGCAATATAATTGTGAGCATTACCTTTTCTAGGATATCTGTGACAATTTGTGCCTCAGCGAAAAGCAGGAAGTCCTCCTGTAACAATCACAAAGAGTACGAGTTAAATCATTATCATCATCATCGATCATCAATTATCATCATCATCATCATCATCATCATCATCACATTTCACCTTTTTGTTCAAATCGAACACAGCCTTGTCTTGCCCAGGAATAGCTACTGTAGCGACATGAGCATCGCTGGAAAACTTGATTCCTGTAAACACAAAAACTTTGTAAGAGCTTGTTAAAATATGGAACACACCAACCGAACTTACCATCAGCAAATGTTTGTTGCAATTTTGCGAGAATCTAGGCAAACGAAAAAGATAACTTAAGTTAACAATTAGCCACTTTCATACCGTGAAGACTGGGTACGAGTCCCTCAACTGTTGATGATGGTAACGCAAAACTCATATAGTCAGAAAGAGCACATCGAGCTGTATATAATCCCGAAGTTTGGTGTTAATCGGTTTAATATTCAATGACTAACAGCCGTGCAAAAATGCTAGAATTTACAAAGAAATGTATGGTTGTAGGGACATTTGTGGACATTTGTCCCTACAACCATACATTTCTTTGTAAAATCTAGCATGTTTGAACTGCTGTATCTCTTTCAATGTATATCCGATTAACATCAACCCTCGGGATTATATACAGCTCGATGTGCTCTTTCTGACTACATAAGTTTTGTGTTGCCATCATCAAAGTTTAAGGGACTCGTACCCAGTCTTCACGGTATGAAAGTGGCTAATGATGTTTCTTGAGAGTAGAACATTTGACTAGCATGGATACCGCGTTCAATTCAGTACGAATTGAAGTGTCACTATTTCACGTTTTGGCGTAATTTTTGTTCATTTTTAATTCCATTTTTTAACGAAATATCATTAGCCCTTCGCGAGATCATATTCTCTGGAAATGTAAACCGGTTACATGTACATCCAGATTAGATAAGCCTTCTTTAAAGCAGACACCCAAAGGTCAGAGAAAAGTGTCAGTATTATAGAGGTGTCGCAGGTTCCACTGTGATTTCCATACCTGTTTTTTGGTTAATTGTAGGTCCTCGAAGATTCCGGCATTGTTTTGGTCGGTGAGTTGAAACTGTTCCTTCTCTTGGTTGTAGAAGAATGAATGACTGTTTTCGCCTGAGCTTGATCCACTTGCCGTTAGCTAGAAAAGTGAATTTAGAATAGTAATATCAATGATGGCAAAGTTCACTGGGATTGTAGTTTGTAGTTTTGAGTATTAGAGATCCGATGAAGCTTTGTCAGTGAGTCAGTTTATTAGGAGGGGGAAAGGATTTAAACAAATAAACAAACATGACAAACGAATCAGTGAACGACAAATAAACAAACGGACCTACGAGCGAACAAACAGACAACAAACAAACGAACGAACGAACGTGGAAGGCCCAAGCGAACGCTCCAAACAATGTTGGCTAACACCACCAAACATTATTGGCTCCAACGTGTTGGATACGTTTATTGAACACTGTTTAGAGCCAAGAATATTCAAAACGTAACACAACAATGGCTGGGTTTCAAACGGCTGTTGAGTCTTGTCATCTAGTGCTCTCAACCAGAGAATATTCTATTGAAAACTTGTTTTTCAGCTGATGAAAATTTCAACAAGACTGGAAATGACGTCATATGAAACCCAGCAATTTTGGATATTGTTGTTGGGAGCTTTTGTACAAAAGAACAACATACAAACCAATAAAGATTAGAATCAAGTGAATGAAGAATAAAAATGAAAGAGAGAACCATCAAACATCGAAAAAGAAAAACAACACAAAATAAAGCTTCCTTGTTTGGGAAGAGAGCTTTAGGAGGAGATACATAAGGAAACCAATTTTATTTTCATTAATTTATCGGAAGTAAGCATCTTTTTCCTTTATTTTCACTATCTACGCTAAAGCGCCGTTTTCTTTAGTTTCTCATGCAGCTCCTCGCAGCCGTGTTTTGTCTCGTCACGCTACGCTCCCTCGCCACGAACGCGTGAGTCTAAACACGGCTACGAGGGAAACTACGTTTTCAAGGAGTAATGGACGGCGAAAGCCCCAACCGTAGCAAAAGAAAGATGTGTCCTTAAATTTAGTGTGGCGGTAAAGCAATTGCCGAGCCAGCTGGCTAGTTTACCTTTCCGTCACCTGAAACTGATAACGCCAATGACTTGCCACCAAACGTCTTTGACACTCGACTGGGGAGGTTTTCTTGCAAAGCATTGGCTTGAGATAGAATTCTTGACAAATCTGGAGCTTCGTCAGTCTGAAACGATATTACTGACTAATTTAACATTCTCTAATAACGGTTTTTGGAAGCGATTTTGTTTAAACAACGTACCTCTTCAATTGGAAAAGATGTTCCGGATTTGAAACTAAAATTGTCGTCTAGAAAAGAAAAGAGACGAAAAATAAATAAATTGTGAGAAGGTGTTTTAGCTAACGCAAATATACGAAACTTTTCACATTCCAAACTTTAATACATAACATTGTCGGCGATTTTGTGGGGGAATGATTTCGTAAAATGTGTAATTTTGTAGCCAGTTGATTTTTAAGTTTCCTTGCTAGCTAGAATAAACCGTGTTTGACATTTTTCGGAGATAACAGTTTTACAGCTGAGAAAACCAGCATAAGACTGTTTGACAATATTTCAGTTGAAACGGCGTCAATTTTCGGCACACTTTGCAACAAATTTTCCGAGATGAAAAAACTCCTCGTTACCTTGTGAAACGCCGTCTACAGCGAACATAATTCTGGCTTTTGGTCGTTTAAACATGTTCCCAGCAAGCAAACCAGACCATGTTATATCCTAAAACGATAATAAAATATCCATATTGAGGCAAAGCATGACAAAAATGCCATCAACTGCACACCAAAATGTTTTGAATTAAAGGAAAACGCAAGAAAATGATTTGTAGACATATATTCCATTTTGTTGCATTTTCATTCATTCTGGCTACTGTAATTCTAATCCTAAACTTTCAAACTACTAGTCTGACAACGCCATTATTGAAAAGAAAACTTATTCCAATAGCAGACTGCTGAGTCAACACACTACCTTAGGAGCTGAGAGGCCAAGAGCAAGTGAATTGACACTTGAAATTTCATTTGAAGGAATAGCACCAGCATTTTGCAAGAAAGAGACATAATGTGGAGTATGAGTTATAAACAACTTTGAAGCTGAAGTCTCCTGCAACAAAGAAACAGTTATAAAATCAGTATATGTTTACAAGATAACTATGCTGAACTTTCACAAACAGTAACTTTGTTGAATACAATCATAAATAATTGACAAGAAATTGTGCAAGGTTGTTCTGCCACATTAAACACAAGCTGCTTTCTACCAATTCTCTTAAAGTTTCTTTCCACCAAATACATCAAGCATTGCAAAAGAAACACTCTGATAACTATCTTGTAAGAGAACAAAATAATGTAATATTCATTGTACGTCCTAGTGAAATAACATATGCACATTCAGTATTGCATTTATCACAGATGAGGAAACAGACAAGCATTGTTTGCTAATGAGCAGTACACTATATTGCTTATGCTTATGTCACTGGTGAAACAGCAGAGAAATGACAAGCACTGATAATAAGCAGTACAGTCCTGAGTCTGTGTGTTGCTTATGCTTATATTACTAGTGTAAACTGGGAATAAATCATCAGAACTAGGCTTAGTACAATACAGTGGCATCAATTTGCAACACAGAAGTACCAGAAATCTTAATCTCCCTTTTTGTACTCCATTGTCAGCAATGTAATCCTCTTTTTATATGGTTATAGATTTCGCTTCATTCCCTATCAAATCTCAATAATATTAAATTGAAGTTGTCTAGTTGCTAACCTTTCCATCTTCCTTGATGATAAATGTGTGTTGCTCATCAGTTGAAAGAGCAGGAACACCTACAACACATGGAACTGTAATAAATACATGATAATCAAACCTCTTTTAAACAATCAACCTTAGGAAATATCCAGCCAGCTCACTGGTTAAGGAGATTTTCCTCTCATTGGAGTCCAAATTTAAAATAACTCAGCAATTGACTGGATTGGTGACCATTTTTACAGAGGATGACCACTAAACAGAGGTTTGAATTTAGAACTTTCTCAAAGATAAAAGAGAGACAATGCACACAAAATTTATTTTCAATAGGAAATACATCCTTTTTTATGTCTGTTTTAGCTTTTGTGGGAAGATGTTACAGCTGACCACTAGTATAACGACAGAGTAAGAGGGCAGGTGTGGAAGCTAGTTCAAAGTCACCAGGTTTTAGCTGGTGATTGTTAATCCCTAATACACATCTCTCTCTATACATGCAGTTAAATCTCATTATTGTGGATACCCTTGAAACCACAATTTTGTGTCCGTAACAAGATATTTTCAGTACACTCTTTGCAATTTTCATTAGTACATTAGTAGCACAGTGTCTGTATTACTGAGGTGTCTGCAAGACAACAGCTTACTGTACCCAACAGGAAGTCTTTAACGTATCAGTCAAATTCAAATATATTTAAGTCTAAATGTATTAGACATTGAGTTCCTTCTGTGTGATATATTCCCTACAAAATTTATTCCACTGTTCTTCTGGTGCCAGTACAGAAGAAAATGAACAGTATTAATCATTTCTTTAAGAACAACTTAATCAGTATTTACTGTTTTGCCACTTTCATGGATTCCTGAATATGATAAGTTATTTGGGCCCCTTTTACTAGAGATAAGACATTATACAGCATCCACATTTTATAGAGGAAACTAAGATAAGTCAAGATAAGGAAAATGCATTGTGTATTATAAAGAAGTGATAAGGAAATGTATAGAGATTCCAGCTGGCACTTCTTAATCAGGTAATATGCCCTCTGACATTAGATATTTGTCAAATTAAAATAGTGCAGTTTTCAAATAAGTGTGAAATGGACTACACTGTGTGTGCTGTGACCATTAGCATTTATTTTCCTAGGGGCATAAACAGTCCCATCAGTCCAAGATTTAAATAAAGTTATCATCATCATCACTATGTAAAGTAAAGTAAAGCGACCATATTTTGTGTTGATAATTCATGACAGTAATTTGAGTAACTAATAAACTTGAGGTTGATGGTGCGCTCATTTTACCCCCCCCTCTCTCCATCAGTGCACTGTTTTTAAGGGAATCTAAAGGTACTTGAAGCTACACAGAAAGGAAAGAAGTTGGAACAAGGATTTGAGATCCAGGGATCGAACTCTAGACCTCTTGCACTGAAGGTCACGCACTAACCAACTGTGCCATCTTTGACAGTGCCATGTTGTTTATTAATATTTGAAACTTCTGCCATAACAGAATACCAAGACTGTGCTATTTTCACAGTCATACAAAAACTGCTCAAGCTAGCACTCAAGACGTCAGCAGTAATTTAAATGAAAAAGCCAGTTGCCAGTGTGGTTGTTGGAGAACACTGAAAACATAGATCTCTGTTTGTTATAGTGAGGTAAGTTTATTACAAAGGTGTCCACAACAACAGATTCAACTGTATTCCCTAGTCCATGTAGTCCAACTACAACACAATCCTCCAAGCAAATACATGTGTACCAAAGCTACCATCACAAACGAGTAGCTATGTAAAACTACTCCTCTACCTCCACATAAATTCACAGAGGTTTTAATAAGATTTGAAGTAGGTGGCTGGCCAAGTTATAATTATAGTGAAGTTCAGCTTCATTTCTATTTGTGATTTGAGATTTAGTTTCAGTTTTTGTAACCTACAGTCAGAGGCAAAGTAGGCAGTAGTACACCACTGGTAGCTGGCTTCTGACCCCTAATTCATACACACATGTGTATGTATATCTAATATCTCATGAAAACACATCCTATCTAAAGATCAACAGTCAACAGATAAAGTGTAACCAACACAGTCTTCAATAGGCTTTTTCTTTAAAGGGAGAAGAGTTAAAGTAAAGTGACAACAGGAAGAATTGTACCTCATACTTCATGAAGATAAAATAAATAAATAAGAGTAGAACAGGTGAATAAATTGGCAAGACGATATCCCGTAATACGACAAGTTTCTTGTAATGACAGCATGGTTTATATGGTCTTCTGACACGACAAAGGGTAATGAATTATCGATTACAGTTGACAGATATTAAATGAAATGGACTCATATGTCTGGATATGCATGCATAAAAACTTAGTGATTCATTTCAAAGTACGAAAATCACGATCGGAAGATGAAGTCGAAGGAGATGAAGTCCGAAGAACGGAGATGAAGTCGAACACAGCTGCTAGATTAGCTTGAAAAACAAAGTGATAGCACTGAATATTGAATAACCTAACCTTCTAAAGTAACTTGAATACAGAGTTAATGGGCATTTGAAATGGCTGAAGGAATTCATAATCTAAGATATCGAATTCAAAGAACGCTAAGGGCGTAATTTCCGCACGTTTAATCGACAAAAGCTTCGAAGCATTGACATTATTCCTAACTCCAAGGCTTCTATGCTTCATAAACAATTCCCCAAGCAGGTTATACTCACCAGTAATTGAAAAGAAAACCAGCAAAAACGAAAGACAAGAAACCACTCTAGCACTCCCCTCGATCGCCATTACGGAAAGATGTACTGGTCCCGTGATCGAACGCTGACTTTGAGTTGTGAAGGCTCAAAGGTGAAATGTCAAGCTGGGGAGAAGTATTCCAATTGAAATAAACGATATACTTAAAGTTCGCATTTTTTCTTTTTTGAGTGCTTTATAGGTTCACTAAAGCTTTTATCAATACATATTTACTCATATTTCAGGAAAATCTAGTTTATTGTAATGTGATTTTACAAAACAGTGCACGAGTTTTAAAGTGGGTTTTCAATTTCTCCTTACCCGTCGTGACGTCATGGATTCGAAGCATAATTTATTCAAATGAGGAAAATGAGCGCGATGTGTTCAGTGAATTACGTTCTTTCCCTCAGCTTTCTTGCTTTTAAACACTCAATGACTCCATAATCGTCATCAAAGAATGGCTTTAAGCAATGCCAAAGGATTGGCAGACATGTCCATGCCTCAATATGATCCAATTTTGACGTCAGAGACTGAAAATCGTGAAAAACAGTAAGCCAACATTTACGATGCCAGATAGCGTATAGCATGACGTTGCGCTGGGCTGCTTTCGTTTGACTTACTATTTCTCTCATATGTTCTCCTGAAGGCTTCTAATTGTTCAGGAAGACCAAGATTCTACAAGGGTAAAGAATAAACTTTATGAAGAGACATCGCCTTTGATAGAGGTAATTATGAGAATTTAGATTTTGGGGCTTGAAGGTGACCATAGTGTTTGTCTTCACTGAAACGTGGAGGAACGATTTCGTAGGAACGTAGTAGACCAAAAGCTTGATTCTCGTCCATTCTTACAATCTATCCTCATTATAGAAATTGTAGACATACCTGAAGCCACGTTTGACTCCCCACTAGTCATCAATCGCCTTAGATTCGAAAGGGGACGAAGTACGAAGAGCTAAAGGAATCTGGCTAGACACTCAGAGCTCCGATAGCCCTGTGCTATATCTAGTCTGAGTTTAATATCAAATTGTGCAGAATACCTAGATCATTTAATCGAGAACTTTTACGATCTCCTTTGCTGCTACAGTTGCGAAATCAGGTTTTAATACATCCACCTTTCAACAGCCTTAGGTTTGGGGTTGTAGGTATGTCTCTCTAAACGAGCCTTGAACGAACTCTCACACCGGGCACTTCTCGGTAAATGTACTGGAGCTCATCGAGATCGTAGTACATAGCTCTCAAGCCGTGTCGCTTATGTGCCAAGGATTTGTAGTCTAAAAACTGACATTCATTCGAAAGCTTCCAAAACGGTCGAATTAGCTGTAGTGCACACTTCTTGCTCGCAAAAGCAGTCCGTACAAAGTTTCCTAACGGCGTGTCGTAGCCAACTGCAAATATCCGTCAATCACGAAGTAAAACTGGCCTCGTCTCGTTAATTCACGTCCGCTCGCACGTGATGTTTGCTGGTATGTGACGAAGCTGCCTTTCAATTCGCATTCTCTTTATACAAAGACAACGGCTTCGTAGCCTTGGAGGCCGCCATATTGGTCGAAGGGTAGTTTTGGTGGTTTTCGAAATTTGTCCACTTTGAGTAAGTGTCGCCCTTTCGGGAACATTTCTTTGAGGAAGGTACGAGGAAATGATGTTTCATAGTGTCTATTCGTATTTTCGGGTGCTTTACAGGTATCGATTATTGTACCAGTCGAAACGTCCAGGAACTCTGAAAAGAGCTTCTGGTGGAACTAGGCTATTCTTGCTTTTTATTTCGTCTTTTATCTCTGAACTACATCTTATTTGACATCGCTAAATTTTTGTCGTGATATCCACATAAGGAAACTGTACGCCATACAACGAAACACCCAACATTCGACTTTAAACGATTTTTATCCCCACTACACTCCCATTGTGGCGAGGCCCAAAATTTCCTCAGTTTTCAAGGAACTATCCGCTTGCTCAGAACTCAGTTATCGTGAACTGAATATCGAACTGTATCTTCAGAAAGGGGAAAAGCTTCCCTTTCAGAAGAAGCAGCCACTTTCGTCACAGTTCACGATTATTTGCCTTTAGTCCAGGATCGCTCTTTACGTCTATTCGTTCAGTTAAGCATGTTTGATGATCCATTCTCCTTGTTGAACAGCGAATATCAGTTAATGACGATTGTTTGGGAAATAAAATAAACAGCTTCCTAAGGAAAGGAAATGTTGAGAAGAGAGAGAGAGAGAGAGAGAGAGAGAGAGAGAGTTGAACATCCCTAGTGTATCAGGTTGTTTGGCTCATTGTTTCCGTAAATGTGAGCCACAAACGGTTTTGAGGCAATTAAAATGGAGAATGGTTCTATAGAAATACCTAAAACAGTTAAGAACAAAAACATTCAAATAATTACAAATTATCCTATCCACCAAGACCATAAACTACATCGCCTTTCAAAGACAAATTATGTTTTCATATTGACTAAACAGGTTTGCTCTGCGCCACGATCATCCCAATTCCGCAGTGTCAAATACAGTACGTAGTACCCAAACTGAACATCTCCGCATACTCCACTGCAGTCAAATCCACAAAGAGTTTGGCATAGATTCGTCATTAGACCTCCTTTGACCTTTTGAAATTGCGACAGTAAAAATCGTTTTTGTCGGTATGACTCGTTTTGGCGAACATAGTTTGGTCAAATAAAAATAGTCCAACACCGAAAATCAACTAAAGCTTTCTACATTGCTCTATAGTTGTGTATCTTGGTAATTATTAACTCATCATTTTGTTTTTCTAGATTACAAAACACATATTCATGCCCTATCGAAACCGAACAGCGAAAATGACGAGAGAGAGACCTGCCTATTTTCAAATCCATTCACGGCCTCTTATTCAAGTTCGTAAATTGCTGTACTTTTAGCAGGAAAATCTTGATTCCATTTACGAAATACACACTGAACGAACACTTGATCCTTTGTAGGATCATTTTTAGTTTGCAGTTGACAAGGGGTCACACGCTGAATGACGCATCTTGGCAACTTTCGTTATGGATTTTCCTTCTAGGTGCTGTCACGCTAGTTTTATGGCTTTCTACTGAGAGAGTCACAATCGTATTCTGCCAACGTTGCAATGACAAACTTTTAAACAAACAAGGTAGTGGAAGGAACTAAACGCGAGAAAGTCACCTGCAATCATTCGGCGTATTCTAGCAATGTTGCAATGACGAACCTCTTAGTTCAAGGTAGAGAGGAATTTAACGTGAACCGGATTTTAAAGAATATAGCTTCAGCCATTTCTCTACCAGTTGGATTCCGTTCATGGCTCCATTCTCACTTATTTCGGCCATTTCATTGCTCCTAACTCCCTAACGAAAGACACCTAGCTGTGAGAGGCCACGAAGATCAGCAAGGCGGCTGATCTTCGTGGCGTCTGTTCGGGAAAACTGAGTCTCTAATCGTATTGATGAAGCTATAAAGGTTGTTTATAACTTATCGATGAAAAGCGCATAAAAAGTTTTAGTGATAGAAACAAGGCTATATCGACCTCACTAGTTCTCTGTCGAGTTTTCCAAAAAACAACCTATTTCCCTTTCGATTGTTTCCTCATGACGTAAAACGCGTCACATTAGAGATCTTTAGCTTCACGTACACAGGAAGCGGTAAACGGCGAAGAGGATAACGCGGCCTGCTTTTTTCGCGCCTGGTGCCTAGGGTTTGGTACTTAACCGCGTGAGCATGACTTTTCGCATTTACGGGTATCGCGAAATAACACACTTCACGTTTAAACGGCAAGGCCATACATGAGAAAACAGTTCACGTGATCCTTTCTGCCGTTTGCCGTATTCGCGAAGATTAAGCTTTCTATTATCCGCTTGGACTCCTTTTGTCGCTTTCCCATTGTACATGAAGCTTAAATTCTGTATTGTAACCGTTTTATGTCTTAGACATAGACACGGAGACTTTTTATTTAGTACCACGGGAGTTAGCAATATAGTTATAGCTATAATTAGTGCATAAAAATATAAAGAAATGAAATTAAGATTGGCAAGTTTAGGTACAACAGAATTTTTGGTACAAGCTATCTATAACAACACTTGGTTAATCGAAATAGATAGCTGTAAATGTAAATGAATATCATATGTTTTATGTCAGTGGCTAACATATTTCATTTATCAACAGCGTTCATTCAATAAACCCTCTGTACAGATCTCTGCTGTCCCAAACGCTAACAACCTCTTTGAGCTGCTAATCAAGAGAGTAGAGTTAGCAACTCCTAGGTAAAGATTCTGTTTTTACAGACTTTTAATACTGGGCGAAGTGCTGGGTTTCCTGTGGCAAGTGATAAGGGAAAGAGGCAAAAAAAGATGAAGAAACAAACTTGTTCCCAATCTCCTTTTCCAGGTTTCACTGTGGTCTTATCCCCTTCTCCCTTCCCCCTCCCCCAGCACCACAGACCTTGTACTCTGTTGAAAGTAACTATCCCTGTATCTGTCTTACTAGTGAGAAAACCAACATTTCCCCTGATCAGAACGCAGTCAACACCATGGATTATACCTCAACAAAAGAAGGAGGACCGGATACGAATTCGTTGGAAAGAGGACAAGTAGTAAGCCACTCATTTTGCACACTAACGTACTTTTAGTCCTTGAAAGGAAAGAGAGGAAATGAAGAAATAAGAAAAACGAAAAAAATTGATAAAAAAGTCGGACTTGTAGTTTCATAATCCCCATAGGTCATCAGTTTGACTATTAACAAAGCAACCCTTGAAATAATGAAAGTTCAATAGAGGGGAACGATTATGAATCGTTATGAAACTCGTCAAACTCATGTTCAAAGGGACTGACAAAGGAGCAAACATGGAGGTATGAGTACGTTTTACCGTACCCAGTCTTTTGTTTTACCTTCAGTTATTATGCTTGACTGACCTGACCCAACTTTTCATTGGTCTGATTGTCTGATATATGTAGAAATGCTTTTGTTTTATGCACGGTCACGACTGAACAAAAAGATAGAACAATGTAAACGTATGCATTACTATTGTACAGCCGTTTTCATTAACCCATGCTTATACTTTAAAGCCTGGTTCTCACTAGCGACGCAAGCATAAGCGCAAGCAACATACGCAGACTCAGTACTGCATTTATCACCGAGGTGTGAGAAAAGACAAGCACTGCTAATGAGCAGTACACTACTGAGTCTGCGTATGTTGCTTCCGCTTCTGCTTCCGTTGAAGTGAAAACCAGGCTTAAGAGGATATTTTTTTCAATGACGAGCAATAATGGCGAAAAGCGCCAAAAACTAGACCTTCGTGCGCGTTTTAATGCAAATTTTCGTTCTGGATTAACACTTTGATTCAACTTTCATCGGCCAAAACTGCTTACAAACAACTTAAACTTTATGACAGAAATGATTTTAATTATGTACAACAGCTATTCTTCAACCCAGGCGTTTTTGTCGTTCACTGCTCGAACTTGAAAAAAATCCCCTCTTAATGCATTAGGCACTACTACACTCTAGTTCTTTTGTTTTCTATTGTAATTATCTGACTATTACACTCTAACTAGTACACTTTTTTCACGGGTTAATGAAAACCACTCTATTTTCAATTGTTTTCATTCTCCCTCCACCGTCGGATTCTCTCATAGACTGACGTTTCTTTGTTTCGTGTTGTAGGTAAACGGGTTTGGGTCAGCGGTTACTACCAGTAATGGCATGTAAGTCGCCTTTATTAGCTTGAGTACTAACTCACATTGTAGAAAGGGGTGATAATGAAATGTTCACTAAATAGAAAAGACCCCTAGAGCTTTTGCTCGTTGAACTTAATGCCGTAAGAATGAATCCCGTCATCTGGCTGAATCTCACTCGAAGCCCAATTCACACCGCCATAAGTATACTGACTCAACTCTCTTCTAAGTTTCTTCGCTCTCTCATTGCACGTGGAAAAGCTCAACGATAAAATCACCGTCAACATTATCACTTCAACTATTTCGTTGCCACATTTATTTTATAAGTCACTTAAAAGTCGTTGAATGCAGACGCGTTCGCCATTTTCCCGCGGAATTTTCCCGCCGATTTGCTGAACATGCGCAGTTCTAAGTTTACCTACCTTTCACCAGGTCATCGATTCCAAATGGAAAAGCGAGTGAAATAGAAGACGAAATTTCTTCAACAGGTACAAAATAATACTTATTTAGACTCTTTCTTTTTGTAATTATGTAATTATAAACACTTGAAACTTTTTTCACAGAAAATATTTCAAATGACAATCGAAGTCCAGCAAGGTCAATCTTCGAACATTTAAGGAAGAACTTTCGCCTCCCCGACGATAACGTACCAGCAACCAAAGACAAGTTACCGAGTACTTCCGAAAATACACCAATACAAGTGTACGAAGTTGGTGAAACAAGTCACACAGCAGAAAACGAGTTGACTTCCACAGTAAACGTCCACAGCACTGTCAATATGGATCAAGGTCTTGTCTATTTATAAATCTGATTCTCACTTCGTAGCCTAGAACTTTCCCAAATCCGCCTAAGTGCACACAGCGCATATCCTGTCGAATTTGGACTTGAAAAGCACAATAAATGTATGAAAGCTTCAAAGCGGGACTGTGATCAAAATCGTTATACACTGAATTTATTTGAAATTTCGTTAAATGATTCTTCAAGAGTCCAATGCTCACTAGTTAAAATCTTTTCTTGATATTCCGAAGGGAAGTACTATATTTTAATGAATCTTTAGAGGTGTCAGTGACGTCATTCACTCAACCCAAACATCCAGCTCCTTATATTTCTTTGTATTTTGTGATCGAAATATCTCAACGTATTTGTTCTACAATGAGAAAACTGACCAGAAAATCATTCTTAAGCACAAACAATGTAAGAAAACGTCTTTATTCAAACGTTTAGACGTTTAGTTCAAGAAACTAAATATAGAGAAATGTTTGGAGCTGGATGTTTGGGTTGAGTGAATGACAGGTGTCAGTGACGTCATTCACTCAACCCAAACATCCAGCTCCTTATATTTCTTTGTATTTTGTGATCGAAATATCTCAACGTATTTGTTCTACAATGAGAAAACTGACCAGAAAATCATTCTTAAGCACAAACAATGTAAGAAAACGTCTTTATTCAAACGTTTAGACGTTTAGTTCAAGAAACTAAATATAGAGAAATGTTTGGAGCTGGATGTTTGGGTTGAGTGAATGACGTCACTGACACCTCTAAAGATTCATAAAAATATAGTACTTCACTTTGGAATATCAAGAAAAGATTTTAAATAGTGAGCATTGGACTCTTGAAGAATCATTTAACGAAATTTCAACTAAATTCAGTGTCTAACGATTTTGGTCACAGTCCCGCTTTCAAGTCCAACCTCTTTTTGAAGCTTATTATTAAGGTCTAGTGCTCCATAATTTGTTAGGGGGAGCTGGGGTTTGTTTAAGTTAAAATTCAAGTTAAAATTCAAGTTGAAAAATAAATTATAATCTGTAACACTGTATGATAGCCAATCTTAAGAAGTTTGGCGGTTTTTGCAAAGTATATCAGTCACGTGACCATGTATATATTACTGTGTAAAAATCCGTTCTTCTTGTCTTTTGAGAATATTCTGAATATTTCTGGGATTGCTTAGTTTTCCCTCCTTCATTGAACTAAGCGATTCAACTGGTATACTTAGTAAACGTATATTTGATAACCGACAACTGACTTCCTTGAGATGGGCTATAAACAGAGTACTTGCGTTTTGAGCTCTGGCACTTCGTCGAAAGGACCTTGCAAACGCTTCCAACAATCTCAACATTGTTGCCCCATCATTGTTAGCGGTTGTTGGTCGCCTGTTCGAACGAATCCAACGCTGCGTTTCGCTTTATTGATAACGTAACAGAACACAAGAAACGTGGTTGGACGTTGTTTTGAACTGAAGAACCAACAATGTTGGGAGTTTCCACGGGCCTTTAAGCTCCCAACGTCAATTTACATTAGTTTTTGTTAATTATAATTTTCAGGTAGCGATTTTCAACAGAGGACTAGGATTTCCAACACCCACACTGTTAAACCCTATATTCCAATCAAAAGCGATGTCATTGTTATCAATGCTGGTGAGTCAAAGAACGCTGCCGGGCAGATTTGTGTGCAAGAGGACGGAAATGTGTTTCCTTTCACTCGAAGACTCAAGTGGATGTCACAGTATTCTCGAGAAGAATCACCTTCGTTGCCACAGCAACCATCGACCGTACAGTCAAATGGATCTCGTAACCATGGTAACACCCAAGCAACCACTAAAGTGACTGAATCAGTACACGTGGATGTTTCCAGAACGCCGGGTCGTAGTACTGGGTTTCAGCCTTTTCTTGATAATACATCCGGGACATCAGGCTCTGGCCCAGTCTCTGTACGTTTGCAAAACGGTACATTAACATCGTCGCTTAGCAACGCAAAGCTGGTACCGCTACAGATTCCAAAAAAAGAAATATGTGTAGTTATTGACCCTCGAACTCAAATAATGAAAGAGCATGTAGATTTTAGTGATCGAAGTCGTATTCAACAAAGTCGAGGATTTTCTGCAAAGACTGTACAAGCGACGTCAGTGATACAAAGCATTTCAGCACCCAGTTGTGGTTATATCAGACAAAGCAATCCCCGTAATAACGCTCAGAATTATTTAAGCGAAAATACTCCAAGTTTCAGTCGATCTCAAACTCACAGAAATCTCGGAGAGAAATCACCTTCGTTCTTTCATTCAAAGAATTCACAAACATTTACAAACGTGTGGGAGCGAAGACCGGTTGTGGTGTCATCAATTTCCGGTAACCACAGGATTTCCGGTTCATCGCCGTTCAGTTCTAACAAATCGACGTCGGCGTTTTCAAGTCCTAATTATCATCAACAGCAAAGCCCCCGCGGGAATTTCGTAACTCGGGAATCCGAACACACGCAACAGATTCACTTGGTGGGATCGAGTTTTCAACCTGTGCGATTGGAGAGACCAGGACGGGAGTTTATTAACACGTATTGCTACTCAACGTCCACGAACGTTAACCAAACTTCTTTGTCGTGTAATGAGACCTTTCCGAAATCTCCCGATCAATATTCGATTAATGATCGTGTATTTCGTCCAGTTTCTCCGACTTGGACTCACCCTTTGTTTTCAAGTTCGGTTTCCTCGGGTTTGAGTCATCTCGATCCTTCATCGAAGTCAACAGCGAGCGACGCAGACCGAGACGACTTCTCATACGCATGCGCTCTTCACGAGTCTGCGAATAGCCCGGATATAGAGCGCATGCTCGGGTCTGAGTCGCCAATCGAAAGATCTCCGTTGAAGACACCACCTTCGTTTTATGACAGTCCATCTGCCACTAATACTGTTGTAACTACTTCGGCTGTGTCTACATTACGATTCTCGGATTCGGAAGATGTTCGTGACTCGGCGAACTTCTCCGATTCCTCTTCAACTACATTTCGCTCATCTGGGGTTTCAACAACTACGAGCGAAAGTTGTGTCGAGAAAATGGAGTCGAACAGACAGCACCCAGAAGAAAACTCATCTACACAAGCAAATGATAATATGGATTCTAAGAAGAAAAGGAAACTTAGTCTAAGTGCCATTCAAAAGAGACTCGAACCCAAACTCCCATCACCTGTCCGTGAGATTCAAAGCTCCGGAGATCTGTACCAGGATCCCAGCAAGCTCACTCGTGAAGAACGAGCTCTTCAGCGAGCAATGATGAGGTTTAGTGAGATGGAAATGAAGGAAAAAGTGGTTCCCAATCTTCCCAAAAAGAAACGCGTCAAGGAGATCAAAGAAGTTGAGCCCGTAAGTCAATTGTACAGCGTTTTAGACGTAGGTTGGTCATTCATATATGGTACATTATATTGATCCACATCAATAGGGGCAAACATTTGTCACTGTTATTTACCATTTATAAATTATCTACCTTAGTGCTGTTTTACCGATTTTAATGGTATTATTATTTGTAGGAGAAAACTAAAGAATCGAAACCCAAAACTGACGAGAAGATTTGTAAGTAATTATGTTTTGGTTTCTAATTATGATACCTGTTTTCGAGTTGAGGTTTTCTTTTGTGTAGACGTTTCGAGATATTACTACATTCTTTTTATGAATGGTGTTGATGTGACTTTTATGATGCCTTCTCTTGACTAAGTATGGATTAGGAACGTTAATTTTCTTAAGACATTGGTAGGGTGGGGAGGCGGCAGAATAGACCTTTCCCAAAATGGCGTCCGAAAATCTTTTTTTCCACCTTAAGACGTAATGATTCATAAAATACTGAAGAGTATGTCGCACTTAGAAATTGCTAAATTTTTGCACAGTTACTAAGTGAAATATGCTATTTAGTATGGATCATTACTCGTCTTAGGTTGAAAAAAATTATGGTAATGAGCGGCAGCCATTTTGGAGAAAGGTCTATTGTCAATTCGGCCGTATAGAATACCATCTTACCATCGTTATGGTGGACAGAAACTCCATAATTCCTTCATTTCCAGCTTTACGATAACGAGACCCCCGTTTGAGCGTTCACTCAGCGGATTTCTATCCCCGACTGAGCATGCGCTCTAGGTACCGTCTCCGTTTTGTGACGGAGGACGTCAATAAACAACAGAGTTCCTTTTTGTGACGTACATTTGACGAGTAATGATAAGATATTGGACTTTAAAACGTTTGAAAAACTCCTGTCAGTCTTCCCCAAAACAATATAACACCCTCCCCCTGAATTTACTCACAGCTATGCCCCCCTCCCCACTCCCTCACAAATGAAAGACCCCTTGTGAGATTTGGAAACCGACTTAAAAACGACTTCTTTAACTTATTTTTCCTCACTGACTCACAGCATCGTCGGTATGGCTCCTCAAAGTCAAAAGGAAGGTAAATAAATCAATCAAATTTCCGGAATTTAGCTCCCTGTTTGACAATACTTTTCTTTATTTATAGCAAAAGTTTTTGCGACGTCAAAAGTTCCACAAGAAACACCTAATTGTAGGTACGTGGTTTTAAGAACAGTGAAAACAGAGGTTCCTTTTCATAAAAGCTCACCACCTCGAACACCTAAAGGATGCCAAATACTGTTCGAGATAGCGAGGGTTCAAGATAGCCCAGAGCAATTGATTAAAGAGATGATCTAAGGAAAGTGGTTTGTGATGGCTGGGTTTTGATAAGCGAATGAGCTTTATTCATTTGTATTTATTTATTTTTAAACATTTATATATAGGGACATCTATTGAGTC
Source organism: Telmatactis stephensoni (assembly GCA_029948255.1). Taxonomy (NCBI): domain Eukaryota; kingdom Metazoa; phylum Cnidaria; class Anthozoa; order Actiniaria; family Isophelliidae; genus Telmatactis; species Telmatactis stephensoni. The sequence continues at coordinate 304,414 of JALIZF010001582.1, forward strand.
AGGCTAGGTTAAGTGGAGCCCTGTGTAACTAAATATAAATTACAAATATTCACTGGTACAGAAAATAAACAGACTTACAGAAAATATACCCTAGATTCGTGCTCACATAGTCAAAATAATCTACAATTTTTAATTTGAAAAAGGCTTTACATTCCTGTTTGAATTTCTCTAATCTATTGATCGAAGGAATATGCGATGGAAAGATATAAGTTTTGGCCCCAAGTTTATTTGAAAACTACCTTGGTATTTCGTGGTTCTTGAATTAAAAGGGGAAGACGCAACAAATCCCGATGGCGAGTATTGCATGAATGAATTTCTTTGGCGCGACTAAATAAAGGTGGCGGTAGACCATTCAAACCTTGAACACTTAAATACATTTCAGATAATCTTGTCGCGCTTGTCGCGAGGACCAACCAAGCACAGATTTATTTTCCGAATAAGACCGATCGGCCCTCAATGGTACAAGCAGCGTGTCTATTAAGGAGGCTTCCTACAATTTCTCTAGTGCTCGACCAGTCAACTTGAAATGGCTGTAGTTCTTACATGAAAGCACCCACAGTTATGACCTTTCGTTCACTTACTACATAAAGACTGAAGTTTTTAATGGTATGTGTTTTGTTTACATCGGGGTTACCATAGCGACGAAACGATGACGTCAGCGTTTTAGATTCCAAGCAATTTTACGCGTTTTTTGACCTTGGGACTTTGGCTAGTAGCAGACGAATTTTAGAGAAATTCGTATAAACAGATTTTGAAATATTCGAGGCGCAATTTTTTAACCCCCAAAATAACAATCTATTATCAGGTTTCGACTGACGAAATCGTTTCGTCGCTATGGTAACCCCGATGTAAACAAAACACATACCATTAAAAACTTCATTCTTTATGTAGTAAGTGTACGAAAGTTCATAACTGTGGGTGCTTTCATGTAAGAACTACAGCCATTTCAAATTGACCGGTCGAGCACTAAAGAAATTGTAGGAAGCCTCCTTAAAATTGAAATAATATCGAACTATTCTTTTTTTTTCTGTTGTGCACCTTAGACGGAGCAAGGATGGCACAGTTGGTTATTGCTTGGCTTTTGGTGCGGGAGGTCCCGAGTTCGATCCTCAGTGACCTCACATCCTTGTTTCGACTTCTTTCCTTTCCGTGTAGCTTGAAGTAGCTTTTAATACCCGTTAAACGGAGCACTGATGGAGAGAGGGGGGTAGAATGAGCGCACCGTCGGCTTCCTGGGAGACCAGCTTCTAGCTTTGCTTCTAGCTGAAGAAACTTCCGACGTTAAATATAGTACTTTACCTTTACCTTTTTACCTCTTAGACCGAAAGCCAGATGTCAAAGTAGAGCCCTCGACTAACCTAATGGATATACAAATTCCATTGGAAAAGATTACGGTATGACTAAGAAAATTTTCACTTGTAGAACAATACATAACTCCAAGGGACCTTGATACTAAGAGAGCGAAACTCGCGGATTGACGTCTGCGCGATGTGCTTAAGGTTATTTTTGCCTTCGGTGCGAGAGGTCCCGAGTTCAATCCCCAGTGACTTCACATCCTTGTTTCGACTTCTTTCCTTTCCGTGTAGCTTTAAGTAGCTTTAAATACCCTTAAAACGGAGCACTGATGGAGAGAGGGGAGTAAAATGAGCGCACCGTCGACCTCAGGTTTGTCAGTTGAATTACTACGAGTTATCGACGTTAAATATGGTCGCTTTACTTTACTTTACTTTATTTTTGGTAACAGGAAGTTGACGGCATATCGCGTGCGCAAGGCTCTCAAACAATGGTTTTTATGAATGCGTGAATCGAAACGTTTCTCCTACGACAACCAAATTCTTTGATTGCGCGCGAGATGGCGTCAATTTCCTGGTATTAAAAATAACCTTAAACGCCAAGCACGTCGTGTGCACATCAATACCAGTTTCGCTCTCTTAGTATTATCTCTTTATAACTCCCAAATTTCTTGGGGGAGGGCAGTCAGTTATATTCCTTTTGTAGAAAATATTTAGGTACAGAGAGCAGGAAATTGTTTCCTTAGCTAGATAGAAGGATAACTGCCCCCTCTGTTACTGTGCTTTGTACATAAAACCGTTAGGATGCGGATTAATTCTGTTATGGGAAAGCTACGAAAAGGATTGTGAGTATACCTTAATTGCACTAATAACAAACCTGATTTTTGTACTTTATTAGGAAGATGAAAAGAAAACCAAAATAAAGAAGAGGAAAATTTCAAATGGTAAGAAACTATACTAGGTCTATCTGTATATGATTACTAGACGTACTATTGGTAGAGAAAACAATACCATAGCTTTGTCCAATCAGGAACATCCTAATATCCCATTAATCAGAGAGATGCTTTTAATTTTTGTGTCTTTTTAAGGTTCTTGTTTTTCTTTAATAGAAATTGACCAATCAAAGCAGTCGTACTATCTCCGTCGGTGCATCCCTTGGCATCAAAAATCAAGAGCTCATCCAATCAGATAAAAGCTTTTATATTAAAATGGGAATGAAAAGCTCTTTCTCCAATCAAAAACATCCTTGTATCAATTGCTCTTTTCAAGAAAAATGTAGTCTAATTGGCCAATCAGAGAACACTTTCTAAATTTTTGTTAAGTATTGTTGACCAATGACGGTACTCGTTCGATCGTGCAAATGCGTGAATATCATTTGTAACGCCAAGACACCGGTTCGAGGTTGTCAATATTTAATGCAATCCATTGTCTTTTCCAGATGACATTGACCGCGACAGAATTACCACGAAAAAGAAGAAATTCATGAATGAAGCGAAGAAAAAACTAAAGAAAAAGGTAGGAATTTAGAGTGAAATTTATCTAACGTTTCTCTCTTGGAGATTCTAGGAAATCAACTCGAATGTTCCCAAGCGTCTTCAATATAACTCATCTATTTTCAATTGATGTTTATTCAAAGTTTCTCAACACAAAAGGAAAAGGTTATTTAGAATTTTGTCTGAATAATAATTCTTCCTTTTCTCTTGCTTGTTATTCATTGATTTCATAATAATGTTGAATTTTGCATTTTGGAGAGTTTTTTTGACCCTAACCGGCTTATTAATCTCTGGTATCGCATCTTGAAACGCCAACTTTAGTGATTGCGTTACATCTTCTCCAGACACTTTTATGTAAATAAGATGGTATTTGCATTCAAAAAATCCCACTAGGAAGTGATCTTTTCCGGACAGGATTTTATAATTATTTTGACCCAAATCAAAGATTATTAAATTAAACTTAATTTTTATGGAAAAAAGTAAGAAATGTTGATAATCGATAGGATCTCTTAGTGTTTTGGGAACACGATTTCAGCTATATATCATAACAGGATTGTTTTGGTTCTGGTTGAAGGATGTCAAGTGTTTTTATTTTTATGCAAAACTCTGCTTGCTGTCTTTGTAGGGAGTCGAGAAAGCAGATGTCCAAAATGAGACTGTGGAAGGTTGGTTGTCCGGCATGGGAATTATATCCTATTCGTATATTCCTTCTCAATGTGTGTGGGTTTTCTTGTTTTTGTTTTTTGTTTTTATTCATTCGTTCATTCGTTTGTTTATCCATCTTTCCATCCTTTCGTTCGTTTAGTCATTCATTCATACATTCATTTATCCTTCTTTCAGTCCTTCCTTCCTTTGTCCATTCATTCATTCATTCATTCATTCATTCATTCATTCATTCATTCATTCATTCATTCATTCATTTATCCTTCTTTCAGTCCTTCCTTCCTTTGTCCATTCATTCATTCATTCATTCATTCATTATTCATTCTTCATTCTTCATTCTTGAATTCCTTTCCATATTTGTATTCCTTTTCGAAATTTCCTCTTATTTCCATTGGGCATTTGTTATTTTTTCTTCTTCATTCCTTCATTTCGTTTTTTCCATTGTTCATATTCTTTTCCTTTTTCCTTTTCTCCCTCCACCCTTTCCTTACAGTTTTAAATCAATTTCGTTCTCTCCCTTTTCATATTTCTATTTTTCTCTCCATCTTTCATCGTGTTTCATCCATCAAATATCTCTCATTCACTAGATCATAACTCCGAGAAAACCTCAGATGACATTCTAAAGAAAAAGAAAAAGAAAAAATTCAAAAAACTACAATTTAAAAAGAAACTACTAGAAAAGCATGAGCAAATTCATCGCCTCAAAGAAGACCATCCCCAGCATTCGTCAACTGTCACCAGTGGGGTAAGTAGCATTTTGGTCTTCTCACAATCTTCAAAAGCTTACTTTAGGTGATTGTGTTTTGGTAGCATCAAGAAGTACCCACGACTGAAGTACCTGGTGTTGAACGAAAAAGTAAGTTTCTGTTTGTTATACGCTTGTTTTTTCAAAAAAGGTTGTTGAGAGATCTCAAGATAGAGAACTAGCTCGAAATGAATTAATGATTGATTGATTGATTGATTGATTGATTGATTGATTGATTGATTGATTGATTGATTGATTGATTGATTGATTGATTGATTGATTGATTGATTGATTGATTGATTGATTGATTGATTGATTGATTGATTGATTGATTGATTGATTGATTGATTGATTGATTGATTGATTGATTGATTGATTGATTGATTGATTGATTGATTGATTGATTGATTGATTGATTGATTGATTGATTGATTGATTGATTGATTGATTGATTGATTGATTGATTGATTGATTGATTGATTGATTGATTGATTGATTGATTGATTGATTGATTGATTGATTGATTGATTGATTGATTGATTGATTGATTGATTGATTGATTGATTGATTGATTGATTGATTGATTGATTGATTGATTGATTGATTGATTGATTGATTGATTGATTGATTGATTGATTGATTGATTGATTGATTGATTGATTGATTGATTGATTGATTGATTGATTGATTGATTGATTGATTGATTGATTGATTGATTGATTGATTGATTGATTGATTGATTGATTGATTGATTGATTGATTGATTGATTGATTGATTGATTGATTGATTGATTGATTGATTGATTGATTGATTGATTGATTGATTGATTGATTGATTGATTGATTGATTGATTGATTGATTGATTGATTGATTGATTGATTGATTGATAACTCTTGGATGTTAACTCGATCGATTGTTCGCATCTTCATTCATTTGCTCGATCCTTCAGCTAATTGTGATCCTACGTAGAGAATTCTGTTGTCATTCCACCCCGCGGTTCTATTGTACTATACTAAGGACGAAGGGATAAATTTTTATACTGATTTGTTTGTCGTACTATAGAAAGTACAGATGACCGCCATCGCGTTATTAGTAAAACCTACATGCTGATACCTTCCTATCAAGGGTTCAAGGTAAGACGTGGATTTCGACGCTTTGGTCACCCTGTGGTATGGAATGCATGGGAATGTCCTGATTTTTGACTGTTGTTGTCGTCGTCGTCGTCGTCATCGTTGTTTTTGTTGTTGTAGTTGCTGCTGCTGCTGCTGTTGTTGTTGTCGTTGTTGTTACTTTCGGTTGCCAGTGTTAGCCCCGGGGCCGTACTTAGCCACACGAGGAAGTGACTGGTAGACAACGGATTCCGTCACACAGGAAGCTCGCCTTAGGTTTGTAAATACTCACCTACCGAAAATTCATTGAAAGCGAAGTCGCTAAGTGAAATGGCTCGTCTTACAGAACGCTGTGAGGAGAGAAACAACAATTTAAAGTCAGGTAATTGAGTATTTACAAATTCAAGTCGAGCCTTCTTAATAGTTGTTGAGATAGAGTTCAAAAACTATGTTCATTTTCTTTATCGTGTTATTATAGAGCGATTTTCGTATGAGTGGGAAACTTACCGCGCCGTACCGTGACTGTATCAGTACCGTAGTTTCTTAAAAAACATTCGAAATTCCTGCCGTAACCGTACCGTATCGTGACATACGAAATCGGCTCTATTGGTTATTATATTGATATTATATTTATCGTATTATTATATTATAAAACTATGTTCATTTTATTTATCGTGTTATTATATTGACAGGACTTTCAACCAGTCGTTATACAATCAAGAACAAGAAATAAAAGAGCTGTACAGACTAATAGTGAATCAGGTGAGTTTAGCACACAGTATTTTCAACAAAAAAGCATCGTCTAATAGGACATTTGCATGATGGCGTCATTTGATTACAACTACGAATTTCTTTCTCATTCAAAGTTTTATTCCCTCTTGAGAATACGTATTTTAGAAAAGGAAGTGGACAAAGCATTCTGATGGTTGTAGTCAAATGAAGGTATCATGCAAATGTACTATTTCTTAACAATTTTTAATTTTTTTAAAATCATTTTTATTTGGTAAACGCACCCTATGTATAATTGTATCGTATTTCTTATCTGGTAACTTAATATTGGTGTTAATCACAAATGTTTAGTAGAAACTTTCTATATTTGGTGTACTATCCCATATTTGGTAATACATACTATATTTGACAAACGCATTCTATATTCGGTATAAGCTTGATGTAAATTAGTCATCCAGTTGAGAAGTATTCAGATATCTGAATTGGTATAAGGATTCAATATCTGGTGAACGCTTTCCATATTTGGTTAATACATTCCATATTTGGTTATTGCATTCCTTATTTGGTGAACATATTCCATATTTGGTTAAAGCATATTTAGTAAACGCATTCCACATTTGGTAAGGCCCGGTAATACGAGCAACAAAATCGTGCAACTTGTTGCGCAACATTGTTGCGTTGCAAGTTGCAGAGCAAATGTTGCTCGTATTACCACCCCGCGCGCAACAAATTTTCTTTGTTGCAAAAAGTAGACAGTGCTTCTACTTCGTGCAACAGAGAAAATTTGTTGCGCGCGGGGTGGTAATACGAGCAACATTTGCTCTGCAACTTGCAACGCAACAATGTTGCGCGACAAGTTGCACGATGTTGTTGCTCGTATTACCGGGCCTTAAATGTATTCGATACTTTGTAAACAAATTCCGTAATTAGACTAATCTAAGCCTGGTCCCAGTTGCATGACGGGTGGGTAGCACTATCCGTCGGATAAATCCTTATTCAGTGAATAAATTTATTAGAAACGCCATCATTTTATCCACCTTTTGTACAACTAAGGCAGATTTCCTGTCTTAAGATGATGTTAACGGGACGATTTGCAACGACGATTATTCGCGCAACGCTAAGTTGATGCGGTGTGACATACCACATGGAACGATTTTTAGCTCAATTTTCGCTTCGTCGGCACGTTGAAGTTTTTTGAGTTCAAGTCAAAAAGTTGAAACGCAGAATGACACCCAAGTTGTATCGTTGGAAATCGTCTTGTGTAACAGCTTTAGGAAGATGCACATGAAATGATATCCATATTTTGTATCCATAGAAAAAGTCAAAGAAGAAACTAAGCCTAAAGTCCCATTACTGGTCGTCGAGAGTGTCAACTCCAAACCAGTCAAAGAGAAGGTAGTAGCTGAAAACGAAGAAGTTGAAAAATTAGTGACGGAATGTCTTCGAGTACAGGGAAAATGGCATGGAGATGAGCTGGAGCAAGCGTTGGTTAGTGATAATTTCTAGTTTAAACTTAGGATTCGTTCGTTCTTCGTTCGTTTTTTCGTTCATTCGTTCGTTCGTTTGTTTGTTTGTTTGTTTGCTTGCTTGCTTGCTTGCTTGCTTGCTTGTTTGTTTGTTTGTTTGTTTGTTTGTTTGTTTGTTTGTTTGTTTTCCAACGAAATCTACTTTTCGTTGTCAAGTTTTAGAATATAACGATCAGCGCGCGAAGGAGCTGAAAGGGCTTGACTTGATATCATCTAAACGCTAAATCCTCTCCAGGAGACATAGCGCGCCGACGACTGGCATTTCATCTTACCGTCTCCATTTAACGTACTGACTTCGCTTCGCTTGTTCTTCAGAAACGCGAAGAGGCAGAACTCAACGAAGAAGTCAGTAGATTTAGAGGTGAGAGCCTTAATTTCAAATCACAATGCAGATCTCCCTGCGTTTTCGAACTAAAATAGATGTACAATAACAGTTGAGCTAGTGGTCTGAATAGACCGGGAACCGTAAACTATTAGGTGTACTTAGGCTTCTCGGATAATTTGTTGAACTAAACTCCCACTTTTCTCGCTTCTTTTAGACGCCAAAAAACTCTCAGTGAATAGAACAACTGGGGAAACAATTTTACACAAAGCAGCAAGACTTGGATATGATGTGAGTAACTGAGACGTCAGTAAGGCCTACTCCGGGCCCTATAGTCGCCTTAATGTGCATAAAGTTGCCTTAAATCGCATTAAGTCCTATCGACTTTTTGGCCAATTTTTACTTAAATTGCCTAAACTCGCCCTTAGTTGCCTTAAGTTGCCCAAAGTTACGGCGACTTTAGGGCCCGGAGTAGGCCTTCAGTAATACCAATTATGAACGTTAAGTTGTAGTGCCTTGGTACACCAAGGGCAGATTTAGGGGAGGGGTGCACACCCCCTCCTGAGGTGACTTTGAGTCTTTTTTCCTCGATATTTTTCCAAAAATCCTCTCGGCAGTTTCCAATTGCACCCCCTCCTGAAGATAATTCTGGAACCGCCCCTGTACACACCTTACCAGAGACAGAGAACGAAATCTCTGAATTAAGTGAGACTCGAGCCACGACCCCTGGGATGTTGATCAGTGCTGAGCTATGGACTCAGCTGCAGTTTTCGTGGGTTAAAGTGCAATATATTGGAAAACAGCATAGAAAAACATTTATTTAGTGAAGTGGCTTTTTCTTAATTCTTCAATACAAGCAAACAACTTTTAGCTTAGTCTTCAACTATGGAATGTGTAGCAGCGGAGCTTTTGGCTCTCCACGTCGAACTGTAGTTTACATGCGGACATTTCCCTTTGAAAATTTGTGCACTTTCATTGCTCGTTCATACTAGAGACAGCAATCTAAACAGTGTATGTCAAAGAACTACTTAGAAAAAAAACGGTCAAAACTGGAAACTGATTATTAGTAGATGAAGTTATTTAATTTAGATGCAAAAAATGCTCGATGATTTTTATCCGTCTCTTTTGAATGCAAAGGAAATATTGCCTGGTGATTTTTAGGGCCATACTGATAGTTTAACCAAGTTTCAAGTCAACATGAAAGTTCCAATTTTCATCGATTTTCATTTAAGTGGCCCTTTAATACTTAATCCAATCCCTTTGTCGTCTGTAGCAAGGCTCAATATTTTTGTTCTTCCATTTTTTAGGAAATAGTCAAGCAATGTGTTCTACAAGGCGCGGACCCTAACGCTAAAGATAATGCGGGGTGGACACCCCTGCACGAGGCATGCGCACGAGGTAAACTGGCGGTTGTCAAGGTATTGGCTCGATATGGCGCTGATGTGAATAGCCAATCAAATGATGGCATTAGGTGAGTTATCCACTCGGCGGGTGTCGCCGACCAAGTCATAATATGCAGGGTTTTCGGTCTTTGGGTAAAACGTCCGTCGAGTGAACAAAAATGTACAAATTCCAGTAGGGGATGGGTAACGTCATAGTAGCTGACTTTCGAGATACACTTCACTTGCCACATACAAAAGTATCAAGACGAGGCTACGTGCATAAAGCTCAGTCATTCGTAACAAGAGAAACGTTTTAGCACGTAGCCTCGTTCTAAACCCTTTATATGAGGCAGGTGAAGCACATCTCGCAACTGGACTATAAATATTTATCTCTTACGATTTTTGTTTTTCGTCCCCAGGCCTATTCACGACGCGGCCGAAGCAGGTCACGTGGATGCCATCCGGGTACTTTTGTCTTACGGAGCAGATCCGTTTCTCGTTACGTACGCGGGACTCAACGCGTTAGCTTGCGCAAAACATCCGAGAACCAAGACATTTTTACAAGGTAATTTAGTAAACGTGAAGAATACAGTCGAATGTCTCTATAAAGAAAGATTATGTCCCAGGTTAAGGTAACCGTTGCATAGAGAATTCAGAATATTTGTTACTATGGTGACTAAGAGTATTGGTCGGATCTATGGTGGAACAGAAGACTCTTAGCATTGTGAAAAAGGAGGCCGTTGTACAAAAGTTTCATTATAGATAAAATGTACGGATTTGATCGATGGAGGGGTACGGGGAAATGCTGGCATTTATAGAAAGGTGGGCGCTGGTGGAGGTTCGACTGTAGCTGTCCGTTAAGAGAGGTGTTCGTCTTAAAGAGGTGTTATTTCTTTATCTTGAATTTATTTTCAACTTCAGAGTATTGTGGTGATATCGGACATCCAATCGTTGATATTCCACACCAGGACGAAACGGTATGAACAAACTTTGGTGTCTCATTTTTGATTATTTGCCGTTGCAACAGCGCGATATCTAGCAAAGGGTTTCTCAAAAAATCGGAAGAAATCTCTTCCTGAACTTACCGTTTTCCCGTTTGAGTATGCGCCGAGTTGCGTCATCATAACCTAAATAGCTAGGTAACACGTTTCCGCCATTTTGAATTTTACTATTGGCTCACTTTTGATCAGTTCTAATTTGGTAACATGTTCGCAGGCATCTTCGCAGGCTGGCTTCGTGTCAAAGACCTCTGTGCTTTTTGTGCCTCCCGACAGCTTCGTTCATGCTCAAACGCAAAGATTCCGAGTCCAGATAGAGGTTTCTTTCGATTTCCGTGAAAGCCTCAGCTTGTAGGATAGGCGATATCGCAGTGTGTGACTGCATTTTATCGAGACTTAACTGAAATTATAAACTATAAGTGTTTTTGTTATTTTCTGTTTCAGGGAGGATGGGATTTCTGTGGTTCTAGTTCCATATTAGGTATGTCCTTTACTCTGGGTTATGGTTTGTTCAAATGAGAAGCCAAACTCAGCCTCGATTTGAAGCTAATGTCCCTAATGAGCAAAGCGTAATTTAATCGCAAATTATATTTTTGTTTGACAGAAGAGCGTCCTGGGAGAGTGTCTGGTATTTGGGACGACATTCCGGATTGTTCTGAAAAGTTTTTTCCTGAGTTTGAAATCAGCGATCGACCACATCTCAACACGTACAACTTACCAGTGATTAAAGATGGCATCATTGTTGGGTGAGTTTTCTTTTTTGATCGGTAAATTAAGTGACAGGCGCGTTTTCGGCTTCCGAGGAATTTCCCGCCAAAGTATAATTTCGTGTTATAAGCGGTCTCAATATTTCTTTGCATTAGAAAATCCCTGTTTTAGCACGACAAATCGCTTATAGATATTCCGAATGTCGTCCTCCTTCTCTTCGTCCTTACCCTCCTCGTCCTCTTCCTCCTCCTCCTCCTCCTCCTCCTCCTCCTCTTCCTCCTCCTCCTCCCTCCCCCTTCTCCTCTTAGTTTGTCTGTTTGGTGGTTTGGTGGTTACATATAGTGCATCAGATAAACTTATACCTTTACTTTATTTCAATTTGTTTTTAATTTTTTTAGCCGTCGCAATTATCTTTTACTCCAAGAACTCTACCAAAATGGCTACGTTGCCAAGACGACGCTTCAAAAGAAGCTAAAAAATGCTGAGCTTTTGGAAATCCCTTGGAGCCAGTTTTTAGAGTTTATCTCCGAAAATCAAATCTGCGTAAAACCGTCTTATACCCCTGAAGGGACTAGTACAGCCGAACCTACAGCTCAGCTTGTACCACTAAACTATACCATACGAAAACTACTTGGAATTCGAATTGAGACCTGCCGTAGATGATCTGCACCCTCGGCCTTTCTATAGGAGAAGCTGGCTTCTTCAAATCATTGGTCAGGGTGCCTGTCCTTTTTGCTGTACTTTGCAATCAGCCACATTTACGTTCGTCAATATGCAGCAGATAAAGTATTTTGTTGACATAATGATAGAAGCTGGTCTTCTACGAATTTGCAAGGGATTCTAGTGATTTTATTATTCGACTAATCAAATCCCTCCACAAATTCAAATGAATGTTAAAACTTTTTGCCAGGAGCATTTTTACGTTGAAAGCGTGACTCTTGAGTTTAAATTTCTGAAGGCCCAGACACTCGATGTGACCTTTCTTCTAAAGTTACGCGCAACAACGTGGTTGTGTCACGCGATGCAACTTTTGCTGTAATGTCACGCGCAACTGGGTTGAAAATCGAGTCATGATCCCATGGTTACAAAGGTAAAATTTAATGACAAGATCAAAGACGAAGTTGCAGCCATGGCCATTTCTTTGCTATACGATATTTGTTGCGCGCGTCACTACCACTCGATTCTGTATCAGCATCCAGCTACACGAGACGATTTGCAACGACGATTTTCCGAGCTACCTTGTTGTCACAGGAGTTGCGACAGGGAACGTACTTCCTGGCTTATTTATATTATCCTACTTCGCTATCAGCCGACATTTTTTTGCGCGAAAAATCGAAGCGAAGATGTTACACCAACCAACTTCAACAAAAGTTTTTGAAGACGATTCAAGAACTCGAAACATGTTGCCGTGACAAAGAATGCGCAGAAAATTGTCCCGCATGCCATGTTACACGAGAACCGAATGTTAATATTGAGCGGAAAATTGTTGTTGCCAAATGCCGGGCTCGTGTAACACCACCTGATCCGCAACCATGGCCGGTAAAAATTGGATCGCAGTCGTCATTTTGTGTTGCAAGGTTTTTAGTTCAAATCAAAAACTTGCAACGTGTTGCCGAAACAAAAACTGGCTTAAAAGTCGTTCCGTGTGGTTTGTTACATAGCTCAACTTAGCGAGGCGCGAAAAATCGTTGCAAATCGTCTCGTACGATATTGTAACACCAGCTCTTGCTCGCAACAGTTGCAGAGGTGGACACGGTTCAATTCTGCTTACGCGTAACGTCACAAAAAAGTTAGGTCCAGTGCCTTTAAAATGTTGAATCTGTTTGGAGAAAAATCTCTTGGTCTGCAACTGGAATAGTCTCACAGTCTACGTAGCTTTAGGGTCACGTTAGTAAAGCGTTTCGTGACGACTGTTGCGTGACTGCACACTTCGACAATGAATGAAAGTTCAAAAAACACTTTTTTGGAATTGTTTTATATTTAAAGCATTTCTTCACTACGTGGTTGGAATTAGGAGAGTATGTGCTCCCCTGTTGGTATTCATTACTGTAAAAAGATTGTTTTATAAAGGAAAATATTTGTAAATCAAAAAGACTTTGATATTAAATATATTTGATTGAAGTTATTTCGCCCTCAAAATCAAACAGTTATCTTCAGTGCTCTTGGATGATAACACTCTGACAAACCAATAAGTCCTTTTGTAGCGCATGCAGTGTGGATTGAGTCTGTACAACCCCCGAAATGATCGGTAAAGACTAGTTTCCATAGTCCAAACTGCCTTTAATCGGGAGAGGACTGGAATCAAATTTGTAACGTACCACGTACCAATGTAATCGCTTGATTCCAGTCCTCTCCCGGTCAAGGGCAGTTTGGACTATGGAAACAAGTCTTTACCTGAAATGATCCCGTGCCCAACAGCAAGTGATAACATGACGAGTATGCGCGAGCCGCTGGACGGAAGTGGCCTCGATTACCTTTTATTTATTTATTTATTTATTTATTTATTCAACTTCCACTGAGTGCATAAAATATAATGATAGATAATTATAAATGGTTGAATAATAACTTAATAATGCAAGGAAAAAACTCAGTGAGGGACAGTCACGACAGAGCAAGCTCCAACTAGGTGAAAGCCCAATAAAAAATGATAAAAAGAGGTATATATAAAAAAAAAAAAAAAAATGAATAAATTCTGACACTATATAACAACATATATCAATACTTTAAGAAACTCCTATAATAAGTTCAATTAATACCTATTAGAAACAACACTGGCGAAAGCTAGTTAAATTCCTAGTGGAATAACACTTTGGACACAAGGACTTCCAAGTATAAACGTTATCCTGATCAAACGTATTAATAAGGGCTTTTTTATAGTGTTTAACTAATGCTGCTTTGAAAGCATTAACGCTAGGTAAGGTTCTTATTGACGAAGGCAAAGAATTCCATAACTTAACAGTTCTGTTAAAATAACTACGTTGAAAAAGAGACGTTCTACATTTCAAAGGCTGATAATCTAATGAACAGCTATGGCGAGTAGACCTAACTATTACTTTAGGTTGGATAAACTCTGTAATATCAATATTATATATGCCGTTAATGGCCTTAAAGAAAAATACTAAATCTCTAATTTCATGCCAGTATGACACTGGCAAGAGGTTCAGTTTAATAAGTCTTTCTTTATAAGGAATAAGGGCGTCTGGGTACCCTAAAATATACTTTGTTGCTCGACGTTGAACTCCCTCAATTGTTCGTAAACCACCTATGTGTAGAGGCGTCCACACTTCACTAGCATATCCAAGATACGATCGCACCAGGCTTAGATACAGAGAACGCTTAACTGTTAGTCCAAAACGAGGGTCCGATGTTCTATACAGAAAACCCAGCATTTTGTTGGCTTTGGATGATATGGAAGAGATGTGGGAACTCCATTTAAGATTGGTATTGACAACACCAAGATCGGTTTGGGTGTCAGCCTGAGAGACAACGTGATTCCCAATATAATAGGAGCCTTGAAATGGAGATTTCTTTCGAGTTACACGTACAGCTTCACACTTGTTGAGATTAAACTTCATGCGCCAGTTAGTAGACCAGTCAAACACTTTATCAATATCCTGTTGAAAGTTAGTTATATCAGACTCAGAGTGGATGATACGGGCCAACTTGGTGTCATCGGCAAAGAGATAAGCCATAGTAGAGCTAGATAACTCATCAGGCAGGTCATTGATATACCATAAAAAGAGCAATGGCCCCAGAATGCTTCCCTGAGGTACTCCTGAGAGAACAGGTAAGGACGAAGATGTTGCGCCTTTAATTAACACTTTCTGGGACCTGTTTGTGAGATAATCTGTCAACCATTGGAACAAAGAACCATTAATACCGGCAGTTGCGAGTTTCTGTAAAAGAAGAGAGTGAGAAACAGTGTCAAATGCTTTGGTCAGATCTAAGTAAACAATATCAGATTGAAGTGAGTTATCCAGGGCCTGTCCAATTCTGTGAAGAAAACAAAGCATCTGAGTGACTGTCGAACGGCCACTCAGAAATCCGTGTTGCCAAGTAGATAAGGAACTGCTTAGATGGTTAATTAACCTGTTGAAAATACATCTTTCAAGCACTTTGGATAGGATACAGAGCAAGGAAATAGGCCTGTAATTTTCAACTAGTTCTTTGTCTTCTTTCTTGTGGATAGGTATAACCAATGCTTCTTTCCATAATTTAGGTAGTGCGCCAGAAGAAAGAGATTTATTGAATAGTTTACATACTGAGGGAGCAAGTTCCGATGAACATTCAACCAAGATACGAGTCGGCAGACTGTCAGGGCCATAGGCTTTACTGATATTTAAGCCACGTAGCAATGATTCTACTTCAGGAACGGTCAATGAGATGGCAGATAACATTGCATCCGAGTCCAATTGAGTAGGCAGAATAGAGTTCTCACAGGGTGATGGATCAGGCGTAAAAACAGTAAAAAAGTACTGATTAAACGCCTCAGCCTGACGAACTGAAGTACGTAGAGACTGACCGCAATATTTAACGGTGGCAGGTACTGAAGTTACTTTCCTTTTACTTCTGTAATATGACCAGAATCTTTTTGGATTCTCGTGAAGTGACGCTTGAAGAGTGTCTATATAATCGTTATAATTACTGTTGATTAGCGACTTGCATTCACGACGTAGAGCACAGAATTTTTCACGATAGTACTCACTATTGGTCTTTTTAGCTTTATTTCTAGCATCCTTTTTCTTTCGGAGCAAGTGGATAACTTGACCATCAATCCATGGAGGCGAGTTAATATCCCGGAGTTTTACTTTGGGTATGTGCTCGTCAATCAGAGACATAAGTAGAGAAAAACAATTCTCAAAGTCCTGTTCCACAGTTGAAGTAGTAGAGATCAGGCCAGTAAGGTTGGAATCGCGTAACTTTTCTTTTAAAGTTTCAAAATCCGCTTTCTTGAAATTATAAACTGTACGAGACTGTTTTGGTAATCGAGGAATGCGGAGAGTAAGATTGAAGGTAACTGGAATGTGATCTGTGGGGAATGGTAAAACACACTCATCCATTGTTTCGATGTTATGAATAGAATCGGGCTCGTTTGAGATAATGAGGTCCAGGATATTTGCATTTCTTGTAGGGTGCGTGTTTACTTGTGAGAGAAAATAATCCTTCAGAACTTCGCAGAAGGAAAATTCATCAGCAGTGCACGACTCATTCGATCCAGACCAATTAATAGTTGGAAAATTAAAGTCCCCCAGAACAAGGAGTTTAGTACTTGAACGTTCAGACGACTTCGCCAAAAATGAATTAAAACCAGTGATGAAAGTCTGAAAATTTGAGTTAGGCGGGCGGTAAACAGCGGAGACAATAAATTTTGGACTATCATCTTGTACAATTTCGATAGTAACAATTTCAGAGGAGTCGGGTTCCAAATCACGCCGTCGATAAGATTGTATGGAATTTTTTACCGCTAATAAAACACCACCACCTCGTTTGCCAGTACTTCTGTCAGTACGATAAATTGAATATCCAACATCTAGAATTTCAAGGTCACTAACAGAGTCTGTCAACCATGTCTCAGTAAGTGCAATAACATCAAAGTTTTCACTGTACACAAATTTCTGAAAGAGAGTCAGCTTACATACTTTAGAGGGATAATCCGACGTCTTAACAAAGCTTTTGATGCTCTGGATATTGGTAGAGAAGCACTTGAGAGTCGAGGGCTTTTCAGAAGTGTTGTTCGCAGGACCAGGATTGAGATTTATATCCCAAGATGTGGAGAATTCAATAAAAATCACTGATAAGTTGAAGGAAGCTGTGTTGTTCGCGTAGTACTTAATTCTTGAAGCAAGGAACTTGAATTTGTAGCGAAGAACCGGGTGGGATGTCCTGATGATAGGGAGACCACGCCAGGGAACAAAATGGACGCCATGAGCTCCACAATTGACGAAGGACGAAAGGTTTGGTTTATGTTGATACACCTCGAAAATATTTTGGCAATGGTTTAAATAGCTAGACTCAAAGCCAAAATTGTTCAAGTTAAGCGACAAATGGAGCTGTATTGGTGAAAATAGGCATAGAAGAAGGAGCAACCAAAAAGAGCGGCCAACCGCCATGCTTCATTAACCTCTTCAATGGTCATGGTCATTTTAACCTGGCTTAGGGCTACCTTTCTCATAAAGAGAGTCGTATATAGTCTCCCCAAAGTTTTTCGTAGCATTACAGTCAAGTGCAGAAGCACGAACAGCTAGAAATAATCCTTTCAAAATTATCCATTTGTCCAAAGACAATAGAAGTTGGAGACATGCGCAGATTTTATCACTTGCTGTTCCCGTGCCCGAAATAATCCCCAACCGGAAATGATCCCAATTTTGTTACCAAGATGATCTACTACTTCTTAAAGACATAACCGTATGGTCATGTAAATGCAAGAAAATCCAATAAATACTGTCGTTTCTTCATATTTTAGTCGCCTGATCTCGCTTGAATAAGAATATCAAGGCCTTGCGCTCTTATGCGTATGAGCAGCAAGTGATCTGCGCATGTCTCCAACTTCTATTGTCTTGGACAAATGGATAATTTTGAAAGGATAATTTCTAGCTGTTCATACTTCTGCACTCGAATGTAATGCTCCGAAAAACTTTGGGGAGACTATATACGACTCTATTTATGAGAGGTAGCCGTAAGTCAGGTTAAAACCGTAATTGAGGCCACTTCCGTCCAGCGGTTCGCGCATGCTCGTCATGTTATCACTTGCTGTTATGCTTATGTTCCCAGTGAGAGCATGTATACAATTTGTCTGCGCATGTCTGTGTTTTGGGCTTGAAATTCATTTGTATATCGAATGCAAGAAATTTTATGTTGACACGGAATATTTGGCTGGCTATCTCGTTCTTCAAAATTATGTTCAACTACCGAAATACTGAGACAACTAAAACATGAGCAGTCTACCTACCGCTAGTGCGCTGTGGATAATTATCCAGACTGAAGGCACTCCAGATGGGAAAATATCGCGCGTCAAAGTCAGTAGAAAGTTGTGAGAGGGACCAAAACTCCGCACTTTCGAGTTATAATGTTGGCGTTGAATAAGGTAAATTTAGTAATGGATGTCATTACCAACATGTCCAACATGGTACTGTGTGAATTGGATCCAATAAGAGTACTCTGCACTTCATTGATTGTTGAACTAGACGCACCAAGTGCGTTCACTCGGGCTACAACACGTACTGATTCGAAAGTGTGATTTTCAGTGATTACCACAGGTAGCCCAAGTAGTTTTAATCCAGTTGTGGACTAGCACGAATGGATATTTAAAAAGGCTGAAGTGCATGTAAATCGGTTTTGCGATTGGTTTGGTTGTTAAAGACAAATTTAGGTTGCATCTCTTCAAGAGATCTTGATAATAATATTCATAATAATATGACAGCTCGAAGCTCAAAACTGTGACCAGTGTTAATGTATTCGCACACTTTTGTCTCGCTATATCCATCTATTAGTGCTTAGATAAGAGATAAGATAAGAGAATCTCAGATGCTGATTGGTCTTTCAAAAGAAAGCGAACATCATACTTTTGGGCTTTGCGCTGTAAGCATTTTTAAAGCGCTTATACAAATCTGCTCCAAGCGCTATTAAAATGAACATTACATGTGAGATGACATATCTGATTACAAGAGTTTGCGGCCTCATGCCAAAAATTGTACTTTTTCTTCGTGTTCATTTTGGAAACTTTAGCTAGTTTCCCTCAGCCGTTGTTAGGGTCGTCACAAAAGCGATTTCTACCGAAGAGGGACAACCCCAATAATGGCTGTGCAGCAGACTATGGGGTAAAGCGGGGGCACAGGAAGCCCAATAAAAATATTTAAAATTTCATAAGTTCATATTTTCATTATCCCTTCTCGCCCGCTGTCTCTCTCATATCAGTCTTTGAAAAAACGTTCTCTGAATTGTTGATGGTTTACTTGGGGCAGGGAAAACGTCAAAATACAGACTGTGCATGGCAATCCTAATTTGAATCATGAATTCATATATTGCTGTATGAAGTTTTATAATAAAAATCAAAAAGAAATGCAATCCAGATATTTATTGCAGTTGTGATCAAACATTTTATTTAACAAAATATGAAAATTATACACAACATCTTATAGTCAAAAAAAAGGAAGCAATGATGAGAACTGGTTAGTTAAAATTGTCTAAAAAAATACTAACAACTCAACGGATAGAGAGATAACTACGAAACAATGTTGTAAAGTTCTTATACTTAGAGGTGAAAAACTGAGGGATACTAACTATTGATCTCTGAAATTTACTTCCTTCACGGCTTTGGTTTCCTTGCATTAGTCAAAAAAACGGAAGGAATGATGAGAACTGGTTAGCTAAAATTGTCTATAAATAATACAAATACAAACAACGTACTCAACGGATAGAGAGATAACTACGAAACAATGTTATAAAGTTCTTATACTTAGAGGTGAAAAACCGAGGGATACTAACTATTGATCTCTGAAATGTACCATCTTAACAGAGTTAAATCCACTTAATATGGTCATAATTGACAAAACATTAACATGGAATGAATATATTATATCTCGTATATGTAAAAAGGCAAGCGAAGGACTTGGGGTGATGGCGGAGAATACGTGACTATGTACCAGCTGAGACTTTGAAGAACTTCTATTTAACCATGACACTTCAACACCTTGATTATTGTGCACCTGTGTGGGACACACTGTGGTAAAGACCTGCGCGAGCGTGTGCAGAAAATCCAAAATCGTGCTGGCGCATTATTACTCGCTTTGGTTATGAAATCAGGTCCAGTGATGTTCTTCAAAGCTTTAACTGGGATAACCTCGAAACCAGACGCTTTAAAGCCTAGTAAAACCCGCGTCGTCTTCGGAGAAAACTCATTCTAGATCTACTAATTCTGTACGTCCAACAGTGAAGCGCTCTACCAATTTCCAACAATGAAAGAAGCTAGTCAGTCGATATACATGCAGTGAACGTGTTGGACTTCACAATTAGAGAAGAACTTCAAAGAACTAATAACTAAGGAACAGTTCCAAAAAAACAAAATGCTAAGTACCTTTTCACCCTTTTCGTTTGATAAAATCGATGCACGGTGGTTTTCTTCAGAGAGAAATGTCTAGCAAAGTTACATGTAAAAGTTACTCTTTTTGATGGTAATATTTCAAAGCTGTCGCGTCGTGGTTGTCCCTTTGATTCTGTGATTGAAAAGAGAATATTACAATTGATTCTAATTTTCTTTGACAAACATCTAATAAACGTCTGTGTAGAATCATTACTTCCAGCGACTGTTACTATGAGGGGGACATTGGGCGGCCCATACATCATGACACATTGCCCTCAAATTCAAACAGTCACTGATGTTGTAAGATCTGTAGCTTAATTAATGTAATATCTGGAATAATTGCAGACCCCGTAACGCAAATTTCGACCAATTACTTGTAAACAGAACGATTTGCGACTTCTTTCATCGTGAATTTCAGCATACCTTTCGCTTCTAAAATACTTAAACTGAAAACTTTTGGTTTGATTTCTATGAACCACGAAAGTTGAATTTGGCGCTTGTAGCTTGAAGATGGCCGTGATTTATTTGATCTTTAGTCGACTTTTTCCTCAACTAAAACATTCTCAGTTCATTTGCGGTCTTTTAGATTGAGGATGGATCTAACGCAATTGCACGAGATGGACTCCCTTAGTAATTTCCCTTGATTTCGTATATTTCGCATATCGCCTGACATGTGGTGTACTGTGCACGCAAAGAGTGAGTTGAGGTGTCGAGAGGTACGTTTTGGAATCTTTATTGGACTCTATTCTTCGTCCTCTTTTTCTGAATTTACATGGAATCAGTGCTCTTATTTATAAGGATTACAACTCTATAAGCTGTGAACAAATGTAGGAAAACCCTAAGCTGTCAATCATGGAACTTCATACTTCAAAATCTAATATTCTAAAGAAATTTTATCCGTTTAAAAGACCTTAAAGTGCTACTTTCATCAAAAATCGGTGAAATATTATTTCGCAAAAGCTTCGTGAAATAAATCTTCAACGGTCTATTGATCACCAGTTAAAATATTTTTTTGTTATTCAAACGGGGAAGTACTAGATTTTTAGCGTTCTTTTTAGGTGCCAGTGACGTCATCGACTCCACTCATGGATTTACTCCATACAGCCTACTCCATACATTGCTTTGTATTTTATGACTTGAAATATTCTATTCATTTCTGCTCTAATAATTTTGCTTAAAAGAGTTTTCTTGCAGTTATTGTGTCAAGGATTAAAGGGCCACTTGGACGAAAATCGGTTATATTCAAAACCGATTAAAACTGATTATTTCTATCTGAAGATGAACATAGCTGAAAAACTAGGCCATCGTCGTTTGAGTTTTGCGATAAATGTCCCTCATTATAGAGAAATTATCATTCAAAATCTTAAAGAACAATAGGGTTGTATATATGACGTCATACATACACAATTTGAAAGCTTGAATACTTGACAGTTTCTACCTGTTTCTTTTGAATGCAAAGAAAATGTTGCTTCATGGTGACTATTGGATTCATTAAGCAAAAATTAAGTAATGTTTTAAGCCATTCTTTAATTTTCATGGATTTTCGTCCAAGTAGCACTTTAACGGCATGGTCAGTGATCTTTAATTGAAAAAAATTACACGGAGACTCACGGAGATATTTTGATTGCAAAATACAAAGAAATGTATGGAGTAAACCCATGAGTTGAGTAGATGACGTCACTGACACCTAAAAAGAATGCTAAAAATCTAGTACTTCCCTTTTGAATACCAAAAAGAGTTTTAACTGGTGATCAATAGACCTTTGCAGATTTATTTCACGAAGTTTCTGCTAAATAAAATTTCATCGATTTTTCACCTGCGCAAATAACGACAATATATGTCAAAAATGGCGCCGAATAGTTCTACACTATCTTTTACTATAACAATTCTAAAACATCTGTCACTCATTAAGATAAATATATTTTTGCAGCTTGACCAAAATTGTTAAGTTTGCGCTTCTTTACATAAGTCTGGTCAGTAGAGAGTCTAGGGGAAAAATTCCCAGTAATAAAACTTTATAGAACTTAATGATAATTATAAATGTCATCTGTCAGGCTGTACGGAATTGATTCACACATCAAAACGTCACTTGAAATCACTTTAATCACAGCACCAAATCACAAAATTATCTATCCTCTCCGTTGTTACAACATGTATATTCTCCAAATTCCCAAAATTGTTAAAAATGACATTAATTTGCTTCCGGTCAAGGCTACATAACTAAATTGATTAACAAGCACTAAGACGTTTATATTATTGTGTTGTTCTTCCTTTATAACATTGTAATGATATCATGTATGAACTGCATGAAATGTGAGACATCAATTTATGACGGCTAGTCACCGCATTCATTTTTCATAAAATAGTCAAACGCCTTCTTAAAGAAGACTATGACGTAGCGTTTAAGAGGTGCTTTACAATCGGCCGACTTTTTAGCTTGCTTCTTAATGAATGACTTAAATTCATAAAGGATTTTACAAGGCTCATCGGGATGTTTTTTGGGACGAAATATGTGTGTATAATATCTTTCCACTAAGGTCTTGTAGAATTCCTCGACACACTTTTCTGCTGCATTGCTTTCTGTAACAAAAAGAAAATATTAACAATGTCGTCAACTAGATTGCATTTTCGCTGGAATCGTATATACACTGACCTATAGCTTCGATTAATGACTTGAACTTTTGCTTCGCTCCTATTAATGGTAAGCAAAACATGCAGTGGTAATCAAAGTAAAATACAGGCTGGATCTAATTAGGTATGGTCATTTAGTCTATCCATATCCCGTCGGGGAGCGGAGAAGGGGGTGGGTATCAGTAAGTGCAAGACGGGGATGCATTTCTTACGTGGAAGTCATTGAAAAGCGGCTTGAGATTGCCACCATGAAATGTAACGAAGACTTAGGGTAGACGACATTGAGATATCATGAGTTATTCAGACCATGTGTAACTCACTATATGAGATTCTGTCTTTGAAAGGGTACCATTTGTATGATATACATGAAAAAATTTCTCGGGGCTGATTGGCTAAGAATCTAAGGGCATGCAGCGCTGTTTTATGGAAATGTAGTACACAATTAGTGCAAAATTGAGTTTTCAAAAACAGCGTGAAAATCAAAATGTTCTCCGTTCTTTTGTTCACATTTCCAAGCATCAAAACCATGTATATGTTGGCCACAAAGGAAAGAGTGTGATGTAAGAAACTGTTGAAAAGGTTGAGGATTTTGAGATATTTTACAGATAATTCATCTGGGTTTAAATTCTACTGAGAGAAATGCTATGTGGGGAACAGTGCAAATTGCTGTTTGACTTCTATGAATGGTTGAACATTTGAACTCAAACGGAGAAAATCCTTTTCGAAACAAGTTTCAAAAAATATTCCCATTCAAAAACAAGTACATCTCCAGTAGGAAGGGATAAGGGATGTGGCAAATGGAGGGCAACACGTCACAGCAAGCCCAACTATCAGTCTTTACCTGACTTTTCGACAAGTTTCGTTAGCTTAGAAAAGTTGATTGGGGGATCACAGACATTGAATTTGTTCATCAAACGCGCTCCTACTTCAGACAGAGCCCTCGTTGTGACAAGGAAATCACTTGTGTCACTTGTATCCTTGGAAAAACACTGGACTTTCCCTTAGAATAGTAAATTACATAAAAATTTTCAAAGGTAATACAGGTGATTCCTAATTCTGACCCAGTAAATTATAATTATCTTATCTACTTTACCAATGTATTATATAATAACGTTATCAAAATCGATAGCGATGAGCAAACGGTAATGCCTTACCCTAGCACGAGAGCAAAACTTGTCAATGCTATTTCCTTTCAAGACAGCATTGTTCCATTTGGCAATGCACTGTGTTATTTCATAAAATGAAGTAAGACTTTGACATAACGGCAGCAAGGAAAGAAGCACAGCTACAACAAGACACTTCATCTTCATCTGTTTAGAGATACAAAGATACGCAAATGAAACTTTAGCCGGTCCCTGCAGTACGTAAGAACCTATTCAATTCAATGTTTTTAGTTGATTTCAAAGATGAAATACAAATTTTTTTTGATTTTTTTTTTCTTAACTGATCGGTCATTAATTCACGCAGTCTTTCTTTAATCATTCATTTAAACTTTCTTTCACTCGGTCACCTATTCAGACTTGGATCATTCAGTCAAATATTAATTATTCATGTTAATTAGCCAATCAAAGACTACAATTTTGGTCGCGTGACACAACTGGAAATGTGACTGATCCAGTGTCCTTGGACTGATATTCCTTTCCAGTCCAAGGACACTTGACCAGCGTTGTAATTGGCTGTCATGATCAAGCAGTTGTTGACTTAGGCCCTGTTTATATGGAGATTAATGAAGTAAACCCTTGAAGAAGAATGAATTACTTACCAATGCAAAAGTTGTCTCAGTCCTCCCCCCTCGAGACAACATTACAGAATCGCAAGCGCGAGAAAAAATTGCAGCGTGTATCGCCGGCTTTAACCTGTTGGTCATGTGTTTAGCGTCTACTCAAACTGGCCGTTTATGTTTCTGTAGTTCTGTTCTTCTGTCCGTCAGTTCATTCGTATGCTTACAAAATAGTACTTCTATGTGCGTAGTTAGTTTGTTGCTACACGTCTTATTTCAAAGTAACTCAAAATTAGTCAGTATAAGTAACACATCATGTCCGAAAAAGAAAAGCTTACTAAACCCAGAGCCGGCTTAGCTTAGGGAAAACTTATAAGTCTACTGAGATCTACTGATTCTGTAAGTCCAACAGTGAAGAGCTCTACCAACAATCAAAGAAGCTTAAGTCAGTCGATATACAGTCAGCGTGTTCATCTCCACCGTTATAGAAGAATTTCTCCTAACTAACTGATGAATTCCCAAAAAGGCAATTGTAAGGTACCTTTTAAACTTTTTTGATTGATAAAATAGATACACGAAGGATTTCCTGACGACAGCTCCTGCAATCTTCAGATCAACATTTATGTCCCTTTGATTCTGTGATTGAAAAGAGAATATTACAATGCATTCTAATTTTCTTAATTTGACAATAAACGTCTATGCAGAAACATTACCTCTAGCGATTGTTACTATGGGTAACAATTGCATGGGTATCGAAAATGCGTCTTTTCCTTTGAAGTATAGCTAGGAATTTTGAAGTGTTTGTATCACTTAGGTTATATATACAGTTGAGCGTCCACTTGCGACCACCTCTCTTGCGTGCGACCAGTTTTCAAAATACCAAACGTTTCTCATACAAATCACTATATATTGGCAACTCCTGTAATCGACCACCTCTCGCAAGCGATCATAGAAATTCATACTTCAAAATCTAATATTCTAAAGAAATTTTATCCGTTTAAAAGACCTTATCAAATTGCCAGTACACCTGCGCAAGTAACGACAATATATGTCAAAAGTGGCGCGGAATTATAGTTCTACACTATCTTTTACTATAACAATTCTAAAACATCTGTCACTCATTAAGATGAATATATTTTTGCAGCTTGACCAAAATTGTTAAGTTTGCGCTTCTTTACATAAGACAGTCTGGTCAGTAGAGAGTCTAGGGGAAAAATTCCCAGTAATAGAACTTTATCAGTAGAGCGTAGTGATTATTAGAAATGTCAGGTCTCGCCTATATAACTACATTGATTAACAGAGATTCTTTTGAATTGCTTTAATTTTTATTAGCGTTTAACTGAAGGCGCTTACATGATTGTGCTCTTCTTCCTTTATAGCATTACAATGATCATCGTATGGACTGCATTAAATCTGTGAGATTTGTCGTCATTTTATGATGGCTAGTCACCGCATTCATTTTCAATAAACATTTCAAGCGATTTATCAAAGATTTCAAAGAAATGCCTCAGAATGACCGCTTCACATTTAGATTCTTTGTATTCTTTCTCAAAGAATGACTTCAATTCAGGGAGGTTTTTACAAGGGGATCTGATGTTGGGCCGAAACATGTTGGAATAGTATCGTTCCATCGTCGTCTTGTAGACTTTCCAAGCACACGGTTTTGCAGCATCGTTCTCTGTAACAGAAAGGAAATATAAATAAGGTCATGAGCTGGTATGTATTTTTGCAGCAATCATACTGTACCTATTAGCCTTATTGACTTGAGCATGAGCTTCTTTCCTATAAACGATAATCAAAACATGTGGTCAATAATCGAGATTACGGGGAGACCCTGCAAGGAGATATAGGATATAGGAAAGGAATTACTGATCTCCTGGCATCTCTCATTTTCAAAGTACAAAGGAATGCATTTTTTTGCCGGAGTCATTTTTGAAAAAAAGACTGCAATTTTATGAAATGTAGTGAAGACTTTGCATGGCTAGAGATTTCCGTCTTTAAAAGGGATACCACTGTCTTTGAAAGGTATTCTTCGTTTACATATCAGTTAGATCACAAAAATTCAAACAAAAATTTAATTTCGAATCCTATCGGTTTTATTCTATCATATCAGTACTTAGAAAATTGTTTAATATGTGAGTTTATAAAGAATATAGGTAATTACAAAATTCAGTCGGTTTTTTGCTTAATCAAGCTGACTTTTTCAAAACAGTTAAGTTCTTTAGTCTATTGCAAAGTCAAGCTAGACGATTTGAATTGTCGTGACGACACAAGTACCGCTAAATGTCCCATTTTTGCTAATGATTTCTCGACTCCTTCCCCGGTCAGGTCGTATCCCAAAAGAACGCTTTGACATGTATGACCAAGTCAACAAACGAATACAAATACTGATTTACCTGACTTCTTGAGAAGTTGAATTAACTTTGAATGGTCGACTGGTGGATCACAACTCCAATCACTACTGTGCTTCTCCCGAAAAAGAATGTCTATTACAGTTGTAAATCTTAGGCCGTCAAGGGCCTCACTGGTATCCACAGTATCGTGTTCCAAACATTCGGCAATTTCCTATTGAAAAATATTAAGTCACACCACTTTATTAGCATTATCTAGTCGTAAATTTATAGAACATAAGTTTGGAAATATTGATATAATTAGCATTTTTCGTTTTTCAGCTGATCTGATATTACTGATTTAGCACCAATTATAAACTTCGTACGAATGGTATAAATATCACTAATTAAACAAAAGAAAACAATAGAATTAGCATAACTTATCACTATTTAGTAGCATATATGTTGCACGCTTTTAGAGTGATTTTCACAAGCTAAATAGTCATTTTTCTTTCACGGTCAAATGAAAATCTCTTTAACAGGAAAAGAACATTTCCAGTTTTAGTCCATTTGATTTCAACATGGCTAACTTGTCGGGTATTTTCATTTTCACACGTAATAGATACCAAACTTGGCGTGAGTCCAACTATTTTTAGTCCTTAAAGGGAACCAGTAAAACATGGAAACCCTCAATCTGGTGCATGGCGCATTTGTGTAAAAGTGCCAACTAGTGACTACGAGTACACTAAAGCCACCTAATGCTGTGGTGATCAACTCCCTCCAATATATACGGGTCCCTGGTTCTTGCGGGTTTAACTAGGACCCTGACTTACCCTAGCGTGAGTGCAACGCTTCTGGCTAGGGTTTCCTTGCAAGACGGCATGGTTCCAATTGTCGAAGCATTTTGTTGCCAAATAGAATGCTGTAAGACTTTGACATAACGGCAGCAAGGAAAGAAGAACAGCTACAACAAGGAACTTCATCTTTACCTGTTTAGAGATACAAAAATCCCAAAAGCTTCCCATCCAACTCACTATAATTGGCCTCCCATAAGCGACCACCATGCGCAATTGACCACGACCACTTTAAGAGTCGATAGTTAGTATATAATTTTCTTTCGTTTTTAACCTCCCATAAGCCGGCCACTTGATATCTGACTTGATATATAATTCTCTCTCTCTCTCTCTCTCTCTCTCTCTCTCTCTCTCTCTCTCTCTCTCTCTCTCTCTTTCTCTCACCATGCGAGCTCCACAG
The DNA here is from genome assembly GCA_029948255.1 of Telmatactis stephensoni. Classification (NCBI taxonomy): domain Eukaryota; kingdom Metazoa; phylum Cnidaria; class Anthozoa; order Actiniaria; family Isophelliidae; genus Telmatactis; species Telmatactis stephensoni. The sequence continues at coordinate 332,396 of JALIZF010001582.1, forward strand.
TCTACAGTCATACACCTATTTCAAAAATGGTTGTCGTAAGAATGCTCTCAAATCCACGCGACTAGACCGAAAAGGAGTATGGGTAGTAGCAAAACCTCGCTTCTTTTCCGCTTTGGTATTGACTTTAGCATCAGTAAGTGAAGTTCTTTAGTGTATTCTCATACTCCTTTACGGGTGAGTTGCGTACGCTTGATACCAAGAACGTTCATTGAAATAGGTGTATAACGCATCTCAATACTAAACGTCAACCTTACTTGAATTTCAATCACACCCTATAACTGCGTCATAGTGTAAAAACTGGAGTATATCACTAAGATTCGTTCACACATTAACACACTCAACCTACAAAACCATTTGATAAAGGCTTGGGACTATTCCCAATCTACAAATCTAGAACTGAGATGAAACACAATCTAGGATAACTTTGCCTAGCTAGGCTAGCACATTTGTGTGCGGTTGGTCCTGCCCCTGCGAGGTCCAACAACTAGCCATAACAAAATTGTCATGAAAATCTACGTCACATGCAAAAGTCCCTTGCTAAAATTATTGATAAACTACAAAATCACTAAAAATATAAAATCTATAAAAAAGGGTCGCGTAACATACGTACAAGTTCATTTCTAATACAACCCAGTCTTTAGGATCGTTCAGACACTTATAAATCGATGACGATAGCGACGTTCAGCTGAAAACATGGAAGCTGAATCACATAATTTTTCTTGGAACTTTCCTTCAATCGGTCATTCATTCACACTTTCTTTGATCATTCAAACTCTTTTTGATCACTGTTCAATCAAACTTTCTTTGATCATTAATTCATACTCTCTTGCAATCGGTCATTCACTGTTAACCACGAACTGGTATTGTGACGAAAAGACTGTACGAAGACTAATTTACGACGACATCTCACTTAATTTTACTATACGTTTAGTTTCTCAGTCTGATTTTATTCCACAAACATTTGCTACACTCGAGGACGAGGACACAATGAGCCAGTTTGAGTAGACCTCGCATACAAAAAATTGTCCCAATAAGAAAAGCCTGGCCTAGTAAAACCCGCGCCGTCTTCTATGAAATCAGGTCCAGTGATGTTCTTCAAAGCTTTAGCTGGGATAACCTCGAAACCAGACGCTTTAAAGCCTAGTAAAACCCGTGTCGTCTTCGGAGAAAACTCATTCTAGATCTACTAATTCTGTACGTCCAACAGTGAAGCGCTCTACCAATTTGCAACAATGAAAGAAGCTAGTCAGTCGATATACAGTGAACGTGTTGGACTTCACAATTAGAGAAGAACTTCAAAGAACTAATAACTAAGGAACAGTTCCAAAAAAAGAAACAAAATGCTAAGTACCTTTTCACCCTTTCGTTTGATAAAATCGATGCACGGTGGTTTTCCTCAGAGCCTCTGCAATCTTGAGACAGAAATGTCCAGCAAAGTCAAAAGTTACTCTTTTTAATGTGAATATTTCAAAGCTGTCGCGTCGTGGTTGTCCCATTGATTCTGTGATTGAAAAGAAAAACATTTCAATGGATTTTAATTTTCTTTGATCGACAATAAAAGTCGTCTGTGCAGAAAAATTACCTCCAGCGATTGTAACTATGAATTACGACTAGTCAGAAAAATCTGTGTCTTACCTTTTGAAACTAGGATTTTTGAGGTGTTTATATACGCTCAGGTTATCTTATTTTCTTGTGATAACTTACGGCAAAAGAACATTATATTTAGAATTCTGTTGTTAATTAAATTGTTAATTTTGCGCTTCTTTACATAAGAGAGTCACTAGAGAGTCTAGGGGAAAAATTCCCGATAATAAAACTTATGGAACTTAATGATAATTATAAATGTCATATCTCAGGCTGTACGGAATTGATCACCACATCAAAACGTCACTTGAAATCACTTTAATCACAGCACCAAATCACAAAATTATCTATCCTCTGCGTTGTATATTCTCCCAACTCACACCACCCCCCTATTTGGTTACAAATTTATCACTTCCGCTGTTGTGCTAGCACAGGAAACCCGTTTCTAAAGCTGTTAAAAATTACATTAATTTGCTTCCGTTCAAGGCTACATAACTAAATTGATTAACAAGCACTAAGACGTTTACATTATTGTGTTGTTCTTCCTTTATAACATTGTAATGATATCATGTATGAACTGCATGAAATCTGTGAGACATCAATTTATGACGGCTAGTCACCGCATTCATTTTTTATAAAATAGTCAAACGCTTTCTTAAAGAAGACTATGACATGGCGTTTAAGAGGTGCTTTACAATCGGCCGACTTTTTAGCTTGCTTCTTAATGAATGACTTAGATTTATAAAGGATTTTACAAGGCTCATCGGGATGTTTTTTGGGTCGAAATATGTGTGTATAATATCCTTCCACTAAGGTTTTGTAGAATTCCTCGACACACTGTTCTGCGGCATTGCTTTCTGTAACAAAAAGAAAATATTAACAATGTCGTCAACTAGTTTGCATTTTCGCTGGAATCATACTGACCTATAGCTTGGATTAATGACTTGAACTTTTGCTTCGCTCCTATTAATGGTAAGCAAAACATGCAGTAGTAATCAAAGTAAAATACAGGCTGGATCTAATTAGGTTTGGTCATTTAGTCTATCCATATCCCGTCGGGGAGCGGAGAAGGGGGTGGGTATCAGTAGGTGCAAGACGGGGATGCATTTCTTACGGTGGAAGTCATTGAAAAGCGGCTTGAGATTGCCACCATGAAATGTAACGAAGATTTAGGGTAGACAACACTGAGATATCATGAGTTATTCAGACCATGTGTAACTATATGAGATTCTGTCTTTGAAAGGGTACCATTTGTATGATATACATGAAAAAATTTCTCGGGGCTGATTGGCTAAGAATCTTAGAGCATGCAGCGATGTTTTATGGAAATTTAGTACACAATTAGTGCAAAATTGAGTTTTCAAAAACAGCGTGAAAATCAAAATGTTCTCCGTTCTTTTGTTCACATTTCCAAGCATCAAAACCATGTATATGTTGGCCACAAAGGAAAGAGTGTGATGTAAGAAACTGTTGAAAAGGTTGAGGATTTTGAGATATTTTACAGATAACTCTTCTGGGTTTAAATTCTACTGAGAGAAATGCTATGTGGGGAACAGTGCAAATTGCTGTTTGACTTCTATGAATGGTTGAACATTTGAACTCAAGCGGAGAAAATCCTTTTCGAAACAAGTTTCAAAAAATATTCCCATTCAAAAACAAGTACATCTCCAGTAGGAAGGGATAAGGGATGTGGCAAATGGAGGGCAACACGTCACAGCAAGCCCAACTATCAGTCTTTATACCTGACTTTTCGACAAGTTTCGTTAGCTTAGAAAAGTTGATGGGGGGATCACAGACATTGAATTTGTTAATCAAACGCGCTCCTACTTCAGACAGAGCCCTCGTTGTGACAAGGAAATCACTTGTGTCACTTGTATCCTGGGAAAAACACTGGACTTCTCCCTTAGAATAGTAAATTACATAAAAATTTTCAAAGGTAATACAGGTGATCCCTAATTCTGGCCCAGTAAATTATAATTATCTTATCTACTTTACCAATGTATTATATAATAACGTTATCAACATCGACAGCGATGAGCAAACGGTAATGCCTTACCCTAGCATGAGAGCAAAACTTGTCAATGCTATTTCCTTTCAAGACAGCATTGTTCTTTCAACTTTCTTTCACTCGGTCACCTATTCAGACTTGGATCATTCAGTCAAATATTAATTATTCATGGTTAATTAGCCAATCAGAGACTACAATTTTGGTCGCGTGACACAACTGGAAATGTGACTGATCCAGTGTCCTTGGACTGATATTCCTTTCCAGTCCAAGGACGTACCAGCGTTGTAATTGGCTGTCATGATCAAGCAGTTGTTGACTTAGGCCCTGTTTATATGGAGAAAAGTTGTCTCAGTCCTCCCCCCTCGAGACAACATTACAGAATCGCAAGCGCGAGAAAAAATTGCAGCGTGTATCGCCGACTTCAACCTGTTTGTCATGTGTTTAGCGTCTACTCAAACTGGCCGTTTGTGTTTCTGTAGTTGTGTTCTTCTGTCCGTCAGTTCATTCGTATGCTTACAAAATAGGTTGTATATACAGTTGAGCGTCCACTTGCGACCACCTCTCTTGCGTGCGACCAGTTTTCAAAATACCAAACGTTTTTCATACAAATCACTATATATTGGCAACTCCTGTAATCGACCACCTCTCGCAAGCGATCAAAGAAATTCATACTTCAAAATCTAATATTCTAAAGAAATTTTATCCGTTTAAAAGACCTTAATTGTAGTTAAATTAAAATTATCAAATTACCTGAATCGAACCTGCGCAAATAACGACAATATATGTCAAAAGTGGCGCCGAATAGTTCTACACTATCTTTTACTATAACAATTCTACTGAAAACATCTGTCACTCATTAAGATAAATATATTTTTGCAGCTTGACCAAAATTGGTAAGTTTGCGCTTCTTTACATAAGTCTGGTCACTAGAGAGTCTAGGGGAAAAATTCCCGGTAATAAAACTTTATAGAACGTAGTGATTATTAGAAATGTCAGGTCTCGCCTATATAACTACAATAGCTAAATTCATATTAGAGACGGGAAACTCGTCTGACAGAAAACTCGTCCTACTTTCCCGGCCAAAACGACGAAAAAGTTGGACGGATAATTCGTCTAATGATAAAAACCGTCCTAAATTCCCATAAGACGTGGAAATCGCGACGGGTTTTCTGTTTATAAAGATTTTTGTGCAACGAAATTCCGTCTGAGACGAGTTTCCCGTCTCTAATATCAATTCAACAATTGATTAACAGAGATTCTTTTGAATTGCTTTAATTTTTATTAGCGTTTAACTGAAGGCGCTTACATGATTGTGCTCTTCTTCCTTTATAGCATTACAATGATCATCGTATGGACTGCATGAAATCTGTGAGATTTGTCGTCATTTTATGATGGCTAGTCACCGCATTCATTTTCAATATACATTTCAAGCGATTTATCAAAGATTTCAAAGTAATGCCTCAGAATGACCGCTTCACATTTAGATTCTTTGTATTCTTTCTCAAAGAATGACTTCAATTCAGGGAGGTTTTTACAAGGGGATCTGATGTTGGGCCGAAACATGTTGGAATAGTATCGTTCCATCGTCGTCTTGTAGACTTTCCAAGCACACGGTTTTGCAGCATCGTTCTCTGTAACAGAAAGGAAATATAAATAAGGTGATGAGCTGGTATGTATTTTTGCAGGAATCATACTGTACCTATTAGCCTTATTGACTTGAGCATGAGCTTCTTTCCTATAAACGAGAATCAAAACATGTGGTCAATAATCGAGATTACGGGGAGACCCTGCAAGGAGATATAGGATATAGGAAAGGAATTACTGATCTCCTGGCATCTCTCATTTTCAAAGTACAAAGGAATTCCTTTTTTTTGCCGGAGTCATTTTTGAAAAAAAGACTGCAATTTTATGAAATGTAGTGAAGGTCGTGAAGACTTTGCATGGGTAGAGATTTCCGTCTTTAAAAGGGGTACCACTGTCTTTGAAAGGTATTCTTCGTTTACATATCAGTTAGATCACAAAAATTCAAACAAAAATTTAATTTCGAATCCTATCAGTTTTATTCTACATATGTCTTAGAAAATTGTTTAATACTGTGAGTTTATAAAGAATATACCGGGTAATTACAAAATTCAGTCGGTTTTTTGCTTAATCAAGTTGACTTTTTCAAAACAGTTAAGTTCTTTAGTCTATTGCAAAGTCAAGCTAGACGATATTTGAATTGTCGTGACCGCGACATAAGTGCCGCTAATATAAATGTCCCATTTTTGCTAATGATTTCTCGACTCCCAAAGAACGCTTTGACATGAATGACCAAGTCAACAAAAGAATACAAATACTGATTTACCTGACTTCTTGAGAAGTTGAATTAACTTTGAATGGTCGACTGGTGGATCACAACTCCAATCACTACTGTGCTTCTTCCGAAAAAGAATGTCTATTGCAGTTGTAAATCTTAGGCCGTCAAGGGCATCACTGGTGTCCACAGTATCGTGTTCCAAACATTCGACAATTTCCTTTTGAAAAATATTAAGTCACATCACTTTATTAGCATTATCTAGTCGTAAATTTATAGAACATAAGTTTGGAAATATTGATATAATTAGCATTTTTCGTTTTTCAGCTTCTGATATTACTGATTTAGCACCAGTTATACCCTTCGTACGAATGGAGTGGAAAAAATAGCCCAGCATGAGACCGAAGGCCGAGTTAGCTGCTTGTATCGTAGTCCGCGAGGCTAATTATTGAGCATAACCAAGAGACCATAATACTAAGAGAGCGAAGCTCAGTATTGATGTCTGTGCCATGTTCGTGGCGGCTAAGGCTATTTTTAGTAACTTCGCCATCGCGCGCGCAAGGCACTTAAACAATAGAATTCAAACGGTCCCTTCCGCGCGCACGCCAAAAAGCAAATTCTATTGGTTGAGGGCCTTGCGCGCGCGACTGGCGAAGTTACTAAAAATAGCCTTAGCCGCCACGAACATGGCACAGACATCAATACTGAGCTTCGCTCTCTTAGTATTATGGTCTCTTGGCATAACCCAACTAGTAGAAGCTTAGTAGAGTACCGAACGCTAGAGTGATTTTCACCGGACTGTGAAATAGTTACTAAGCTAATAGACACTAATAGACTCTGCACCCATTGTTTTCTTTTGTTGCAATACAACTATTAGACACTATTAAACACTGACTATTAGTAATTGTTTCACAGTCCGATGAAAATCACTCTAAAGGCGTACAACACTTTGCACTATATCTATCAACAATAGAAAACAATAGAATTAGCATAGCTTATCACTATTTAGTAGCATTTATGTTGCACGCTTTTAGAGTGATTTTCACAAACTAAATAGTAGTTATTTTTCTTTCACGGTCAAATGAAAATCTCTCTAACAGGAAAAGAACATTTCTTTTGTTTTGTTTGACCGAAAAGACAGATAATCTATAGAAAATCTACCAAGCGCATTGTCTTTGACATGTGACTTCGAGACAAACTTCATTCAAAACACATCAATAAAATTCTCTGCTTTTATGTTTGTTGAAAAAAGCACAGTTTTAGTCCATTTGATTTCAACATGGCCAACTTAATTGTCGGGTATTTTCATTTTCACACGTAATAGATACCAAACTTGGCGTGAGTCCAACTATTTTTAGTCCTTAAAGGGAACCAGTAAAACATGGAAACCCTTAATCTGGTGCATGGCGCATTTGTGTAAAAGTGCCAACTGGTGACTACGAGTACACTAAAGCCTCCTAATGCTGTGATCAACTCCCTCCAATATATACGGGTCCCTGGTTCTTGCGGGTTTAACTAGGACCCTGACTTACCCTTATGTGAGTGCAATGCTTCTGGCTAGGGTTTCCTTGCAACACGGCATTGTTCCATATGTCGAAGCACTTTTTTGCCAAATAGAATGCTGTAAGTCGACTTTGACATAACGGCAGCAAGGAAAGAAGTACAGCTATAACAAGGCACTTCATCTTCATCTGTTTAGAGATACAAAAATCCCAAAACGTTTCCCATCCATATCACTATAATATATATATCCTATATATAAGAGGACGGGGATGCTCGTCGGAAATGTTAAAAATGACCCCTAAAAGGTACCTGAGTGGGAGTGGCAACAATTCATTTCCACCCCTAAAAGGTACCAATGCAATTCAAAAACGATAATAAAGAATTAAAGTAATGAAACATTTGTTATCGATGTGCTTTGAAGATTCAATTCAGATCATCAAAATCGTCCCTTTCATGCTTATTTTAGGTAGTTTATTTACCCAAAAACAGACCCTAAAAGGTACCAGCTATGTCTCTGGTAGTCCACTTAAGTCGGAGACACCCTAAAAAGTACAAGATTGCAGAGTTTGACCCCTAAAAGGTACGACGAGCATCCCCGTCCATTTACGAACGGAGTCCCCCCCCCCCCCCGGGTTCATTTCTAATACAAACCAATCGTAATCTTTACGATCGTTAAGACACTTATAAATTGATGACGATAGCGACGTTCAGCTGAAAACATGGAAGCTGAATCACAATTTTTCTTGGAACTTTCCTTCAATCGGTTATTCATTCACACTTTCTTTGATCATTCAAACTCTTTTTGATCACTAGTACTGTTCAACCAAACGTTCTTTGATCATTCATTCATACTCTCTTCCAATCGGTCATTCACTGTTAACCACGAACTGGTATTGTGACGAAAAGACTGTACGAAGACTTTACGACGACATCTCACTTGATTTTACTATACGTTTAGTTTCTCAGTCTGATTTTATTCCACAAACATTTGCTGCACTCGAGAACAAGGACACAATGAGCCAGTTTGAGTAGACCTCGCATACAAAAAATTGTCCAAATAAGAAAAGCCTGGCCTAGTAAAATATAACCCGCGCCGTCTTCGGAGAAAACTCATTCTAGATCTACTAATTCTGTACGTCCAACAGTGAAGCGCTCTACCAATTTGCAACAATGAAAGAAACTAGTCAGTCGATATACAGTGAACGTGTTGGACTTTACAATTAGAGAAGAACTTCAAAGAACTAATAACTAAGGAACAGTTCCAAAAAAAGAAACAAAATGCTAAGTACCTTTTCACCCTTTCGTTTGATAAAATCGATGCACGGTGGTTTTCCTCAGAGCCTCTGCAATCTTGAGACAGAAATGTCCAGCAAAGTCAAAAGTTACTCTTTTTAATGTGAATATTTCAAAGCTGTCGCGTCGTCAGTGGTTGTCCCATTGATTCTGTGATTGAAAAGAAAAACATTTCAATGGATTTTAATTTTCTTTGATCGACAATAAAAGTCGGCTGTGCAGAAAAATTACCTCCAGCGATTGTAACTATGAATTACGACTAGTCAGAAAAATCTGTGTCTTACCTTTTGAAAGTAGGAATTTTGAGGTGTTTGTATACGCTCAGGTTATCTTATTTTCTCGTGATAACTTACAAAAGAACATTATATTTAGAATTCTGTTAGCATATTCACAGTCGAGCCCACACTTGCGACCACCTCTCTTGTGCAACCAGTTTTCAAAATACCAAAAGTTTGCCATACAAATCACTATAATTGGTACCTCCCTTAATCGGCCACCTCTCGTAATCGACCACCTCTCGTAATCGACCACCTAGCTCTCTTGTGCGACCAGTTTTCAAAAATACCAAAAGTTTCCCATACAAATCACTATAATTGGTACCTCCCATAATCGACCACCTCCCATAATCGACCACCTCTCGTAAGCGACCGCGACAACTTTTAGAACCGATAAGTTTTTTTCGTTTTTAACCTCCCGTAACCCGACCACTTCATACACAATCCTCTCTATCAGAGTCCTATCACCATGAGAACTCCACAGCTTGTGGTCAGACATCGCATAAATTCTGTAAAATTGAGACGAGCTAATTATCTGCACTAACCTTGACTCAAAATCTCATAGGTAACCTTCTCCCTTAAGCATCTTGGGTTTCTAGATAACCATTACCAAAATATTTTGTTAAGGTTTTTCATGTATATCGATACATTATTATAATTCAGCTAAAATACAACACATTGTATTGCACTGTATTGGGAGGTTGGACTGTATTTTATTATCACTAGTATTTATTTGGAAGGCTATCATCAGCGAGACTTTATAATTCTATAATTAACAATTGTCTTGGAGGAAAAGTCTTGTCACGAAAATTGACTTGGTAAACCTCGTTCCTCTGATTGCAGTTTCAATCACTTTTAATAGTAATTCAGTCAAGAACCAAATATCAACTTCATGATTTATATGAAATTTCTTCAGTGTTTTCCCTAAAATAATTTCCCGTTTTATTTGATTTTTTGTCTCATTTTCTTTTTAAAATTTACGCATGCGTAGTCATTCTGCATGGGTGTTTTCTAAGGGTACGTTTATATGGTCGATTTCGTCACGTGACGAATTTTAGCTCTAGAGTCTGGCGCCGTCGTGTAGATAAGACTCACAAGAACGTAAGTATGAGTTCTTGTCCCGGTCTCCAGTAAAGCTTATTTGAAAAACGTTTATTGTTTTAGTAGATGTCTTTGAGTTCATGTTGTTATTTCTGATGTATTTCGTATATAGTGGGGTGTAATCGTCTATGCACCCATAATTTGTCTCAGCTCGTCACGCAGTGCTTCAGTCACCAAAACAAGTGAAGGGTTGCGTGACGGAACAAACATTGGCTGCGTAGAAGACAACTTCGGGTGTATTCTTCACGCAGTGTGTTATTTTGTGAGTCAAGTCACTAGAAATTCCCGATAATAGAAGGCATTATGCCAACAGTATAATGGTATTTTTGCAATACGATATCCTTGTAGTTTAAATAGATTAGGATTTAACAGTGGCCGTGAGAACTGGGTCTGGGCTATCACGTGATAGCTCGGTCTATAAAACGTGGTGCGCATAAGGGTTAGGCCTGCTCCTCCCCGGTACGCAAAGCATCGTACGGCAAGCAAGTTAGCTCTTCAAAATTTACAGGCAAGTTAGCATATTATAACATATTTCTGTCTTTCTATGGGTGAACCACGAGTTCTGATCTTGGGGCATTCCTTTATTAAACGCCTTCGGCGCTTTATCGTGGACAACGGGCCTGATTACCAACTCGATTTCAGACTCACTGAATCAGTAGACGTGAACTGGCATGGTATTGGAGGTCGTACCATTGCTAAAATTCAGCAGTTCGATCTTGGTGAGGTAATACGGCTACGGCCTCACGTCGTTTATTTAGAAATCGGCACTAATGAACTCTTGCAACGTGGCGCGTCGCCACTGACGATAGGTTCAGCCATAGAGGATTTTGTTAGGCTATTAAATGCCGACCACGGGGTCCAATTAATTTGTGTAGGGCAAACAGTCCGCAAGAACCCCGTGGGAAATTTTAATCATAATGTAAAGATTCTTGCCCAATACCTCAAAACTGTGTTGGAGCCACTACCTTTCGCTGTATATTGGACCCACAGGGGTTTTTGGCGTCCAAATATAACCTACTTGTCGTACGATGGGCTTCACCTTAATGGGGAGGGGCAGCATAAGTTGTACAAAAGCATCCAGGGAGCCATAATTTATTGTTTGAATCGTCTTCAGTTATGAAAATTGGCTCTGTTACATACATTTATATTCCTGTGCGGTCGTCTTTGAAGTTTGCTTTATACAGTTATACGCCCACGCTGGCGTAATATATATGTAAAAATGGCATGTTATCTTTGTTGGTTGCACGTAAAAATGGCGTGTAATGGTTGGGACAGGCATATAAAAATCGTATGCTGTCACTTATAATGCAAGTAAAAATCGCTTGCTAGGGCATGTCAAAATCGCATGCTGTCATCTGTGCAAGTAAAAATGGCTTGCTGAGGAATGTAAAAATCGCATGCAATTTGTTAAGTATGTAAAAATAGCATACTATCCGGTTTAGTTTGCCAATGAGTGTTCAACCCATGTCCGGCACTCAATTTTGAGGCGCCAAATCACTCGGCACTAAACGCGGTTGTCTTTATAGTTGATAAACTCCAGACGATCCGCGCTCTTAATTGATCTATCACACTACACAGTAGGTTGTCTGACTTTGATCCCTTGGTGCTTTTGACAATGTTAATATCTTAATATTTAATATAGTTTTGTTAGCGTAGTACAATTTTAGCATGCCTCCACGAAGGAAGAGTCGCCGTCTTGATAACTCGACGCCGCCGGTAGATGTACAGTTCGTGCCAGATCCAGTGGAAGTCTCTCCACAACAAGCAATAGACCAAGCGTCGCAAGCTACTATTCTTAGCGAGCCTGCCGAGCCTAACCCAGCAATGGTTGCTACCATAGCGGCTGCAGTGCGGTTGGCAATACAGCCTACGACGACGGACTCGGCGAGTTTACCACCAACAAACAACCAGACACAATCGGTTGTCCATGATGAAGTGCAGAATATAATTAGCGCCGGTAATATCACTACTGGTAGTGGTGAGTTGCCTAGTCAACCTTTATTTCATAGTATATCAGTACCTTTGGGCAGCAGAGTTAGTTCGTCGGTAAAGTCCAAAATCTGGGCCCGAGAGTACATCGATTTTGGGTCTCTTCTGGATCCTTCACCCAACCCTGATAAATATTCTTTGTCTTTCACTGCTCCTGCCAACGGAACGGCAACGAAGAATCCACAGTTCACGTTTGAACCGGTAAAGACACCAAAAAAGGTGTCTTCTATCCACGACTGGATATCTGCGTTTCATACTTTTGTATCCATTTATGTGGTGAGGTATCCAAATGAGACGCCAGGATTGATGAAATTCTGTGAAACTATTCGGGACATTGCAGCCCGTGGAGGGGACTGGTCGTATTACGACGAACAGTTTCGCTATTTAAGGCAGAGTAGCCCCGGACAATATCCTTGGGATAGTATTCATTGGGAACTGTGGCATAGAGCTATAACTTTTCGTCCCCAACAGGGTTCTTTTCAGTCCGACAAACTCGGTTCGAAGTTCAAGGGACGTTCACAATTCCCTAAGGGTTCTTGCTGGGCATATAATGCAGGTCGACGATGCGGGCCGGGATGTCGATACGAACACAAATGTTCAAAATGTGGGGGAAAGCACATGGGTAACCAATGCAATGTCAGCAGTGTGCAAGGATCCTGGCGGAGAGCGAACGGGCCCAACTACAACAAGTGCTAAACAGCCCACCGGTTACGCCCGTAAAGGTTTCCAATCTTAACTGTTTATTGTCCAACTACGAACCGAACTTAAAAAATTTTTTGATCGATGGGTTTTCCTTTGGATTTCGTATCGGGTTTGTCGGATCTATTACTCCCCGTGTATCACGAAATTTGCGAAGCGCGGAGGAACAACCCATAGTTTTAGCTTCAAAAATCGAAAAAGAACTATCAGCGGGACGTGTTGTGGGCCCATTTTCATGTCCTCCCCTACAAAACTTTGTCTCTTCACCTCTTGGCGTTGTACCTAAGAAAACCCCAGGGGAATTTAGAGTAATACACCATTTATCATACCCTGCAGGTTGCTCGGTGAATGATTTTATTCCGTCTGAAGTTTCGACTGTTCACTACGCATCTATACGTGACGCTATATCTCTCGCTAAGAACATGGGTCACGGGTGTTTTATGGCAAAAACGGATATTAAATCAGCTTTCCGGATAATTCCTATCCACCCTCAGGATTATCATCTCCTGGGTTTTTCGTTAAATAATTCGTATTATTTTGACAGAACTTTACCAATGGGTTGTTCCTCCTCGTGCGCTATCTTTGAGGCGTTTAGTACGTCTTTAGAGTGGCTAGCTAGGCACGTTCTAGGGGCTTCGGGTGTACTCCATATTTTAGACGATTTTCTTTTTATAGCGGAATCAGAGCGTAAATGCCTGTCAGATTTGAATAACTTTCTGAGGCTGTGTAATAACCTTGGTGTACCCATCGCGCATGAAAAAACGGAAGGTCCTTTGAATACATTACAATTTGCGGGTATTACTTTAGACACGCTGGAGATGGAGGCACGTTTACCGGAGGAAAAGCTGGAGAAATGCCACGCTTTGTTATCAGACTTTCGCAATCGCCGAAAGGTAACTCTTAGGGAGTTACAATCACTAATAGGTTTATTAAATTTTACTTGTTCTGTGGTTTTGCCCGGGCGTGCATTCCTTCGGCGTCTCATTGATTTGACAAAGGGCGTGCGTTTACCGTATCATCGCATACGAATAACCAAAGCCTGCCGCGAGGATATGCTAGTTTGGAAAAACTTCCTAGAGCACTTTAACGGGCGAACATTCTTCCTAGAGGATCGTTGGTCCGTCTCCCCTCCTCTAACACTATATACCGATGCGGCAGGCTCGAAAGGTTACGGCGCGATATTTGGTAGACATTGGTTTTTTGGAGCATGGCCTGACAACTGGAAGTCTCTTAACATTGCTTTTCTCGAGCTTTTCCCGATTGTTATCTCACTTCACGTGTGGGCTCGCCAGATGAGTAATCAATGCATTTCCTTTTTCACTGATAACGCGGCATTAGTTGACATTATCAATAAGCAGACTTCTAAACATACTCAAATAATGTTACTGGTACGTGACCTCGTGTTAACCTCATTACGTCACAATATCCTGTTCAAAGCGTTTCACGTGCCCGGAATTAAGAATGTCCGAGCAGACTTAATTTCTCGATTTCAGATTTTAGAATTCAGGGAGAACTTTCCAGAGGCGGACGCCGAGCCAACGGCAGTGCCAGAGACCCTTCTTCCGTCGAAGTGGTCTCTCTGCTAGGTGAATTGCTACGTTCATCTCTTTCACAAGCGTCTCGAAAGATGTATTCTCACGCGTGGACAGTTTTTACTGAATTTTACCAGTCATTTTATAACGACCGCTTAGAATTGCCATTGTCGAGCTCTTCTGTCGCCCTGTTTATTTCATATTTGACTGCTAAAGGTTTGGCGCCGGCGACTATTACCTCGTATCTCTCTGCGATAGCTTATGTTCATAAACTTCAGGGCTATCCCGACCCAACTAAATCATTTCTTATTAATAAGTTGATTGTAGCTATAGGACGACGAAGTCAGGCTGATGTTCGAATGCCCATTTCTCGTCCTCTATTATATCAATTGGTACGGGCTCTAGCCAATACTACGGCATCTGACTATCAACGCTCACTATATACCGCAATGTTTATGGTAGCCTTTTACGGTTTTTTTCGCTTAGGCGAACTAGCTTGTAAAAGTAGAAAGCGAGATTCTGCTATAGTGCAATTCAACCAGGTTACCTTTCTTAAACAACATGAGAGTGTTACCGCGGTCAAGATAATTATCACGAGATTTAAGCATAATACATCTAATCGTCCTTTTACAATAATGATCGAATCTGAACCAACTGAACCATTTTGTCCCGTGCGGATGTTATTGGATTACATTGCCCTAAGGGGATACACTCAAGGCCCTTTATTTTCATTTCATAGTGGCGAGGCTGTTTCCATTAACCAGTTTAATAATGAATTACGCCGTGCACTCGATTTCTGCGGCCTTGACTGTTCACGCTACAAGAGCCACAGCTTTCGCATAGGCGCTGCATGTCATGCTGCAGAAAGGGGTTTTTCAGACGCCCAGATTCGTGCTTTGGGACGTTGAACTCTGACGCTTTAGATATATATTCGCCCTCTTCACTTAAATCCAATTAGTTTATGTCTAATCACTACGCATAAATCTCCAATGCATGGGTCAGTCAGGGGCTGCCATGGAAAGGAGGTTTTGCTCTGGTGTTTTTAAAAGCTGAAATACCTCATCGGTCAGGTCAGTCAGGAGCTGCTGATCAATGAGTGTAACTATTTTATAATTTTTTATTATTTTAACCAGCGACAGGGTCAGTCAGGAGCTGCCTGTCATACGTAATTTTCTAATTCCTATATATCTTGTTGGCATGAAAGGAATAAAGTCTTATAATATGTAGTTAATTCCTAACTAGGTATATCCGCTTTATATTCCCAAGGTTTCTCATTCCGGGTCTTGGTGGGGTTGCCACAATTTTTGTGGCTCGTGGCGAAATTTAGCTTCCCCACCTTTTCCGAAGAGACATTTATTTCGTTAGTTCGTGTCACGCCATGCTCTTTATTATATGTTGTTAAGCGTGGCGTGACTTTTTATGTATACCAATAAATACGTCACATAAGTGGCCAAGTTTATCCAAACAAGATAGTGTGTGTCTCTTCGTAAAACTAGTGCGACCCAGCAATGAGTTCCCTCGGAACATATATACTATTTCCACGTAGCTGGAAGCCCGGGATATCGCGAGGCAAAAAAAACTTTATAGAACTTAATGATAATTATAAATGTCATCTGTCAGACTGTACGGAATTGATTCACACATCAAAACGTCACTTGAAATCACTTTAATCACAGCACCAAATCACAAAATTATCTATCCTCTTCGTTGTATATTCTCCCAACTCACACCACCCCCCTATTTGGTTACAAATTTATCACTTCCGCTGTTGTGCTAGCACAGGAAACCCGTTTCTAAAGCTGTTAAAAATGACATTAATTTGCTTCCGGTCAAGGCTACATAACTAAATTGATTAACAAGCACTAAGACGTTTACATTATTGTGCTGTTCTTCCTTTATAACATTGTAATGATATCATGTATGAACTCCATGAAATCTGTGAGACATCAATTTATGACGGCTAGTCACCACATTGACTGTTTATAGCGAAGTCAAGTGACATGGCAAAGCTCGCAATGACAGGGTACAGAAGGGGTGCTTTACAATTGGCCAACTTTTCAGCTTCCTCGTTCAAGAAAGACTTAGATTTATAAAGGATTTTACAAGTCTCATCAGCATTTTTGTTGGGCCCAAATATGTCAGAATAGTATTTTTCTACTAAGGTCTTGTAGAATTCCACGTCACACTGTTCTGCGGCATTGTTGTCTGCAACAGAAAGGAAATATAAATGATGATGTCAACTAAGATTGCATTATATTTTCGCTGGAATCGTACTGACCTATAGCTTGGATTAATGACTTGAGCATTTCCTTTGCTTCTGTTAATGGTAAGCAAAACATGCAATAGTAATCGAGCCAAAACAATTAGTTGAATTGAATCAATGATATAATATTTATAGTCTTTTAGTCTATCCATGCAAACCACGTGGGGGTGGGGGGTGGGGGAGGAGAGGATGGGGGGGGGGGGGGGTATAAGTAAGTGAAAGGAATTGAAGGGATGCATTTCTTACGGTAGAAGTGATTGAAAAGGGTTGAGAATCAAAACGTGTACAGTTTGGTCTCAGAGACACACGATTGTGATAAAAATTAGCCAAAAAGATGAGGATTTTGTTGTGCTTTTGATTGCAATTTTAGCTGAAATGCGCTCGCTTAGGCGCCAATACAAGTCATTGAACACGCGCCCAGAGTATTCTCCAGAAATGCTAGCTCTTTTGCACCGAAAAAGCTCTCTTGTTGCTATAATTCTTTCATGTAAATTTTGAACAGGATTTTATATAGTTTTCTCGTGCAATTTAGAATAAATTTGAACTTATGAGATTTGATCTGTTTTAAATTGCACTCAAAACCATATGATTTCCTATAACTTTGAAAGGTATATAAAACTAAAACTGTAGTACCTTTTCTCTCTGAAAAAGGATGAGGGTGTGACCTTGGGGAGGAGCCATGCTCGTATAAAGCGTGTTTGGTCTTTCCCCTCCCCACCGAAAAAAAGATTCTCCAACGACAGGCCTAATGTTCACGCAACTAGGCCGAAAAGGAATATGGATAGTTACAAAACTTCCGTCGCTTTTCGGCTTTGGTGTTGATTTCTATCATTAGAGTGATTCAGAAAACGCGACGCGTGTGTCTCTGTCTCCCGACTACACCGATTCCACTCAACCACAGGAAGCCCAATCATCAGTCTTTACCTGACTCTTCCAAATGTTTTGTTAGATTAGAATAGTTGACTGGGGGATTACAGAAATTGAACTTCTCCATCAAACGTGCTTCTACCTCGACCAGAGCTCTCGCTGTGGTAAGGGAATCATTTGTGTCGCTCGTATCCTTGGAAAAACACTGGACTTCTCCCTTAAAATAGTAAATCACATAAAAGTTTTCAAAAGTAAAACAGGTGATCGTGATCCCTAATTCTGGCTCAGTAAGTTACAATTATCTCATCTACTTTGCCTATATAATCAGTGTAATTTATCAGTCAATTATTTTGCATATCGATTTATTAAAGGGTTGCTTGGATGAAAATAGGTCAAAATTGGAAAGTGGTTAATTCCTAAATTGATTTGAGTGTTAATCCAGAACGAAAATTTGGATTAATACTCGCACGAAGGACAAGTTTTTGGCCATTATTGCTCGTCGTTGAAAAAAATCTCCTCTTATAGATATAGACTAAACGAATACACGAGGAACATTAAACAAACACAAACAGGACTCCACAAACAATGATGCAATATTTCCTACAATTAACGAGTGTTATTTTTATGCTAGAATGTTTTCACTTCCAATCTTTGTACCTGCTCAGGTGTATATATATATTAATCGATGTCTTTATAGGGTGGTACGGTCCTTTATACGGTCCTTCTAGCCTATTGTCAGCTCTTATTCTGGGTTGTATCCCTGCATGTAGCCTTCCACATCTCATTCCCACTATTATTTGTATAACTAGTAGTTGTAATCATGAGGTTTAATTGCCGTCACATGAGTACGCTGGATGACGGTTGAGTATACGTTTAGTCATAGTTAATTAACTATGGTTTAGTGACGGTAAAATACGTTCAGTGACGGTGATTTACATTTAGTGATGGTGAAGTACGTGCAGTGACTGTTGAGTACGTTCGAAGACAGTACACTCGAAAATATATATACCTCGATTTCCATATTGGTGTATTTGAGCACGGAATTATATCTTCCATATGGCAATTACAAATTACGACAGATCCGGAATAGACCAGAGTTACGGCACGGTCGCATGGCGCGGTCTGTTTCCCACTTATACGCTAAGACAGTAATAAAATTCAATATAATAGTGAGGAAACTGGTACTACCTTACCTCAACATGAGAGCAGTGCTTTTCAAAAGCGTTTCCTTTCAAGACGGCATTGTTCCATTCGCTGAAGCATTTTATTACCAAATCAAGTGCTGTAAGACTTTGACATACCGGCAGCAAGGAAAGAAGTACAGCTACAACAAGGCACTTCAGCATCTTTATCTGTTTAGAGATACAAACGTACGCAAATTAAGGTATCAGGAACGTTTCGCACCACTATTCTTTATGCTTCAACGGTTCGTAGGATTGACAACATTTTATAAAGATACTGTATATTTTCTCAAGGCTGAATGAATATATTTTTTCGAATATGCTCTTATTTCATGAGGTTTTTCATTGCAGGACGTGTTGTGGGATCATAGAGTGGGTTTCGTATGAGTGGGAACACTTTACGGTTACGATACGGTTACAGCAGGAATTTCGAATGTTTTTATAGAAACTATGATACTGGTACAGTTACGATACAGTACGGTAAGTTTCCCACTCATACGAAAACGACTCTAAGTAAAATTCGATCGTGTGCGATCAAATAGTTTGATTGTACATGGAATGTAAGTTATGCCTGAGATAAACACTCCATCACACACTCAAGATGGTGATCTAAAAAGGGTGTCTCAGATTTTTTATAGACGTTTTCGTTGAAGAGTTATGACCCTATTCGTTAACCACGCCTTCGTAAATTGGTAAAGTAAAAAATTAATTGTTCTTGAGCAAGTGCAATGAAAATAATCGTGAAACAACAATGAATGTTTTTACATACATTGCTTTGTAAATGGTAGCTTTTAACCCTTTTCCTTCCGAGCCCTGTTTATATATTTTGGCTAATCTTCAAAGCGAAATGGACGAAAAAATTATTGTGACCCCAAATAAGGCGTTGTCAGGGAAATTGTCGCTGTTTTAAAAACCGAAGGCTCACAGATTCCAGTGATATGCCTGTTGAATTCTTGGCCGTTCGTTTTCTAGCAAACAGCGTCGCTTGAATTAGGCAAATATCCATTTATAAGTGCTTTTTGGAGTTATTTGCTACCACAGGAGCCTCTAGGCTGGCATCATTAAGCTTGACTAGGCGGTAGAGACGCTTTTCTGGAAAAATTCAGAGCTGGGAAACGATTTTGCGAAGAAGATGGCGCCGGATCTGTTTGTGTTTTAAAATGACGTCATTTGAGTAAAATTGCTTCCCGGCCTGGTCGTTCTATGGTAGATTCCTGGACCTACCAAGGTAATTTGGAAGAGTTTTGACTTCTAAAAAATGCAATCTGAGCAATATTCAAAGTCCATTTGAATTGGTTTATATGGTCCCTGGGGATTGCATATAAATGAGTCAGAACAATTCTTGTAAATAATGCAGTTCATTCGAGTTGCGACGGAGAACGGTTGTCTTAATGTTTGGTCCTCGGAATCCGACTTACTCGCTGGAAGATAGCGGATTTTGAGCAAGAGTTCATCGCTTAACAGCTAAAGAAATGGTCCAAGTGATTTCAAGGCCGGTTGTATTCCAAGAAAGCCATTGAATAAGGTCGTGGAGGTTGTGGACGACGTGAACTAACGGTCGGTGCAGAGTTGAGAGGAGTTGGCCGGGTACATTGGAGTTTCACGTGGCTTTGAATGGTTTCACGGAAAGCCTTGGTCTAAGGTTTGTTTTCTTGCATATGGAGTAGTCAGTTTGACGATATTTTGTGGTTTGTTCGCCACGTGGGTTTACGTCGCTAGAATTTCCACGTGGAGCAAAAGAAAAACGCGTGTTTCTGCTAGTATGCCAAAAGAAAGGGCTGCTGCTCGGCTCGTATAAGAAGTGAGAAGGAAAACACCATTAAAATCATAAAAACTAGGCTCACAGCCATCTGTGAATGGAAATTTCTGACTTTTCAAGGAATACTTTTCGATTAAAATCAACGACTAAAAGCATATTTTCCTGTGTTGATCTGTAACGCGAAAAATGTGCATTTTGGGTTTCGTGCTGAAAAAAACGAATAAATCTTACGCAAATTGGGGCTCAAAATCGATAGTTTGTTTCGCTGCGAAACTGTTAGGAAACTTGCTTGGCAAAATCAAGTGATCTCCGTAGCCGTGCTTCATGCATGAAGTGAGAGAAGTAGAATTTTTCCCTAAGACGTGACGTGCCTATATTTATCGTCACACATATGAAACGTTAGAAGGAAAAGGGTTAAGGTGTCGCTAGCTATTCCCTTTCTACTTGCTCTGTAAGTCCTACAGTTGGAGCGCTCTACCAACAATAAAGGCAGCACATCGACAGTCAACGCGTCCAGTAGTTCAACCGTTATAGAAGAATTTCTCATATAAATTATGTACATCATAAGTTTGATATGGGGCCATTTAATTGATTAAAAGAAAAGAAAAAAAGAAAGAAAAAAAAACCCAGAAAATGTTAATTACCTTTTCACCTTTTCTGTTTGGTTGAATCTATGTAGGGTCGATTTGCTTCTCATGCAACTCTTGAGACATAAATGGCGAACAAAGTTTAAAGTTACTCTTTTTCTGAACTGCTGAAACCAATTTGGATGGCCCTTTGATTCTGTAATTAAAAAAAAGAATATTACAAAGGATTTTTTTTATCCTAAGCCATTACTAAGGTTTCCTAGTACACAGAAATATATGACGTGTTCGTTTGCTTAGGAGATTGATAGTAAATAAACTGAGGCAGTGGTTGGAATAACTTTGGCCACATGCAGTGACGATTTTAATGGCCTATGACAATAAAGACTAAACGCAGAGAACTGGTGTACAAATGTGTGACAAAGTCCATTTTTAATCCCTTTGTCAGAAAGTGTCAGTTCTTAACAAACTTTTAGATCAAGTTTGTGTGAAAACATTGAAGTATCAAAGAATATTCACTTTCCAAGTATTCTAAAACCTACCTTATTTAAATGCTTGTATATTTTTGGTCGGGGGAGTGCCTAATTATCACACTTTAGACGACGCTGTGTCCACTAAGCTCTTAGTCAAGTGCCCTGATTTTTGGCAAGAAATTCATTCCATTATTTTTCTGCAATGTCGTGGAGTACCGATCCAAATGGTCTACGCGTTAGAAATAAGATGATTTGGATAAATTTTATAACATTTTTAATTTTATAACATTTTTAATGTTTACAGACATGTTTCGAGGTACCGGACCTCATCCTCAGTGTGACTACAATTACAACGAATACAGCATTTATAGAAGATGTTGCATAATTGAGAATGTGAGAATGCAAGGCATTAAATATTAAGACTTAAATTAACATGCGAGACTTGTTGGTTTAAGTTGGGCATTTGCCATTTGATATGCATGGCTTCTTTTAGTTTGATAGTGTATTCAGTTCCCTGATCTATTATTTCAAAACACTTATCAGAACAAGCTTCTTTACATTCTGGTGATTTTGCTAAGTGTTTATATACACCTATTTCAATAAACGTTGTCGGTACGAAGATGAACGCGACTCACCCGAAAGGGAGTATGGGTAGAAGTAGAAAAAGATAAAACCACATGAATATTCACATGACAATTCAAAATATTCTTCCCTTGACCTAGTACACAAAAGAACTTCATTTATTGATGCTAAAGTCAAAACCCAAGCCGACAAGAGAGTAGACGTTTCCTACTACCCATGCTACTTTTCGGTCTAGTCGCGTAGGCTTGTGACCTCGTACGACAACCTTTTTTGAAATAGGTATATATGAGAAGACTTATCACCCTTGAGATGTTCCCGGACACGTGTACTAAAATGCCTACGACTTTCGCCTAGGTAGCAAGAATTACATCTAGCACAAGTAAATTTGTACACAATGTTCGAGCGCAATTCTCTCGGGATTGAGTCTTTTACACTGTTGAGCATATTGTTGATTTTGAAGGTGTTGAAGACTAATTTGATATTCAAATCTCTACAGAATTTCTTAGTAAGATTGTTGACTTTGGTTTGAGCTATTTTGGAAAATTCCCCTATGTACGGTAACTTATAATAACGAGTCTCAGTGTTTGAATTTGGACTCTCTAATAAGCCAGTTCGGAGTTTAAGAATCGTTTCTTATGCGCATGCGATTTTATCCCGAATTTCTCACCTTCTTTTGTTTGATTAAAAACAAAAGAAGGTTTAAACAAAAGAAGGTGAGAAGTTCGGGATAAAATCGCATGCGCACTGAAAACGATTCTTAAACTCCGAACTGGCTTATTGTTTAGGATTACGAGCCCTACTGAGGTACCCCTTGATGAATTTATCGATTAAATGTGAGGGAAAACAATTCTTAAGCAAGTAACCCTTGAGATTCTCAAGATCTGTATGCAAACCTAACCAAGTATTATTAATTCTGTAGATACGGTCTATAAGGGTCTTAATAAGACTGATCTTGTATATTTCAGGAGAAAAACTAAGATAGTTTGTAAATAACCCGACAAACGTTTTCTTACGATAGACTGATGTTTTGGTTAAGTTAACATTGGAATTATCTATGTAAACGTCAAGAAAAGGCAAGCTGTGATTAACCTCTTTCTCTATTGTAAATCGTATGTTGACATGTTGAGCGTTAAGAAATTCCAAGAAATCTTCAGAGTCTTTCTCAGTATTAAATAAGCAGAACGTGTCGTCTACATACCTACGATAAAATAATACTTCAGGTCCATTATACGACTCAAGCCAAATTTTTTCATGATGGCCCATGAACAAATTGGCGAGTAACGGCGCAAGTGGAGATCCCATGGCTACACCGTCCGTTTGTTCATAAAACCGTCCTTTGAACAAAAAATGTGTTCCAGTGGTAGCAAGAAAAAATAAATTCTTAAGTTCCGTATCCGTGATCTTAAGGACTGGGCTCCCTTTCCTGATGTATTTTATCGCAAGTGTGATACATTCATGTAGAGGAATGTTGGTGAACAGACTTTCTACATCATAAGAAACCATAAATCGATTAGAAATATGTAACCCATTGATTTCTTTCACAAAGCTGAATGTATCACGTGCACTATATTCATTAGGTATATTAGGTGATAATAATTTACTAAGAAATTTAGCTAATTTGTAGTTATAACTACCTATAGACGAGATAATAGGTCGAAATGGAGGCATAGTGTTCTCTTGTCTCTTTTTGTGCATCTTAGGTAGTCCATAGATTCTGGCTGGTAGTGAACCACACGGATACATGTCTACGTAATCCGTTTCATTGATGTGGTTCTTTTTCTTCAATTCTCTTAGTACTCTCTGTAGTTTATTTTCCCGAGATAGCGTTGGATCTTTTTCTATAGGTTTGAACTTAGAGGTATCGTTAATGATTTTGTATATACCTTTATCGTACTCGTCTCTATCCAGAATGACCACTCCATCACCCTTATCCGGTCTCAGGATAACAATGTCCTTGTTACGTCTTAGCTGTTTCAGTATTTTGTGGTTCTTTAGATCTTTTGTTGTTGGATGAAAGGATCCGCAATATGAGTGTGCTAATTTGGATAAGTTAGCAGCAAGTTCTCCTTTCTTCGATCGGTCTATTAGGTGTTTATTCATCGTTCTGTTGACCATCTCAAAACAGGCGAAAACGTCAGTCTTGTTGATGGTAGTAGGACAAATGGGATGTTTTAAACCATACTTGAGAAGGTCTTTTTGTTCTGTAGTTAAGGTGAAAGATGAGAGATTGGTTATAATCTCTTCAGCCGTAAAGGGAGTTGCCATATTCTGTGTCAATCTTGAGAGTTTCTTCTCGTGTGTTAGAGTGAATTGATTTATTGCACTGTTCACATTACGCTCAATAAGGTTCTGTAAGATGTAGTAATCAACGCCGCTTAGAATAGAACGAATGTTCTTATTTAGTGTATCCTTCTTTTGTACCAACTTTCGATGTTCGCTAGATCGTCTATTATATAATAATTAAATAATAATACTATATAATTCCATTATTTGAAAACAATTTTGTACCTAAATTTTTTCTTGAATCAAGCTACCTTTTCGGAATTAAGTTATACTAGAAAACGTTTTTGTCGACATCGGTGTAAATGAAGGTTTTTTTACACATTCCAAATCAAATTGTTGTCAGTAAACTTTCGGTGATTCCTTCTCCCTAAACATAACACCAATTTCACTGCAATTCAAACAACAAAATCAGCGACGCACCGTCCGTTGATCATGATTCAGTATTGGTGATATATCGTACGATTTCTGTAAATTTTTTGGATTGCCAAGAAAAATCACAACAACTGAAATAAGACACCTTCACATGCAAAACACTTAATTCTAGTATTTATTATCCACATTGGTTTTTGATGAATATTCTCTCACAGCTGCCTATTCTATAAATAATTTTCCTCAATTTGAAAATGTTTTTGAAAGACCGCAATGATACGTGAGTTGAAAGACACGTGACACAAGCAAAGTAAAGAAAAGTAAAGGACCATATTTTACGTCGAAAACTCGTGACAGTAATTTGAGTAACTGATCAACTTGAGGTTAGGTTGACGGTGCGTTCATTTTACTCTCCTCTCTCTATCAGTACTCCGTTTTAAGGGTATTCTTGGGTTGCACTGATGTCATTATAAAATTATTCGGACTTAATATAGAATATTTTTGAATAAAATGTCTTGCATCAAAAAAGCAGTTGAAGGTTTGTATCTACACTGTAAATTTTAGAGAGTAGTTTTTACTCTTACGGTAGAGTAAAAAGTACTCTGCCAAGGAGAGTAATTTGAAAGGAGTAAAAGTGACTCCAAAGAAGGAGTAAAATCTACTCCTCTGAACAGGAACTAGAGTTGTTTTTACTCTAGTTCTGGAGTTGTGAAAAGTGGAGTAAAATCAACTCCATTTAAAGTGGAGTAATTAGAGGAAACAGGGGAGTTAAAATGACTCTACTTTGATTTTAGCCAATGAAAACACAATGAAATTGAATTTTCACCAATCAGCACGCAGCGTTTCATCTAGCGCCAAAGCTAAGTTAGAAAATAGAGCAGTTTTGAAAAACAAAATGGTGGACAGAGGTGTTGGACAAAATCACTCTATAAGGTACTTCCTAACAATTTCTTATCTTTCATCTGATATCTCAGACTGCCAAAAAAATTCTATGATTGCTTTGGTATAATTTTTTAGACGATTGAGATCTTTTTTGTTGGATTTTTGCTCTTTGAAGTTATCGTATTGACAAGCCCTTCGTGAGCTTTCACATGAAGTGTTCTGATCTGGGACAACTTTGTCAATTAAAACTCGCTCTTTAGAGTAGAATATAGTAAATAAATTATGTTTTGTTAAAGGTTTTGTGTTTTTTCTTTGTTACAACTGTTTTTAGGCAGAAAAACGACTCTTTATAGGTTGTGATTCAAAGTTTTCTTTTGAATCAGGCTTTGACACAGAATTGGTGAGTTTAAACTCAACTTCGCTTTCATAAAAACTAAACAATGTCATGCATCTATCTTCTTGACACTTAATGTATGAAACAAAAACGAAAATTTCAACCTGGAATTCATGATCATCATAAAAATTTCTTTATTTTTAAAGATTGATTTGTTTTCCGTTTAGCTTTTGCCGTTGCCGGGTTTGTGATGGCGAGCGTTCGCGTGATTGTTATTTCCATCAGTTGGAGAAAAATCCAGAAAAAGTCAGGCTTATCGATCTTTTGATTCTGATATCTAAAATTGTTCTAGATTAGACAATTTTCCTTGACCTTTTCTATCTTTTTTTCACGCAAGGGAATTCAAGTAAAGACTTTTTTAGTCTTTTGTAGAATGAATAGGGGACTTTCTATTTCAGTTTCTTTGTGTAAGACAGCTTTTTGTTGTTTTTGAAAATGAAATCTATATTAATCGATCAATCCCCGACTCCAAATTCCGGGTAATTTTGTCACAAAACCTGGCCTACAAATGGAGAGAAGTTCTTATCATCCTATGTGGGCACTGAGTTGATTTTACTCTAAATGCAGAGTAATAAACACCCCGAAAGAGTCAATTTAACTCCATATGCAGAGTACTTTTTTTACTCCTCACATGGAGTTATTTCAACTCCCTCCACAGTGGAGTAATTTTAACTCCGAAATCGGGGGCATTCTGTCACCGTTTTGCTACTCGATTTTCGGAGTAAAAACTACTCTCTAAAATTTACAGTGTATAAGAAATTTTTAATCATAAGAATATTTTGATAACGAGATACGAGCGATCAAATATCTTCATTGTTTGGTGTGAAATGTATGGGTCCGCCATCTTGGTGCACAACCTTTGTACACCAACATGGCGGACAGTAACACGAAGGACCAAAATCATGTTAATATCACTATAATTCGTGATTTCCATGCAAATATTCACCAAAACAAACTTATTTATCACTTACAAAGTTACTTTACAACTCACAAAATATATTCATTACTGCCGCAGTAACTCCAATACTGGGACTGTTGTCATGGGCAAATATTTATATTTTTTAAGTCTCGTTCAGTAAGCTCGGTAAAATACATCTGTAAAAAATACGTATAGTTGACATTATTTTGATCTCAAAATTAATTTTGTAATTTATCAACAAGAACGAAGCGCTCGAGTTGCAAAAATACATGAAATGGCCTTAATTAAACAATAGGCTACGTCGAGAAGTTGATGTTGGCTCTTAAGACTGATTTACTTTTAAAAGCGATTGAAACTTCAATTAGATGCGTGAGGTTTATACCAAGCCTATTTCTGTGACAAGACATTTCCACCAAGACAATTGCTGATTATAGAATTATAAAGTCTCGCTTAAATGGGGATTGTCACCTACTACAGCAAACACCATACATTTACATTTATATCTACATTTTGATACGGAAACTGTAGATACAGTGTAACCCTTATCAATTCTCCTTCTGAGGTCACGTATATTTCATGATTTTACCGCAATTAGAGTGTTTCCTCGACTTGGTGCTGTATTAAACAGTATTTATGATATATGTGTAGAATGTGGAGCTCGCAAGGTGAGAGAGGATTTAGTATGAAGTGGTCGGGTTACAGGAGGTTAAAAACAGAAGAAAACGACAAGCTATCGATCTAAAAGTGGTCGTGGTCGATCGCTTACGAGAGGTGGTCGATTACGTGAGTTGCCAACATATATTGATTTGTATGGGAAACTTTTGGTATTTTGAAAACTGGTCGCATAAGAGAGTAGTCCAGTCCCAGACTCTCTTTCTTGCCGCTCCAGGACTCGCGGAGAAAGAGAGTCCAGTATAACTTGCATGCGCATGTCAGCTTAGTGACCACGCGATCACCACATTCATGTGGTGATCGCGTGGTTACAAGTCCTAAAGTCATCTAATGATTCAAGATGGCTGAAGAAGAAAGTGTTTTGTATACACGATATCAGTCTCATTTCGGAAAGCCATTTGTTGATTCAGTGAGCTATGTACTTGGAAAAACCAATCATAATCTTTTACCAAAGTTTGAGCAGTTACAGGCCATTTACGGATGGACAGTTGTGAAAGACGTATTTGTGAATTTTTGGCGATACGCATCACTACCACTGCTACCAAACACTGACATTTGCATATTGCAAGCTCGCAAAATACTAATTAATCAATTGATTGGCTCATTTTGCACATGTGCATGCAAGTTATACTGGACTTTCTTTCTCCGCGAGTCCTGGAGCGGCAAGAAAGAGAGTCTGGGACTGGACTAATAAGAGAGGTGATCGCAAGTGGACGCTCGACTGTATACACCTATTTCAAAAAAGGTTGTCACCGCTAAGAGCGATAGGCGATAGGTAATAGGTCATTCCAAGACCGCAAAGCACTATTGATTTCTTAATTAAGACATCCTAAATCTTTCTTTACACTCTTCCATCAAATATTTGGCTATTCATATGTAAATCAATTAGAAATCAATAGTGCTTTGCGGTCTTGGAATGCATGACCTATCTCCTATCGCTTATCGCTCTTAGCGGTGACAACCTTTTTTGAAATAGGTGTATATAACCTGTGTGATGCAAACACTTCAAAACAGGCCATATGCACTAACAGGTCACGTGACCTTATCTCCCATAAATTAAGCAGCACCGTCAAAATACAATACAATACAATACAAACTTTATTGACAACTCCCCATAGGGGTTTTTCAGTGACAATGATAAATACATTTAAATAAACTAAATACATAAACATTGTTAAAATACTAAATAAATAAGCTCTAAAAACTATAAAATACTATAAAACTATGATAAAATTTTAAAAAATAAAATAAAGATAAATTTTTCAAAATGAACTCCATCGTAACAAGCCTATATTGTCTAAAAGCAATCAGGTTTCGGCCTGTTCAAAACCCTTAACGAGACTTAGCTTGGAGTTCTGTAAACTTGCAAAGAAAAATAGATATAGTTATAAGCCTGTAAATCCGTGTGATGATTTGAAAACAATTCTGCCATAAAAATCTTTAATGATTCATTATATTAAGTAGAGCGTAAACTCACTGTCAAGACTACCATGATTAAAAAAGTATGATAGCTAATTGACGCGCCAAAAATTATGGGTTAGCAAACCGAGTACAGTAACGTTTCGGTCTGAGGGCCAAAACAAAAATAGAAAGAGCACTTGGATATTATTTAGTTCAAATGCAAAGTTTCAGTTTATATGATGAATGAGAGAATGAATGACAGCAAATTTAAGATGAAATATTTTCTTGAGATTCCTTCGGGAAAATGCGTTGGAATATCTTGCCATATCATCCAACGTGTTTTTCCAAACGAATCTTAATCTCCAATCTTAAATTTACTATCATTTGTCCTGTATTACATCATATGAGCTGAAACTTTGCTATTTTACTCATATTGAGACGTTCTTTCCATTTCTGGATTTCATTTTTAGGTTCTGCTTCATAAGGGGAGATAGGGTCACGTGATCTGTTGGTGCATGTCGCCTATTCCTAGCTACTTCCAAAAAAAGACGCATTTATGTTTTCCCTTCGTGTCACTTGCCACGCCCCTATGGTGCTGATTTTCCTGCAGCTCGTTTACGCTGGGCAAGACAATAACTTCGCATACTGTAAGATGGAGTAAAATGGCTATGAGCCCCTTGGCTCAAAGCCGCTTTATTAGAAATCAAGAATACTATTATATCAGATATCAAAACTTGCCCAAGTAAAGGTGAGGGCTAACAAACGCCAAATATGAAAGTACACTAAGAGGTGGATGCTGGGGCAGGACGGCGGGAAAATGTTGGTAGCTTGCAGACCTTTCAGAGCTGAATCACGTGTGAGCCCCTAGAGGGGGTACCAATACAATACTGGGGTATAAACTTGGCCTCACGTGTATTCAATGGGATTAGATAACACCTGCACGTGTACTTGTTTGCATCAAACAGGAAACCGACGAGGGAAAAAAATAAATTTCCTATTTGCATGCAAATATTGTATCATTTTCTGAATTCTTACCATAGCAACAATCGCTAGAGGTAATGTTTCTGCACAGACGTTTATTGTCAAAGAAAATTAGAATGCATTGTAATATTCTCTTTTCAATCACGGAATCAAAGGGACATTGATGTTGATCTCAAGATTGCAGGAGCTGTCGTCAGGATCGGAAATCCTTCGTGTATCGATTTTATCAACCAAAAAAGGGTTAAAAGGTACCTTACATTTTCCTTTTTGGGAATTCCTTATTAGTTGGGAGAAATTCTTCTATAACGGTGGAGATGAACACGCTGACTGTATATCGACTGACTAGCTTCTTTGATTGTTGGTAGAGCTCTCCACTGTTGGACTTACAGAATCAGTAGATCTCAGTAGAGTCTGATGTGTTTTCCCTAAACTCAAGCAGGTTAATGCCTGGGTCATGGTATGAAAATAGGAAAAACGGATTTTAATTTGTATTTCAGTCAATTCTCAACCAATTTCAATGACATTTTGTAGATTTAAAGTATTCAAAAACCTTAGTCTTTTTAGAGTGATAAAAAAATTTATATACGGGTCGCGTGAGAAGTCACGTGATGTTTAAACTTCTTTTCAAAGAATTAAAAATGGGGTAACTAGAACAGTCAACGTAAAAGCCATTTGATAACATAACACACTTCCTAAGTAAATTGTCTTAAACTCTAGGCTTAGAATGGTTGTCCATCACTCACTGTTAAAGAGATATTTTGTGAAAGAGGTCACGTGACCAAACGACCAAACGCTATATATTTGTCTTATTTTCCTTAGTATGTCGAGGAAGTTATCCATTCTAGGCGCAGTCCAATTGATTTAGATGTCCTTAATAGTTTGACATTAAAAAAGGTTTTCATAACATGCGTTTTTATCGCCCCATTTTGAAATTACCGTTTCTAAATCCCATGGGTCACGCGACCGCCAAAATCGAACCATACATGAGCAAAAATGTTAAGGATCCTAATTCTCATTTTGATTCCAAAGCAGTCACTGCCGTACAACAAATATTAGCAAAAATATTATGATTTTAATTTTTTTCGAGACAGTCTAATGACCCAGGCCTTAACACGCTTGAGAGCTAAGACGGCACCGGTTTTAGTAAGCTTTATTTCTCGCGGGCATGATGTGTTACTTATACTGACTAATTTTGAGTTACCTTTTCGGAATTAACTACAGACGTGTAGCAACAAACTAACTACCCATGTAGAACTTCTTTTTTAAGCATACGAATGAACTGACAGACAGAAGAACAGATCGAACTACAGAAACATATGTTAACAGCCAGTTTGAGTAGACGCTAAACACATGACGAACAGGTTAAGGTAGCTCACTATAGTTTCAAAGACCATTATACCAATGGTAAAAAGTGGATAATATACTGCTTCAAATTTATACTTTGACAACCGTACAGCCAACCATATGATAGACCATGAATCAGGGAACCGTTTGATATTAAAACTCATTGCTCGAAAGGTTGCTATAGCAACGTGACGTCAGCATGAAGGAAGGTCATTGTTTCAATACAATGAGTAAAAACGCAAGTTTTCTACGGTGAACTTTTTTAAAACTCACAAAATCTATTTTCAACATTATCATACAGCCACTATCAAAAGTTAGCTAACTTCCTGACATCAGATTTTTCTCAATTTAGAAAAACCGAAATTTGAATTGACAATATCTCATATTCTGATGTCCAGAATATTTTTAAAATCGATCATACAATCACAAATTAAGCAAAGTTTCATATTATTTAAAAAAAATCAACTTTTACCGTGGAAACTTCGAGCAATTAAAATTTAATTGGTAAAAAGAGACTTCTTTTTATGGAAGCTGTAGCGTTGCTATGGTAACATCCATGGGATCATGGCCCTTACAACAAATCCTAAAACTCATAATCTTCAATATAATTGGTCTATAAGCTGTCAATATGCAAACAAACTTGATTTTAAACATGACTTTTTCATTTAGTATCAATATCCACTATAACTATAGGGAGCCTCCTTAAGAGCTTTTGAAAATTAATTGCTGACCAATGCAATGTTAAATAAAAGCCCTCTAAGAGGACATGTGGTTACTGGTCAAATGATAAATAAACAAGCAAAGCAATTAAACTAAACAAAGAAACCAACAAAAATAAATAGAAAAGAAAGAAAGAATGCTTTCGAGAAAAAAATTATTATAATTTTTCTGTCGATATGGAGTCTACGAGAATGATGAAAGTGCTCCAAAAAGTCCTCCAAATTGTATATTACAAAGAAGAAAATGACAAACTAGCCAAACCACAACTTTCTATTCCTAAACGTTTTGAGCAGTACTGAACAAACAGAACAGTCTTTGTAGTCACATCTGGATCATTGGCTCTTTGTTAAATGACTAATTAAATTCAAAAATAATTTTCACGTGTATTTCACATCTTTTTTACATATTTCTCCCAGTAGTCTAGTGACAGGTAAAATAAAACATTGTCTACTTTAAGTAGACAATGTTTTATACCAATATATCCAAACAAACACAAGCCACATGGAAAAACGAGTCTGCTTGACTTTTTGGTCAGCGTCGATATGAAGCCAATGCCGAGTGTGTTCGTAGACTCCATATTTATTGAAAACTTCTAAGATTTTTTCATCGAAAAGAAATATCTAATGAAATTATAACAACTGCTGTTTAAAAAAGGTAGATATTTCTTAGAATATTTCATATTTTCTTCGTGAAAAATGATTAAAATGAGTCAAGTAATCTTCG
This sequence comes from Telmatactis stephensoni, assembly GCA_029948255.1. Classification (NCBI taxonomy): domain Eukaryota; kingdom Metazoa; phylum Cnidaria; class Anthozoa; order Actiniaria; family Isophelliidae; genus Telmatactis; species Telmatactis stephensoni. The sequence continues at coordinate 365,073 of JALIZF010001582.1, forward strand.
AGCCAATTCCGTATGTATTTCGTTCTCTCTTCGTGAACAACTTTGGCAAATCCGAATTACTTACACACTTACACACATACACACTTACACACTTACTTACACACACGATGACATAATGGTACTGGCTTGTTTAGTAACCACAAAAAGATGTTTTCCAATTGATCAAAAACCACCGTAACATAAGAACACTCGTCCTCGATCGAGTGTAGCAAATTTTTGTCGAATAAGATCACAGAAGAAACTAAACTTATAGTAAAATTAAATGAGATCTCGTCGTCAAGTCTTATTAGAGTCTTTCCTAGAGTCGCAATACCAGTTCGAGGTTAACAACAAAATAAATGACCGATTGCAAGAAAATATGAATGAATGATCAAATAAAGTTTGAACGAATGACTGATTGAAAGAAAGTGTGAATGAATGATTAAAGAAATTAAGTCTGACTGAATACCGATTCAAACAAGAGCCGTAGCCACCGGTACGGTTAGTCAGGTTTCAACCGGACCAACTTTTACCGTTAGAACCATTGTCATTGCAGTTTTGAAAGCATCAATTAGGAAATTAGTAGGACAACGAAAAAAACGGACCAACTTTTAAAGACTTTAAAAACCGTACCAATGTTTAAATAGTGGCTACGGCCCTGCAAACACTGAAAGTTTGAATGAATTATCAAAATAAAGTCCGAATAAATGACCGATTGGAGTGAAAGAAATGCGTGGCCCGGCCAAAGTTTAATTTGCGTACGTTCGTTTCTCTAAACAGATGAAGATGAATTGCCTTGTTGTAGCTGTACTTCTTTCCTTGCTGCCGTTATGTCAAAGTCTTACTTCATTTTATGAAATGACACAGTGCATTGCCAAATGGAACAATGCTGTCTTGAAAGGAAATAGCATTGACAAGGCTTGCTCTCATGCTAGGGTAAGACATGTTACAGTTTGCTCATCGCTATCGATGTTGATAACGTTATAATATAATACATTGGTAAAGTAGATAAGATAATTGGAACTTAATTACTGAGCCAGAATTAGGAATCGCTTGTATTACCTTTGAAAACTTTTATGTGATTTACTATTCTAAGGGAGAAGTCCAGTGTTTGTCCCAGGATACAAGTGACACAAGTGATTTCCTTGACACAACGAGGGCTCTGACTGAAGTAGGAGCGCGTTTGATGGACAAATTCAATGTCTGTGATCCCCCAATCAACTATTCTAAGCTAACGAAACTTGTCGAAGAGTCAGGTAAGGATCCATTTGCCACATCCCTCCCTACTGGGGATTTATCAACCCATGGAGAACATGTTTTTGGAAGGAATGCTTTTTTAAAACTTCGGTTTGTAAAAGGATCTTCTCTTGAGTTTAACATTTAATTTTCAACCATTCATAGGAGTCAAGCAGCAATTTGCACTGTTCCCCACATAGCATTTCTCTAGAATTTAAACCCAGATGAATTATCTGTAAAATATCTCAAAATCCTCAACCTTTTCAACATTTCTTACATCACACTCTTTCCTTTGTGGCCAACATATACATGGTTTTGATGCTTGGAAATGTGAACAAAAGAACGGAGAACATTTTGATTTTCACGCTGTTTTTGAAAACTCATGATCGCACTAAATACCCGGGACTAAATATCCTTTTTCTGTACATAACTAAATTTCCGGCGGCTAAAACAGCACTGCTCCTAGCCAGCCTGCCTCGATCGAGAATTTTTTCACGTATATTATATAAATGATACCCTTTCAAAGACAAAATCTCATACATTTAATCTGGTACTTAACTCATGATATCACAATGTCGTCTACCCTAAGTCTTCGCTACATTTCGTGGTGGAAATCTCAAGCCTCTGTTTCAATGACTTCCAACGGAAGAAATGAAGAAATGCATCCCTTTGCACTTACTGATACCCACCCCCTTCTCCGCTCCCCGACGGGATATGGATAGACTAAATGACCATAAATATATAACTGATTAAATTCAGCTGATATTTTACTTTGATTACTACTGCATGTTTTGCTTAACATTTATAGGAGCAAAGGAAAAGTTCAAGTCATTAATCCAAGCTATAGGTCAGTATGATTCCAGCGAAAATGCAATCCAGTTGACGACATCGTTAATATTTCCTTTTTGTTACAGAAGACAATGACGCAGAACAGTGTGTCGAGGAATTCTTCAAGACCTTAGTGGAAGGATTCTACCGTCACATATTTCGACCCAACAAACATGGCGATGAGCCTTGTAAAATCCTTTATGAATCTAAAGCATTCTTGAAGAAGGAAGTTAAAAAGTGGGACAATTGTAAAGCACCTCTTCAACGCCATGTTATTGTCTACTATAATGAAGCGCATGACTTTTATATAAAAAATCAATGCGGTGACTAGCCGTCATAAATTGATGTCTCACAGATTTCATGGAGTTCATACATGATATCATTACAATGTTATAAAGGAAGAACAGCACAATAATGTAAACGCCTTCAATTAAACGCTAATAAAATTAAAGTAATTCAAGATAATGTCTGTTAATCAATGTAGTTATATAAGAAGGCCTGACAGATAATATTTACAAAAATCATTCAGTCTCAAGTATGTTAAGGCCTGGGTAAAATGTCACTTTTGTTAAAATCAATAAATTTCCCTTGTGGCCGTTTCTAGCATGTTCCCCTCCAAGATTGGCAGAGATACATAACTCAACGACCTTAAGACTTCTGAGCGAAAAGTTTTGGGATAGGATGGTCACGTGACCTTCTCTGGTTCCAAAAAACTATAATTTAGATTGGGGAGATGGCTATCATCATTTCATGAAACATTGAGGTATACGTATATTCTACGTTTTCGTTCACGTGACCACTTACGCCAAAATGTTTTGATAAAAAATCTTTAGGACATAAAGTTTGGTGTTCATGCCCGAATTTTGGGTAGGATTGAGCGAAAATCAATCAGAGGAGAAAAAATAAACTGATTTTCGCTGTTGACCCAGGCCTTAACGGTCCTTAACATACTTGAGGTTCTATAATGTTTTATTACCAGGGGATTTTTCCCCTAGACTTTCTAGTGACCAGACTTACAAACACATCTGTCAAGAATGTAGAGCGCGCGCTGTTACATGCATGTTATGTTTATTCTCTCGGCTCTAGCTTCATCTATATGCGCGATCTTACATGTATAACGTGTACAAACTCTTGTAACGGAAATTTTGTAATTCTTTCAATTAATCTAAAGGCAATACGAGCAACAAAATCGTGCAACTTGTCGCGCAACATTGTTGCGTTGCAAGTTGCAGAACAAATGTTGCTCGTATTACCACCCCACGTGCAACAAATTTTCTTTGTTGCAAAAAGTAGACAGTGCTCCTACTTCGTGTGCAACAAAGAAAATTTGTTGCGCGTAGGGTGGTAATACGAGCAACATTTGCTCTGCAACTTGCAACGCAACAATGTTGCGCGACAAGTTGCACGATTGTGTTGCTCGTATTACCGGGCCTTAACGTAGAAGAAACAAAACACCTATTTGAACTCTGTCACTGTTGCTTTGCATGCACAGTACAAGACAAGGCGATATACGAAATCATGTCATCATGAAAATACTCATTCCTTCCCAAGTCAGAATTGTCATATTAGCGACCATATGTCGTCCAGTGTAGATAAAACTAATGAGAACGTTAAGTATGAGTTCTTGTCCCGGTCTCCCGTAGAGATTATTTGAAAAAGGTCCATTCTTTCAGTTGTAGATCATCTTGGAGTTCATGTTGTTATTTCTGATATATCGGTTTTTTATCAACAAAAAACGAACCTCAACTTTCAATCAAGACATGAAATAGACCTAATTAGACAATGGGCTGAAGAAAACATTATAAGTCAATATTGGCTCTTGAGACTAATTTACTTTTAAAAGCGATTGAAATTTCAATGAGACGCGTGAGGTTTATTTAGTCTATTTCTGTGACAAGACATTTCCACCAAGACAATTGTTGATAATAGAATCATTAAGTCTCTCTCTGGCGCTCTCACGAGTCTTGCAGATGAAGTGGTTGGTTTACGGGAGGTTAACGAGACAAACTAGAAAATGACAAACTGTCGTTCGAGAGGTGGTCGCTTACGCCTGATTTGTATCGTACAAGAGAGGTGATCGTCGCCGCCTTTGGGAGGTGGTTGCAAATGAAGGCTCGGCTGTATATAAGCTAAATTGATAATCAGCTCGTCTCAATTTTACACTGGTATTTATGCATTTACTGCAAACTATGGAGCTCACATGATGATCGGACTCTGATGCAGAGGATTGTGTATGAAGTGGTCGGCTTACGGGAGGTTAAAAAACAAAGACAAACTATCGGCTCTTAAAGTGGTCGCGGTCGCTTACAAGAGGTGGTCGATTACGAGAGGTGGTCGATTACGAGAGGTGGTCGATTACGAGAGGTGGTCGACTATGGAAGGTGCCAATATACAGTGATTTGTATGGAAAACGTTTGCCGAGTTTGAAAACTGGTCGCATAAGAGAGGTGGTCGCAAGTGGACGCTCGGCTGTATATATAACCTGTATGATACAAACACTTCAAAATTCCTAGCTACTTCAAAAGAAAAGACGCATTTTCCGAATTGTTACCCATAGCAACAATCGCTGGAGGTAATGTTTCTGTACAGACGTTTATTGTCAAAGTAAATTAGAATCCATTCTCTTTTCAATCAAAGAATCAAAGGGACATTTATGTTGATCTCAAGATTACAGGAGCTGTCGTCAGGAAATCCTTCGTGTATCGATTTTATCAACCAAAAAAGGGTTAAAAGGTACCTTACTTTTTTCTTTTGGAGAATTCATTATTAGTTAGGAGAAATTCTTCTATAACGGTGGAGATGAACACGCTGACTGTATATCGACTGACTTAAGCTTCTTTGATTGTTCGTAGAGCTCTTCACTGTTATACTGTTGGACTTTCAGAATCAGTAGATCTCAGTAGAGTACTGATGAGTTTTCCCTAAGCTAAGACGGCTCTGGTTTTAGTAAGCTTTTCTTTTTCGGACATGATGTGTTACTTATACTGACTAATTTTGAGTTACTTTGAAATAAGACGTGTAGCAACAAACTAACTACGCACATAGAAGTACTATTTTGTAAGCATACGAATGAACTGACGGACAGAAGAACAGAACTACAGAAACATAAACGGCCAGTTTGAGTAGACGCTAAACACATGACGAACAGGTTAAAGTCGGCGATACACGCTGCAGCTTTTTCTCGCGCTTGTAATTCAATTTTAGGGATTTTCTTGCGAGAGCGAAATTGCCGAGTGTATCATGTCTGGCGTGAACATCGGCGGCAACGATGTCTCGCAACAAAAAACTTGTTGCAGAAAGTTCAAAAGTATAAACTTTTCTCTGCAACATTGCACGCTCGTACTGAATGTTTCAGAGTGATGACAAACGCTTTCATTTTTCTCTGCAACAAAATCTAAAATTGCATTGCCAGCGCGAGAAAAAATTGCAGCGTGTATCGCCGGCTTATAATTAAGACCAATATTTAAAAAGATGTTTTCAAATTGATCAAAAACCACCGTAACATAAGAACACTCGTCCTCGAGTGCAGCAAATTTTTGTCGAATAAGATCACATTAGAAAAAACTAAACTTATAGTTAAATTTAGTGAGATCTCGTCGTAAAGTATTATCTTTACTAGAGTCAAAATACCAGTTCATGGCTAACAGCAAAATAAATGACAGATTGCGAGAAAATATGAATGAATGATCCAACAAAGTTTAAATGAATGATCCAAGAAAGTTTGACTTGAACTGCAAGGACTTTGAAATTCCGTCTAGCCCGAATTGGAGGACTTTGAACGCCTTAGTATATATTCATTAGTTATACGGGAGGAATCTTTGTCCAGTTTATTACATATTAAAAATTGCTAATTTTATTAACCATGAATAATTAATATTTGAATGAATGATCCAAGTGTGAATAGGTGACCGAGTGAAAGAAAGTTTGAATGAATGATTAAAGAAAGACTGCATGAAGAAATGACCGATTGAAAGAAAGTTCAAAGAAAAATTTCGTATTTCGTTCAATTTTGTACTTCATCTTTGAAACCAACTAAAAACATTGAATTGAATAGGTTCTTCCTGCAGGGACCGGCTAAAGTTTAATTTGCGTACTTTTGTATCTTTAAACAGATGAAGATGAATTGCCTTGTTGTAGCTGTGCTTCTTTCCTTGCTGCCGTTATGTCTAAGTCTTACAGCATGTTTTGAAATGTCACAGTGCATTGCCAAATGGAACAATGCTGTCTTGAAAGGAAATAGCATTGACAAGGCTTGCTCTCATGCTCGGGTAAGGCATTACAGTTTGCTCATCGCTATCGATGTTGATAAGGCGTTATTACAATTATATGATACATAGCTAAAGTGGATAAGATAATTGTAATTTACTGAGCCAGAATTAGGGATCACCTGTATTATCTTTGAAGACTTTTATGTGATTTACTATTCTAAGAGAGATGTCCAGTGTTTGTCCCAGGATACAAGTGACACAAGTGATTTCCTTCACACATCGAGAGCTCTGACTGAAGTAGCAGCGCGTTTGATAAACAAATTCAATGTCTGTGATCCCCCAGTCAACTTTTCTAAGCTAACGAAACTTCAGTTGTCGAAAAGTCAGGTAAGGACTGATAGTTGGGCTTGCTGTGACGTGTTGCCCTCCATTTGCCACATCCCTTATCCCTTCCTACTGGAGATGTACTTGTTTTTGAATGGGAATATTTTTTGAAACTAGTTTCTAAAAGGATTTTCTCCGCTTGAGTTTAAAATGTTCAACCATTCATAGAAGTCAAACAGCAATTTGCACATAGCATTTCTCTAGAATTTAAATCCAAAAGAGTTATCTATAAAATATCTCAAAATACTCAACCTTTTCATCACTTTCTCATGTACATCACACTCTTTCCTTTGTGACCGACATATACATGGTTTTGATGCTTGGAAATGTGAACAAAAGAACGGAGAACATTTTGATTTTCACGCTGTTTTTGAAAACTCAAATTTGCACTAATAGGCCATATGCACTAACAGGTCATGTGACCCTATCTCCCCTAAATCAAGCGGCACCGTCTAAATGAACGCCAGAAATAGAAAGAGCACCTCGATATTAGTAAAAGTCCAAAGTTTCAGCTCATAAGATGTAATACAGGAGAAATGACAGTAAATTTAAGATGGGATATTTTCTTAAGATTCGTTTGGAAAAGTGCGTTGGATGGCAAGCTCGTGCCCTTTCATTTCTTGGAGTTCATTTTGATGGTGCTGCTTGATTTAGAGGAGATGGGGTCACGTGATCATGACCTGTTAGTGCATATGGCCTATTGTGTACTAAATTTCCATAAAACAGCGCTGCATGCTCTTAGCCAATTAGCCCCGAGAAATTTTTTCACGTATATTATATAAATGGTACCCTTTCAAAGACAGAACCTCTTACACTTAGTCTTATACTTAACTCGTGAAATCTCTACGTCCTCTACCCTAAGTCTTCGTTACATTTCGTGGTGGAAATCTCAAGCCGCACAGTTTCAATGACTTCCACCGTAAGAAATGCATTCCCGTCTTGCACTTACTGATACCCACCCCTTCTCCGCTTCCCGACGGGATATGGATAGACTAAATGACCAAACCTAATTAAATGTTGTCTGTATTTTACTTTGATTACTACTGCATGTTTTACTTACCATTAATTAATAGGAGCGAAGCAAAAGTTCAAGTCGATAATCCAAGCTATAGGTACAGTACGATTCCAGCGAAAATGCATGCTAGTTGACCACCTCATTTATATTTCGTTTCTGTTGCAGACGACAATGCCGCAGAACAGTGTGTCGTGGAATTCTACAAGACCTTAGTGAAAGGATATTATACACACATATTTCGATCCGAAAAACATCCCGATGAGCCTTGTAAAATCCTTTATGAATTTAAGTCATTTATTAAGAAGGAATCTGAAAAGTCGGCCAATAATTGTAAAGCACCCCTTCTCAACACTGTCTCTGTCATCTATAACCTGACGGTTGACTTTTATATAAAAATTGAGTGCGATTGATGTCTCACAGATTTCATGCAGTTCATACATGATATCATTACAATGTTATAAAGGAAGAACAGCACAATAATGTAAACGCCTTCAATTGAACGCTAATAAAATTAAAGCAACTCAAGATAATGCCTGTTAATCAATGTAGTTATATAAGAAGGCCTGATAGATGACATTTATAATCATTTAGTTCTATAATGTTTTATTATCAAGAAATTTTTCCCTCTAGACTCTCTAGTGTCCAAACTTAGTGCCCCATAGCTGCACCCTCTCTCATGTGAACAGGCCCTTACAAAACAACTCACTGTTGCTTTGCATACTCAGTACACCCGACCACAAGTTATGGCGATATACGATATATATCAGAAATAACAATACTGAACTCAAAGACATCTACAACTGCAAGAATGGACCTTTTTTAAAGATTTTTTAAATACAAAAGACATCTACTGAAAGAATGAACCTTTTTCAAATAATCTCTACGGGAGACCGGGACAAGAACTCATACTTAACGTTCTTATTAGTTTTATCTACACTGGACGACATGTGGTCGCTAATATGACAATTCTCACTTGGGAAGGAATGAGTATTTTCATGATGACATTGTTTTTTATCAACAAAGAACGAACCTCAACTTTCAATCAAGACATGAAATAGACCTAATTAGACAATGGGCTGAAGAAAACATTATAAGTCGATATTGGCTCTTGAGACTAATTTACTTTTAAAAGCCATTGAAATTTCAATTAGACGCGTGAGGTTTACCAAGTCTATTTCTGTGACAAGACATTTCCACCAAGACAATTGTTAATTATAGAATCATTAAGTCTCGCTCATGAATTCTCTCTGGCGCTATCACAGTCTTGCAGATGAAGTTGTTGGGTTAAGGGAGGTTGACGAAACAAAAGAAAATGGCAAACTGTCGTTCGAGAGGTGGTTGCTTACGCCAGTGATAGTGAATGTGTATGGGATACTTTTGGTATTTCTGAAAGCTGGTCGCACAAGAGAGCTGATCGCCGCCGCCTTTGGGAGGTGGTTGCAAATCTGTGTATATGCTAACAGAATTCTAAATATAATATTCTTTCGTAAGTTGTCACAAGAAAATAAGATAGCCTGTGCTATACAAACATCTCAAACATCCTCCTTTCAAGAGGAAAGACGCAGATTTTGCTGAATTGTAACCCTTTAGTTACAATCGATTGCTGGAGATATTGTTCCGCACAGACGTTTATTGTCGAAGAAAATTAAAATTCATTGTAATATGAATACCAATATGAATGAACGACCGATTGAATGGAAGGTCCAAGAAAAAAAAATGTTATTCAGCTTTGAAATCACCTAAATTAAAACACTGAATGAGTCGTTCATACTGGCCACTAGACCAAAGTTTCATTTGCGTACGTTTGTATCTCAGCTTTAAACAGATAAAGATGAATTGCCTTGTTGTAGCTGTACTTCTTTCCTTGCTGCCGTTATGTCAAAGTCTTACAGCATTCTATTTGGCAACAAAATGCTTCGACATATGGAACAATGCCGTCTTGCAAGGAAACCCTAGCCAGAAGCATTGCACTCACATTAGGGTAAGTCAGGGTTCCAGATATACCTGTATCAAAAAACGTAGACGTTCAGTTGAATCTGAGTCTGAATCTGAGCGAGACGGAAGGAAATTGTTGGTAAGAACTTGAAATAAATCACAAAATAAATTGATCATCTCAGATTCAGGTCCAGATTCAGATTTAGATCCAGATTCAGATTTTAGATCGTTTACGTTCTTTTTAAATAAGTATATACACGTTAGGACCGTAAATTGCCATATTTTGGACGGGGACTGATGTATATCTGCCGTTATCCTGGTCCCAGAGGCTTTCTTTGTATTTTTTTTACGATTTCTTGTTTTTGAAAAAACGAAAACGTCTCGCCGCTTCGCGGCTCGTAAAAGAAATCGTCAAAAAATTCAAAGAAAGCCTCTGGGACCAGGGTAATCTGTCGTTTTAACGGTTCTGGGGCCGGTTATACGAAGCCTGGAAGCACTATCTGCCGGGTAAATCCTTATCCGGAGGATAAAATGTATAGCTTTTATCCGGTGGATAACTTATCAAGGCGTCGTACAACCGGATGCTGATTTGAAAATGGCTCTATAACAGGCATTTGCTATGATATCTTAAAAACTAAAAATAGGCTGAAAAACGGAAAACATTCTAAATATTAGTTTATTGTTTCAAATATTTTGTCCTGTAACAGTAAGACTATGAAAGTGGTCTGTTTTATCTTTTCAAAAGGAACAAGCCCAATGTTTGGCGCATGATACTAACGATACATGTGAGCTCCTCGACCACATGAGGTTTATGAATGAACAAGAGCTGCGATTCCAGGAGAAGTTCAAATTCTGTAATCCCCCAGTCGACTATTCAAAGCTAACGGCACTTCTCGACAAGTCAGGTAAATCGTGGACGGATTCCATTAGTGGGTTTGTTCACTACTTAGTTGGGCTTCCTGTGGTTGACTGATAGCTGCCATCTTCATTGAGTTAGCGCGCGCTAATCAGAGTTTTTGCACTACGTCCACAGCTACAGAATAGTTGCTATTTAGTAACTTGTAGTATTATCACTCAATCAGGACGTTTGTTTTATAATTTTATCTCTTTTATCTGTTTTATAATCTTATCTATTATATTGTATTCTATAGTTTATTATGTTTCTTTTTTCTCGTTTAATATATTTATCTTAAGGGCTTCACTGAAAATCTCTTGTGTGAGTAACCCTTTTTAGAGATTATTACTAAGTATTAAAATAGTAATACACTGCATAGTCCATTGCAGAATCTACTTCGTTCTTCTTTTTTTCTCTTGGCTTCTCCTCTATCTTGTTTGATCTTCTTCCGTTTTTCGGTACCAACTCCCCTCCCTCTCTCCCGCCCACTCATCCCCGGGTTTCAAAGAAGAAAACGGCTGGCAGTTTTAGATGGAATGGTGAGTTGATATAGATATCCATGGATAGATGAATATGTAACTGATTGCTTATAGGAGACAGATCATGTTAAATTAATTTCCACCTCGATTATTTCTGCATATTTTGATTATTATTTATAGGAACGAAGAAAAAGTTCAAGTCATTCATCCTCGGTACAGTACGATTAGCGAAATCATACTAGTTGACACCATCATTTATATTTCCTCTCTGTGTGTTACAGACAACGATGCTGCAGAACCGTGTGCCTTGGAAGTCTACAACAAGTCGATGGTGGTACCATACTATTCCCCTAACATGTTTCGTCCCGAGATATCCCCTTGTGAAGCGCTCCCTAAATTAAAGTCATTCTTTGACAAGGGATATGAAAAATCCAAATGTGATGCAGCCATTCTGTGCAAATTCAAATTCATATTTGATGTATCACTTGATATTTTTATTGAAAACCAATGTGCTACAAACCAGCCGTCATACAAATTGATGGAAAATTTCAAAGCTTAAGCCCGGTTTTCACGAGCAATGGAAGCGGAAGCGGAAGCAACATAGGCAGACTCAGTGCTGCACTGTGATGATCGTCTTTTTTCACACCTACGATCATTGCCAGAATTGTTGGCACGATTTTGTCGGGATGCGCGTTCACATTGGATGGTTATCAGATTGGCTCCCCCCACGCCCCGTGTACAATGTTGCTGTGAAAACCCCGACACCTACTACTCGGCAATCAGTTCGACATACCTTTTAGCTACCAGCGACATTGTACAGGGGGAGGGGGGGTCCAATAATATGGCCACAAAGTGTATAATTTTAAAAAAATCCGTAAATTTCACATCGTGCCAACTAATTTTGGCAAGGATTGTAAATGAGAAATGCGTCACCGTGTCTACGTATGTTGCTTCCGCTTCTGCTTCCGTCGCTAGTGAAAACCAGGCTTTACATGTAGTATATCACAGTTCATTACACAGCACCGTGGAGGTATGTAGCAATAAAAGCACCCCATTAAAGGACTGTAAACGCCTTCAATTAAATACAAACAAAATTAAAGCAATTTAAGATGATGTCTGTTAATCAATGTAGTTATATAAGCAAGGCCTGACAGCGCGCAAGGTTCTTAAACAATGGAATTCAAAGAACGAAAGCAAACGGTCCCGTTCGCGCACACGTCAAAAATCAAAGTCTATTGTTTGAGAGCCTTGCGCGCGCGATGGCGAAATTACTAAGAATAGCCTTAGTCGCCGTGAACATCGCACAGACATCAATACTGATCTTCGCTTTCTTAGTATTACGGGCTTTTGTTCAGACAAAGTAAAACGAAACGCGAATCTACGAGTTCTCCTCCATCATCAGTTAACTGGCGTCACTATAGATCATTTCACTAAATAATTCCAAACCGCACAGAAAGACACAAAACACAATATCTTCAGGCCATTTTCAGTGTTGGTAAACCGTTGTCTGTAGGTGTGTGCGCATAAAGACGCCCATCAGCCAATCAGAGGTCGTTCTAAAAATAGCTCAGCTAGGTCGAGGATGAAACGCGAACTAGAGTGAGATGGACTCGACCCCCAGTAATTTTCCTCTGACGAAATATATCATATATAACAACGAGAATTCAAAGACATCTACAAAATAGAAGAATGAACCTTTTTAAAGATTTTTTAAAGACGAAAGACGTCCACTGAAACAATGGACCGGCTTTTTCAAAGAATCTCTACTGTACAAGAACTCATACTTTACGTTCTCATTAGTCTTATCTACACTGGACGATATGACGTTCGAGCTAAAACTCATCACGTGATGAACTCAGCCCGTGACAAAATCGACCACATAAACGTACCGTTAGAAAACACCCATGCAGAATGACTACGCATGCGTAAATTTTCAATAAAATTAGATAGAAAATCAAGTAAAACAGGTAAATTTCAGGGAAAATACTAAGGAAATTTCCTATAAATGCAACTAAACAAAGGTCACTGATTCTTCTCTCTCTATTTACACCGACATTAAACTGTACCAAGTGCGCTTGCGCAGTGGTTTTGCACGCGTGTTTACCTTATAATAATATACATGAAAAAATTTCTCGACGCTGATTGGCTAAAAGCAGTGCTGTTTCAAGGAAATTTAGAAAAAAGAAAATTTAGTGCAGAAAAAAGAAAATTTAGTGCAAATTTGAGTTTCCAAAAACAGTGTCAAAATCAAAATGTTCTTAGTTCTTCTGTTGTTCACATTTTCTAGCATCAAAACTATGCATATTTTGATCGCAAAGGAACGACTTTGAGTGGAAAAGCCGAAAAAGTTGAGAATTTTGTTGTGTTTTGAATAACATTTTTGCTGAAAAGCGCGCGATACTGACACCATCACACGTAATCGAGCGCGCGCTCGGGTTTTATTCCAAAAAGTTCGGTATTTTTGAAAAGGAACAACTCATTTGTTTCTATAATTTTTTCATGTATATATTGTTAATAAAAGGCTCGTGCAATTTGATCTTTTTTAAATCTCACGTGTTCAAATTTATTCCAAATTGCTCTCAAAACCATATGACTTCCTATACTAAAGAAGCACTTGCTGCAGAAACTTGAAAATGTGGTTACTGGTCGACTTTGAGGTCGCAATCCCTGTCGCTAGGCAACGGCACGAGCGGCCATATGGGCGTCATGTGTTTGATACTCTCAATACAAAGATTTGTTAGAGGCTAAAATCTAGATAGAAAAATCAAAGTTGAAGTTTGTGGCTAAAAGCATCATAAGATTTTAATATTATTGCAAATTGCGGGATTACATCATAAGGATAACTTGAAAACTTGACAACTTAAAAAAAAAAAAAAAAAAAGACAGCAACAAGAACGAGAAGCACTTTTTTCTCCTTGATGTCGTCTTGGCTTTACTTTGCTGGACTTGGTAGCATAGAGTAGTGAGCAGCGGCACCCTCATACAGCTTAACGTTGGTGTAATCTTTGTCATGGCTCAAAATCTCAATGCGGTGGTCTACATTGTGATAGTCTGGCAACTGGACACACTTCTTCGCTCTGCAAAGGAGCAAACAAACTCGGATATAACGTAACATCGGGATGAACGCATAAGCGTATAACAAATAGGATATACTATTTTGTGAGTTTAAACTCCTAGCACTGATAGTTTGCCTGACAAAAAGATCATCTTATTCTCTCTTAGATTTTAACACATATATACAACTTACTTGTAAGTAGTTCTAAAGTCACATCGGTGATGGCCATCTCCTTCAAGCAACAGAGCCATGTTAACATCACCCTTCAGCAGCCCATCACGCACATACATTTTCTCAGTGGATGGCTCCCATTTCAGCGTCTTCTTCTGCATAACTGGACCATTTGGGGGAAAGTTCACCCCGTGAAAGCGAATGTCGTAGACAAAACAGTCGCCTTCCATTCTGTTGAAAGGGAAGTGCATGAGACACTCAGTGTGATCAGGCAAAGATACGAAAAGCAATTTCATACCCTTCCTTATTCTAGAAAGTTTCTATTTTGCTTTTAAAGTATGTGGTTCAAACACGAATAATAACTAAAGGTTCTAGGAAATGATTGTGATTTTGACTCGTTCATTGCAAATCCGCGAGTTGTTGGAGTGGGATCTCTTAAGGAGGCTCGATCGAGATTTTACAATGGCTGGCCAAAGAATTGTTTTGAGTTTGATAGAAAATCCCTTGCACTAAGACCCGTTGGCTTTGGCAACCTTTTTACTAACCTTATGTCGCTTGATACGGTACAAATGGCCTGGTCTTCAAAAGTCATGCTTCTTTCCCAGGAATAGCCCTCAGGAAAACTCTGCTTGAAATAGTCTGGTATATCTGATGGGTATTTGGTAAATACCCTGTTGCCATAATCGAATGCTGGTGTCAAGATATCGTAAGCGAAAGGTAGAGGTGCGCCCTGTTTGACTGTAAGGTTCACAGTCTGTGTTCCCCTAAAACACAATCAGGAAATAAAAGGCGTAAGGAAATTGTTCATATGCATCGGGGGTGGAAGTGGAATAATAAATCATGAATCAAGATTTGAAACTGTTAAAGAATCATGAATATTTGGGCTGAAAATTAAGGAATCAGGAATTTTTGTTTCAACTCTAGGGAATCATGACGGATGTTTGCTAAAAAACTTGTTGCAAATAGCTAAGTAGCCGTCATGTTCGTTCTCAAATCAACCAAAAGCAGCCGTTGTGAAACGAATTTTTTCGAGCGGCTCGCGCTTCCCTCGCAAAGACCTGAACACACTTTTGTTCTATTTCTCCAAACGAACAATTAAAGAGTATGTCGACAAAATGAGCTCAAAAGAAGCTGTTTCTGAGTCCTTGAAGTAAGAGTTTTGGCCAAGTGAACTAAATGCTTGGAATTATTTTCTTTTTTGGTGTGTAAAAGTTCAAGCGCGTATTATTCGAAAACGCTTCCATAGAAATCTTATTACTGATTGGCCGCAACGCATTTTGCGAACAAACAGCCGCGGAGGTGCGCCTACAAACAAAACCCAGTCGAGCCACCTTAAGTAAAAGCGTATTTATACTTTGTGTCACATTATTTATTTTCTGCTTTCCTTTGTATTACCTTCAACAACACAAACGACCCCCAATTTTAAACTCAGGCCTCCTGCGGAGCGCCTGAGTAATGATCCATGATTTCTTAACTGTTTACAACCGACAAATTCTCGTAGCAGTATTAAATCTGATCTCGTTCAATAAAGAAAAAATACCTGGACAAAAAGGAAAAAAAGACGAAAAAGAGTTTTTTAAATCTTTAACTGAGCACTTTTCGAAGTAATATACAACCAAAAAACTGAACACATGCACAATGATAAATCATTTCAACTGTTTACTTACTCGTAAGGCTTGCCTTTTCCTTCTCCTTCAATCACGAAGTTGTGACCGTTTACAGCGCCTTCCATACGCATCTTGATCTTCATGTCTGGTTTAATCACACTCTGCAGAATAAAATAGAAGTGAATCTGAGATCAACTACACTGCAAAAAACACGCGAGTAAATTCACTCAAAAACTTGAGTAAATCGGTGCATCCACAGTAACTCACTTATCCGAGAAAATTTTTGAGTAACTGAGTAAATTTACTCGGATAAGTGAGTTACTGTGGGTGCACCGATTTACTGTCTCAAGTTTTTGAGTAAATTTACTCGCACGTTTTTGCAGTGTACCAATCAAGAATAACCAGTAAAGTGAAGTCATAAGTGAAAAACAAAATCAAAAATTTTCCAGTGCAGTACTTACCATGGTGGTAGACATGTAAAGTAGGATATCAACCTTACAGTTCTGGTTATTCTCGATCTGCTCTCTCCCAAATCACCAGGGTGAATGAGACTTTACCTCTGAGAGGGCTGCTATAAACCTCAATGTCACACCCATTTGAACCAATCACAAGCTGGAAACTTTTTCATTAAGTGCATGCTTTTGCCCTGCTCTTTGATATGGACATTTTTGGCAGGATTCGATAATAGGATTTTTCCTAGTGTAAATGTAAACATTTTAAGCAACCTCATATCCGGAAAAAAAAGAACAAGAACAAGAAAAAGAACAACATCAACGCAGATTTATTTACGCATCAAAACTTACGTAATACATGTTGTTTTACTGCAATATAGCTTTTAATTAAAGACATTAAAGTGCTATTGAAATTGATGAGAAAAATCCGAAATTTAGTTTAGCTGAAACTTCATCGAATAATTCATCAAGGGTCTAATAATCACTACAAGACTAAAATCTTTTCTCGATATTCTGAAACGCAAGAAATAATTAACAGAACATACATGAACATGAACATACATGAACATACATGAACATGGCGAACCCAGACCAAATTCAGTCTTGAACTCGGGCTGGAGGTCACCGTGTTCTGAGACCACGTGCGCTCTGACCACCCGACCATGTTGCCTTCTTAAAAGTTGAATAAAACCTTAAAAGTTGAATAAAAATAGAGTACTTCCCTTTAGAATAATATAATAAGTAAAGAACTCGAGAGCGTGTTATATCGGGTCTAAAGATCCTCGCCAAGTTTATGCAATTGAACAAAAATCTTTATCGTTATGGTAGTGATTTACATTATGTTTTCTAATGAATTATTAATGAGTTTGATAATAATGATACTACTAATAATAAGTGGGTATTTATATAGAGCGATAGCACTAAAACCGTGAAACAAGTACTAACTAAAAAGTTCAAATAGTACTAATGAAACAATAGAATACAAAGGGTTTTGCTACTATTTGTCTCTATTTAGTTACTAAGTTATTTCACGGTTTAAGTGTTATCGCTCTAGCGCATTTAGCAATGCCTCAATGAGCTTTACAATGTATTATAAACTGAAATAGAAGAAATAGTTAAATTTAAGAGAACATCTCAACTGGCAAACCGGGCGAACCATTGTGCTATTTACAAACCACCAACATTCACCTACTAGTTTGCGCTTATGCGAAGGCGGCGGCTATTAATAATTTTGTTTTCAAATGCTGCGCGTAATGAGGGGCGACATTTAATCAGGATAGCTTTTTATCAAAGTGCTAAGGGGCGGCTGTATATATGGAGGCCAGCCAGCCTGGTGAGTGGGCTGACTTCTTTTGTTCTCTTACCCCCAGGGAAAAGAAAACAAAAGAATTCAGCCCGCATATCGGGCTGGCTCGCCTCCATATCTCCTAAGTTGTTGAAAAAACTCGGCGCCGAAATTTAGTTTAGCTGAAACGAAATAATACATAGTTGGGATTCTTGAACATTTACTACCATTTTCGTTCAAGCATTAAGCACGAAACAATTTTCGCGTTTGTTTACGTTTGAAACGCGACACTTTGTCGGTTAAACTTTGACTTTGACCAATGAAATGAACATGTTCTGGGCGGGAAACCAATCAGGTTTTAGGATAGATACCAACACGTTTTGTTCACGTGATTGGCATGTTTGCTGAGTGTTTTCATGTTTCATTTAAGGAACTTTCACATGAGTCAGTAGACAGTATGGAGCGCGTACAAATTCAAGTGTTACTCGGTGAGACTCGGAGAGTGTTTTTCTTACCCGAACCGAAATCATACAAGCAATAGAAGAAGAAATTCCAAAAATCAAGTTTATGGCATACGGAATACTGTATGAAAACGATGAGGGAGACTATGCGGTTCTCAAGTACGACGAATTCTGCTTAAGCCTATCAAGCTTTTGGTTGCGCAAAAAACAATAGACAAATGCCCTAATATGGCAATTTCTTTTGTTCTTTCGCGCAACCAGAACAATAGGAAAAGCTTGATAGTGAGTAGCACTGTTATCAACTAAAAAAATCCCAGGAACCCAAGTTCATAGACTAAAACTGAAAATATTTGAAGGAACATCACCGAGTGTAAAAAAAACAAGAATCAGCAGAATACCGGCAACTAAAGAGAAGCTACTCCCAAATCGATGAAACTGAGTCAAAAGAGGAACGACCGCATTTCCAAGAATCAAGAACTTCACTTAATTTATTAGAGACTGGAAATGACCCAGATTCTAGCAGATCAACAAGGACTTCCCCTTTTTTTTCATCCTCGTTATCGAGTTCTGCCAATGCCGCTGATTTCAGTGAACCTGAACAGCTAAATGAAAGCAAAGCATTATATATTCAAGAACGATTTGACTGATCACGAAAAGACGCCACTGGAAAGATACTCATTCTTTTAACTGAAGAAAAGATGCAAGCAAAAGTAGAAGCGCTCGAGACACTTCGTCTGTTCAATAATCCTTTCACTTTATTAAAACAAAGTTCCACAGGATTAAGATCTGGTGAATATGATGGTGTGTAGAGTAATTCAATGCCCATTTCGTGAAGCCATTGTTCTAAAATTAAACCACCTTCATAGTGATGAGCTGAGAGATTGTCCATAACAATTATGTCTCCTACCTCCAATGAAGGTCGACCAGTGACTGGATCAACGAACTCTGCGGCTTCCTGAAAGAACTGTAAGAACTGAAGAGTATTTGTCGCACCTTGAATTATGTTGTAATATTCGGGCCCATTAAAGGCTGGTTCACACTAGCGTCGGAATCGGAATCGGAATCGTAAGAAAACAACAAAGAATTTAGGGATTAGAATACAAAAGAAAGGTGTTTTTCCTTGTTCTTTCCTTTGTCTTTGATTATGCTTATGCTTGGTCTTATGATGCTTATGTCGATGTCTTATGTCACACGCTTGACTTAACTCTTTTGTCTTTTCCTTTGTTTTCTGCTTCCGATTCCGATTCCGACGCTAGTGTGAACCAGCCTTAAGAGAGACCAACAGATTAAGTGTTTGATTCGGAGACTCTAGTTTTCTGACTACTTCGATGCATCTGCTTCCGATCGGGCTGTGACCATATGTGGCGTACCGAGGTCTGGTCGTTTGATTCCCGCCTCGTCGCCGAAAAACTTTATCTTCCTGGCATCTTTTGAACTTAGATAGTTGAAATTTAAAGCTGGGTATAAAAAACATTTTCTGGTGTAAATCGTTCGATAGCTACTTTGGTGAGTTTTTTACGCGAGTACATTTGACCAGATGGTAAACGACCAGATTTAAGAACTTTTGAAACCGTTGACATACTTATATTGTGACCGCCAAACTGAGAAACAGCTTCGATGATTTCTGCTAGAGAAATAGACGGTGTCTGTAACTTTAAAACTTCTATTAGTTCAAGATCGTTGTCATCGAGCTTACGTACTGCGTCTCATCCCTGCACAAGTGTATTCTTGGCAATATCGTTGCCAAACAGTCTTGATAGTGTTTCCGCTTACAAATTTTTGACCAAAAAACGGATACTTTTTTGGTAGAAAACCCGTGCGACGATCCCCTCCTTCTTTCAATATATATCCGATCGATTATTAATCGCTTAAATTCTTCAGCTTGCAGCGGCTTTCCAGAGCAATAACTCCTTCCAAACTTATTTACTTTGAAGATCTCCATATTCGAAACTAACAAACGTTCAGTATATGAGATAAAAACATACCAATCACGTGAACAAAACGTGTTGGTATCTATCCTAAAACCTGATTGGTTTCCCGCCCAGAACATGTTCATTTCATTGGTCAAAGTCAAAGTTTAACCGACAAAGTGTCGCGTTTCAAACGTAAACAAACGCGAAAATTGTTTCGTGCTTAATGCTTGAACGAAAATGGTAGTAAATGTTCAAGAATCCCAACTATGTATTATTTCGTTTCAGCTAAACTAAATTTCGGCGCCGAGTTTTTTCAACAACTTAGGAGATATGGAGGCGAGCCAGCCCGATATGCGGGCTGAATTCTTTTGTTTTCTTTTCCCTGGGGGTAAGAGAACAAAAGAAGTCAGCCCGCTCACCAGGCTGGCTGGCCTCCATATATACAGTCGCCCCTTAGCACTTTGATAAAAAGCTATCCTGATTAAATGTCGCCCCTCATTACGCGCAGCATTTGAAAACAAAATTATTAATAGCCGCCACCTTCGCATAAGCGCAAACTAGTAGGTGAATGTTGGTGAATGTTTGTAAATAGCACAATAGTTCAAGACTGAATATATATATTTAATTTGGTCTGGGTTCGCCATGTTCAAATTCAGTTTCTCGACCATGCTTGTAAATACCCAACTGGTTCACCTCATTGCCAGTTTTTTTAACTCTTTGTTTTATTTCGTTTCAGCTAAACTAAATTTCGGCGTTTATTCATTAACTTAGCATTTTCATAAAAAGCTATCCCGATTAAATGTCGTTCTCGATTAAGCGCAGCATTTGAAAGCAAAATTATTAATAACCGCCGTCCTCGCATAAACGCCGCACGTCTTCACACAATACAGCACTTATCAGTGCTAAGAACTGTCCGGCTTTCATCTAGAATAAGGAAGAAAACAAGTACGGTATCTCAAAGTTGAAATGGAAGATGTTTGAACGTTTGAAACACGTTTAGTTTGTTGTTAACAATTGCTTAAACGCAATAAATCATTCCACAATATTGTGATTTTCAATAAACGCCCACCTCGACATAAAACATAGAGTTAAAACAAACAAACCAAAAAACTGGAAAGGAGGCGAACTAACAAAGTTGGCTATTTACAAGCATGGTCGAGAAACTGAATGTGAACATGGCGAACCCAGAACAAATTCAGTCTCAGCTAGTACAGATATAGCTGGGACTCGAACAAGAGGTCACCGGATTCTAAGACCACGCGCGCTCTGACCACTCGACCATGCTGCCTCCTTTTCAGTTCTTGCGAACTAATAGTTTTTGTCAGAAAGAGTTTCCTTGCATTGGTAGTGTCTAGGATTGATTGCATGGCCAGCTTTCTTCAGTACGTGTAGAACAATTTCATGGAGTGTATTTCGATTACAAAATACAGGAAAATGTATGGAACGAAGCAGAGAGTTGAGTGCATGACGTTACTGACACCTTAAAGGCTGGTTCACACTAGCGTCGGAATCGCCATATATCAGAATCGGAATCATAAGAAAACAACAAAGAATTTAGGGATTAGAATACAAAAGAAAGGTGTTTTTCTTTGTTCCTTCCTTTGTCTTTGATTATGCTTATGCTTGGTCTTATATGCTTCTTGCGATGCTTATGTCGATGTCTTATGTCACACGCTTGACTTAACTCTTTTGTCTTTTCCTTTGTTTTCTGCTTCCGATTCCGAATCCGACGCTAGTGTGAACCAGCCTTAAAAGTTTCATAAAAATAGAGTAGTTCCCTTTAGAATAATATAGTAATAAAAGTAATTGGGTATTAATATAGCGCATTTAGCAATGCCTCAATGAGCTTTACAATGTATTATAAACTGAAATGGAAGAAATAACACCAACATTCACCTCCTGGTTCGCCATTGATATGTTAATTAGGACCCCCCGCAAGACTCAGACAAACAAAGCGTTTGCTAAAGAAATTGTATGTGAATTTCGATTTATTTTCCTCAAGAAGTAATTGATTTTTTGTAAAAAAAAATCACTTGGTAGATAGTACTGGTGCCTGGAATAGTACCAAAGAGATTTTATAGACTCTCAAAAGCATTTTAAGCCATCAGTTGGATGTGAAAAACTCTGGTCCGAAGTGTTCGAAGTCAGTCAAAGACATAAAGTTCAGGCTCTCAAATGGCTTGAGATACTCTCAAAAGCGAGGTTTCAACGGATGAAAGACAATCATGAATACTAAGAAGAAGTAACACGTAGTAGTTTTATTTTAACGCAGTAATTACATTGTGCTCGATGTTTGTTAATTAATACGGCATCCCAGAATTTAATGGCCATTCAATTAAAAGTAGTATTTATACACATTTGAAATGTATAATACTTCAGGATACTTCTGATACTGATGAACTGTTTGTCAATTATAAAATACACACAGATTTTAGAATTGCTGTCGTACAACTTACGCGTTGTAATCGATTATAAGCGGTCCGATCGCCTTGTAGCTTGTCGCTGAAATCAGTTAATACAACAGTGTAGAATTGCTTCAGTTGGACTATTTTTGTTCGTTATTGAAAGACATTTATTCATTCCTCAATAATATCTGAATATTACTCTCCATTTATAAAAAACACAAAAGGAAATGGCAATAAACTTACTGACTTCACTGATTCAGCTGAGACTCGGTAGCCGCGATTCGGCGAATTTTAAGCTTCTAAAAATCAGTCAAATCTTCAGAAATTACACTCAGTCAAAATATGATTCTGGCACATAAATTGTGTCCTTCATATTTTCCAGGGCTAGATTGCAGAATACCCCACCACTCAAAGCTTCGTTATGTAGCCACTGGCTACGCGGCTACGCGGTCAGAAAGTAGCTGATGGGATGCCTGTGTCTTAGTAATACCCCGCCGCTCAAAGCTTTTTATGTAGCCATAATGTAGCCACTGGCTACGGCTACGCAGTGGATACCACAGGGATCCCAAAAATAAATCAATAAACGGTTAGTCTTTGGGAATACCACAGGGGCCCTAATAATGATCAAACAATATGTCTACGTGGCTACGCAGTGATTACGAAAGTAGAAAACCTTACTCCTAAAAATAGCGAAACGCTAAAACGACAATCTTACAATCAAATGACAATCAATAGTTAATTTATTTACAAACGATAAGTTTTTACAATGAAAATTAGAATAAATATTATTTACAGAGGAGCTACCAATCAACTAAAACGGGGCACAGTCGCTTTTGCAACAGTTATTTTCAAAAATAATACACTTTCTTTATATCATTTAAAAAGACATCAAATTTATCTTCTTCCTTGTGCAGATAGCGCCACATAAATTCTGCTAAACATCCCGAATACATATTTTTGCGGACACCAAACTTTGGCAAACTTGCTTTCATGTGTCTCCAATGTCCTTCGATTTTGTTGGTATGTTTGCCATCAGAATTCACAAATTCTTTGGAGTGGTTAACGCACGCATGTTCATACCCGTTCTTGGCCAAGTTGTTATATGATTTCCAGCAATCTGAAATTATTAGAGTCCCTGGCTCAATCCACTCTTTAATTATTGGCAAAAGTTCCTTTTCTGCTCTGGTTTCCACGGCTACAATAAAACACTTCCTTGAGCCTTCTTCTATGCCGCCAAATACCCACTGGCCATCAACGCGATGTCCACGATGATATTTTCTCTTACCAATCTTGCTCTCGTCTATTTGAACAACTTTTCCTGGACCTCCCAGCTTGCAACTGTCCTTCATGATAACTATCTCGCACACCTCTCTACAAAAGTTTTCCCAGTCAACAACTGTGTTGCTCGCTAGACACATCTGTTCTTTGATTTGCCATTGTTCAAGGCCAGTACTCCACCAGTATATAAACTTAACAATTTCATGGAGAGTCATGTTGCTGTCTTCGAACCAACTGCCTTTTCTTATGCTTAACTCGCAACAGTGCTTTTATCCGTCTTTTCCGCGGCAATCCCACTTGAATCCGTCTTTTCTGTCACAGCACTTTACCCATCGCATTGTCTCTCCACATTTTGGGCAATTTCTGTCACTAGCAATAAGTCCCTCTTCTTTAAGCCATTTCAATAAGGTTTCTTTGGTACACAAGATACTTTCCTTTAGGTAATCGTACGTCGTAAAAACGCGCTTGCTTTGTCTTACTTCACGATCATAGCTGTTCTTTTGAGAAGCATCAGTCTGTGTCCATGAATCTTTAGTTTCTACACCAGAGCCAGCTTGCGTTCCTGTACATCTTTTCCGTTTAACTTTATACATCGTTGAGTAATGTCGATCACTTCTTCATCCACTTCTTCAAGTCAACTGGTCTCTTTCGCTACAATCCAAAAATAACTCCCGCTTATTGTGCAAGTCGTAATAAAACCAAGTCTTTTGTTTGGATTGGACATCCATCTCTTAAATCAATTTCCTTTTCGGAAAATAACTTTTGTTTTTGCGCCGCCGCCATTTCCATTGTTCTGATAATTTAAAGACGACCGAAACACCTGTGCATTGTACTTCAAATTATCCCCTTACTTTTATAAAACAAATACCTTTGTATTCGAGCCGACCACAGTTTTCATTGTTTTAACAATCTACCGTCCTCCGAACCACCTCTGCATTGTACTAGTAATTATCCTCTTATCTTTATCGGCTTATTAACTATTGTTATATTCAGCCTTTTTCACAATTCACACAAACAACTTTTATAACTGCAGAACTTATCCAATCAAAATCAATCCATTTCTTTTTGTTTATTCTTCACCATAGATACAATTCTACAATTATTTCTAAATAGGATTATCCATTAAGCAATTCAATCAACCTATCACAACCATTCTCCCTTTCTTGTTTGTTTATTGGTAACTATAACTACAATTCCCTCAGGAGTTAAGTTTACAAATTTACGATTCGCACAACTAAGACATCACACCATTTATCACTTGTCAACACTAGCAAATATATGATGTCTTCCTCTAAACTCAGCAAAATCACGCGACAGCACGAACGAACCTGGAGTCAACTACACAAACGCCTAATTGACATCAACTTCGACTTTAAAGATGTCTTCCAAGATAACGTATGGAACTATCTACAAAACACCGCGACTTCCATGAGCACCAGCGTGGGCTACTTGATTCCTTGCGTTCTAGCAAGCACAGCCTTTATTGCCAGCAAGAGGAGCTTAATTACGCACAAAAACCAGGACATGCCATTCAATCTCTATATCCTCTTCGTTGGGCCTCCTTCAACTGGCAAGTCCCAAGCACTTAAAGAAGCAGCCACCTTACCGATGTCAACAATCATCGACAACCATGATTTGACAAACTTCCTACTTGATAAATGCACCTCGTCAGGACTGGCCAAAGCAGTCGCAACAGACAAAGAAGGCTATATCGTATCACCAGAACTGTTCGACTTGCTCAATAAACTCTTAAAGTCGGATGATGAAAAAGCCACTGGCGATGCACAACTTCTGTGCGAGTTGTTTTCTGGAGAACGCGTAACTTATCGCTTCGCTACATAACGTGTACGAGAAATCGACGCCAATGTGCCATTTTCAATCTTAGGCGCAACGCAAGTGCCTTTTGCGGCGCGACTCATTGCAAGACTTGACCAGGGACATGGCCTCCTGGACAGATTCCTCTTCCTGTTCCCTCCGTGCTACCGCCCAACTGTCAAGGAAACAGATGCCGCTATTCATTGGCTGGAAAGCCAAAACATTGACTCACTGACTGATATTTTCCTTGAGATGGTAGACGACACGAGAAAGGTTAACTACAAATTTACTGACGATGCGATAGAACTGCTACACAACATAAGCAAGCAGGAAATAGAAGACATCAACGAGGCACTCAAAGACGGCAATCCGGTACCTAAGTGCAAGAAGTGTGATTTGGTGAAACGACTTGCAGGTTGCCTCCACATATTCAATAACATCGCAACTCATCTGCTCAATGGTTCAAAGCCCCCACCAACACCACAGCGAATTTCAAAAGCATCCGTTGAGGGAGCCCTGACGATTTTAAACTACGCCAATACGCAGAAGCAAATTGCCACAGAGGTAAATATGAATATACTTACTACATAATTCATAAACTAACTAAAGCTTCTGCCTCCACAGCATTCCCAAATACATGTATAGTATATTATCTTAAATTTGCAACTAATTCAATGTCAATCTAATATGTTTTGTATTTTTTATTTCAGTTTATTAACGGCATCATAAGTGAATGTGTGGAAAAAGAAGCAAAGCAGCCAACAAAAGATGACCAAAAAACAGCCATCATCTCCTTCCCCGGACCTGTAGTTCTTTGCAGATCATTCAAGCAGTATGGACCAAGATCTTTGCGATCCATTTCTGAGGAGGAATTCAAACAGGCAGCCCAACAACTGAATGCCTTTGGAAAACTGGTGACAGTACGTGTGCCTAGGTCGACCAAACCAACGCCTGTGTTCGTTAAAAAGCAACCTCAAGCCATCGACTGGGAGCCACAGATGCAAATCTGTCAACGTGAGCACTATACATCCAAGTTCAACTTACCTGTGCACAGTTCTGTGTCAGTAGCAATTAAGAATCAACTCATAACAGCAGGCCATGTCACTGCAGAACTTTTACATCAGTAAAAATGTATTGAACTATTTTTGTACATATTTCAAATTACACTGTGCCTTTTTAATAGACATTAATTCAGTAATAACTTATGGTTCTCAGAAAAACAAAGCGATAAATAGTTTTAAAATACTATTCAAAAACAACTGAGCAACAATGTACTCCAGGTATTCAAATCGTTGCTCTAGCTATGCTTTCACTTCATAATTTCCAACTATTTCTTTTATTCATGTAATCAAGCTTAAAATGAACATTTACGTGGAATGTCACTTTAATGAAAATTATTGTTTATTAAAATATAATATGGATTACATATTATGACAAGTGTACACTTTCTTTCGGTCTCAGTTATCAGTTGTAGTATTATCGTCGTTTTCAAAAGCTGAAGTTTTCCTTTTGCGAATTGCCTAATGTTAATAATTCGACTGTTCGCTTTATACTAAGCTTAATAAACGAACAGTCAAATTATTTCACAACCAGCAGATGACATGTTATTTATGATTATCTTCGTTTTCAAAAGCTGAAGTTCTACATTAAGACACAGGAAGCCTGAATCGTCGTTTTCAAAAGCTGAAGTTTTACATTAAGACATAGGAAGGAAGGACACAGGAAGCCTGAATCGTCGTTTTCAAAAGCTGAAGTTTTACATTAAAACACAGGAAGCCCGACGCTTGAATTTTCACCGCGTAGCCACGTAGCCGCGTAGCCACTTTATAATATATCTTCGTTCTACTAAGACACGGGCATCCCAACAGCTACTTTCTGACCGCGTAGCCCTGTAGCCACTTTATAATATATCTTCGTTCTACTAAGACACGGGCATCCCAACAGCTACTTTCTGACCGCGTAGCCGCGTAGCCACTTTATAATATATCTTGATTCTACTAAGACACGGGCATCCCAACAGCTACTTTCTGACCGCGTAGCCGTGTAGCCGCGTAGCCACTTTATAATATATCTTCGTTCTACTAAGACACGGGCATCCCAACAGCTACTTTCTGACCGCGTAGCCGCGTAGCCACTTTATAATATATCTTCGATTCTACTAAGACACGGGCATCCCAACAGCTACTTTCTGACCGCGTAGCCGTGTAGCCGCGTAGCCACTTTATAATATATCTTCGTTCTACTAAGACACGGGCATCCCAACAGCTACTTTCTGACCGCGTAGCCGCGTAGCCGCGTAGCCACTTTATAATATATCTTGATTCTACTAAGACACGGGCATCCCAACAGCTACTTTCTGACCGCGTAGCCGTGTAGCCGCGTAGCCACTTTATAATATATCTTGATTCTACTAAGACACGGGCATCCCAACAGCTACTTTCTGACCGCGTAGCCGTGTAGCCACTGGCGACATAAAACAGCTTTGAGCTGCGGGGTATTCTGCAATTGCTCCTTTTCCAGCTTCAAATTGAAAGAATTTTTAAAGAAGATACATGTTTTCGTGGTAATCGTACGAAGGAAATCCTGAAGAAATCACAGAGAAGTGTGTTGTGTTTGTCTGAGTCTCGCGGGGGGTCTAATTTCCGTGACGTAATTACCGCGCTGCGCTAAACATTCCAGCTGTTAATTATTTCTTAGCTTGTATTTCAGAATACCGAGAAAAGATTTTAGTCTTATAGTGATTATTAGACCGTTGATGAATTATTCGATGAAGTTTCAGCTATAAACTAAACTTTCGGGTTTTTCTCATCAATTTCAGTAGCACTTTAATTAAAAGCTATTTTGCAGTAAAAACAACATGTATTACGTAATTGTTGTTGCGTAATTAAATCTGCGTTGATGTTGTTCTTTCCCCCCCCCCCCCCCCTTTTTTTTCGGATATGAGGTTGCTTAAAACATCTAAATTTACATTAAGAAAACTCCCATGATCGAATTAATCCTGCCAAAAAAATGTCGAAATCAAAGAGACAAAGAGCAGGGCAAAAGCACTTGATCAGCTTGATTTCTAGAATAATTGTAGATTTACAGAACACGTTAAGTCTAAACACATAAAAGCAAATAGGTGTTTACATGTAATAAGGTGTTTAAGAAAGGAGGGATATACTCAAGACGAAATAGATCGTTTATTTCAAGCTATTGTATTGCCTGATTTTGATACCTATAGTCACCCGTCTGTTATATCGTTGATGGAGCTAGTGAAAGAAAAACAACAACTGAGAAAACAACGAGCCAAGTACTACCACGACCGAACGGCCAAGTCACTACCTGAACTAGAGGTGGGACAAGAAGTACACATTGCACCTCTTGAACGGGGCAAGTCCTGGACCACAGGTGTTTGCACAAACCAGCTGTCAGAACGTTCATACTTGGTTCAACAACGAAACTCTACGTAGGAATAGAAACATGCTGAGACCAACTAAAGGTTTTCAAGCAGAGGTCACCAAAAGCCAAGACCGTCAACGCGAGGAAGCTGGGGGAGTCATGAGCTTGCCACAACCAGTGCACCAACACCACCAAGCATCCAGAGATCAAGCCACCCACAAGCAAGCATCCAGAGATCAAGCCACCCACAAGCAAGCATCCAGAGATCAAGCCACCCACAACCAAGCATCCAGTGATCAAGCCACCCACAACCAAGCATCCAGAGATCAAGCCACCCACAACCAAGCATCCAGAGATCAACTTATCTACAACCAAGCGTCCAGAGATCAAGCAATCCGCAGTCAGATCCAAGGTGCGGTCTTGCTGACAAGCAGGTTGTTCACACGAGAACACGCACCGTGAAGCCTCCAGACAGATATGGCTTTTATAAGACATGAACATTCATCACTCGAGAAGTTCTAACATTTGTATCTAGCATCTTGTTAGATGCTCTATTTTATTACACATGTTTAAGTACGTTGGTAATTTGTTTTGTTATAAAAAAAGGAAGATGTTATAATATATATATGCATGGCGTCAGAATAAAACAGCCTCTTCAACAGGGCGAGCCTGGCATAGCATACGTACAACAAGGGATGCATTTCTTACGGTGGAAGTCATTGAAAAGGGTTGTGATTTCCACCACGAAATGTAGCGAACAGTAGGGGTAGATGACGTAGAGATTTATCGAGTTAGTGTATGAGATGTGTTTGAAATATATTTGAGATATGTTTAAATGAGAGTACAATTTGTATAATATACGTAAAAAAATTGATCAAGGGTGATTGGCTAAGAGCATGCAGTGTTGTTTCAAGGAAATTTAGTGCAGACAAAAGGAGATTGAGTACAAATTCGAGTTTTCAAAAAGGCGCGAAAATCAAAATGTTATCCGTTCTGCTGTTGTTCACATTACCGAACATCAAAACTATGTATAATTTGGTCAAGAAATGTGATTAAAAAATAGATGGTGAAAAAGTTGAGGATTTTGAGGTATTTTAGAGATAACTCTTCTGGGTTGAACTGTTTACGAAGAAATTCTATGCGGGAACATTGCAAATTGGTAGCTTTTTCTTTTTCTAGTGTGTTTGACTCTGTGAGTCTGTGACTCAAAAGAAAATCTTTTAACTGAGAAACAAGTTTCAAAAAATGTTCCTTCAAAGACATGTTCTCCATAGGTTGATACATCCCCTGTAGGAAGTGATGTGGCAAATGGATGGTGGTCTAAAAATAGCCAGAACGCAGGGCGTCACGTGACGCGTGTCTCAGTCTCCTGACTACACTCATTCCATAGGTCACTTAACCACAGGAAGCCCAACCATCAATCTTTACCTGACTTTTCCACAAGTTCCGTTAGCTTAGAATAGTTGACTGGGGGATCACAGACATTTAGCTTCTTCATCAAACGCGCATTTAGCTCGATCAGAGCCCTCGTTGTGCCAAGGATCTTACTTGTATCACTTGCCGATCCTATACGTACGTGACACTGGACTTCTCCCTTAGAATAGTAAATCACATAAAAAGTTCAGTTTCAAATGTAAAAACAACAAGCGATCCCTAACTTTGATAAACAGTAAGTTAAAATTATCCTATCCACTTTGCCTATATAATATGTAACTGTAAGACGTACAGTAATAAAAATCAATATATAGCGATGAGTAAACTGTAATATCTTACCTCAACATGAGAGCAGTGCTTGTCAAAAGCGTTTCCTTTCAAGACGGGTTTGTTCCATTTGCCAATGCACTGTGTCATTTCAAAAAATGATGTAAGACTTTGACATATAACGGCATAACGGCAGCAAGGAAAGAAGTACAGCTACAACAAGGCACTTCAGCATCTTTATCTGTAATTTAGAGATACAAACGTGCGCAAATTGAACTTTGATCAGACCAGTAAGAACGACTGATTCAATGTTTTTAGGTGATTTAAAAGATGGATCACAAAATTTTTCTTGGAATATTCTTTCAATCGGTCATTCATTCAGGCTTTCATTGATCATTCATTCATATTTTCTTGCAATCGGTCATTTATATTGCTGTTAACCACGAACTGGTATTTTGACTCTAATAAAGACTGTGCACTTAACGACAAGATCTCACGACATTTCACTATACGTTTTAATACCGCAGACCGCCAGCAACGCAGGCTACTAAAACCCACGCCGATATGATGTAGATCTCCTGGTTCTGTACTTCCAACAGTGAAGCGTCTACTAGATCAAAGAACTGAGCTAGTCAGTCGATACACAGTCAACGAGATCGTCTCCACGTTATGGAAGAATTTCTCCTAACTAAGGAATTCCCAAAAAGGGAAATTGTAAAGTACCTTTCGATGCGCGGTTGTTTTTCTGAGATCAGAGCTCCTGCAGTCTGAGAGAAATGTCCAGCAAAGTTAAAAGTTACTCTTTTTGATGGTAATATTTCAAAGCTGTCGCGTTGTGGTTGGCTCTTTGATTCTGTGATTGAAAAGAGAATATTACAATGGATTCTAATTTTCTTTGACAATAAGCGTCTGTACAGAAAAATTATACCTCCAGCGATTGTTACTATACGCTCATAGATGTAATTTTGGCGTCAAACGGAGCAACAAATTCTAGAAACGATGGTTAAGCAATGCTCAATAAGTGACCACGATCTAGTTTGTCGTATCCTACGTTTGAAAAACCAGCGGCGCAAGCCTATACGTTTATTACAACGAGAAGTTTCAAACACTACAATGCTGAATGTTTTAATGCTGATATTGGTCAAGCGCCTTGGTCAGTTCTCGATATTTTCGATGATTGCGAAGATAAACTGTTTGCCTTTGATGCATTATTTAATGACATTTTTGAATGAACATGCTCCCGTTAAAACGTTCAAAGTTAAGGTGTCTCGATCGAAATTCCGAGCGCATCGAGGCGCTTCGATAAAACGCTTTCAAAATCTTCCTTTCGTCTTCGATTGCAATAAAAAATTTTTGCTTATTGTACGTCATTTATTGAGAATCACGAACACACTAAAAATATATGGAAATGATACGCGAATGAGACACAAAATAGCAAAAACTACCACCACTATTTGACAGGGGGGCGCTAATTGATTTTCTCATTTTTATTTAAAAAAAGAAATGAAAATAAAAACTGAAGTTGCGGTGTATAATTAAGAAAGTATACATGTTAGCGCCCCCCTGTCAAAAGTGTGAATTCCTTAGTGGCTAGCTAATTTGCATAGTGGTAATCCGATAACAACAAACGATTCGAGCGGCAGCGACGTGAAGGTGCCTTACTTTAAAATTTTATTTTGCAGCAATGAAATACGTCTAACACCCAAAATACAGGTAAGAACTTGTAAAAAGGACGGAACTTCTTTATTGAGAGGTTTCGCTCGAATTGCACGGTTAAATTTTCTGTAATTTCGAAAAACGTGCATTTTGCAATTTGTGGATATTTTGGAGTATAAACCTTCACTTATACGGCCGATTACAACTTTTCTTCTATCTAACCAAAGACAATTTCACTTGGCAGGTAGTTAGAAGAAACATTGATCATTCTGTCCGTGTATTGTTGCGGTGTTAAAGCTAAACTGGATAACGCAAGAAGAGTCTAAACTTCCGAGTCAGTTCAAGAGGTACAATTTCAAACATCGTAATTATCTCAGAATCCTGTCCTACAATTTTTTTCCTACTGATCCACCAGCTAGATTAGGTTAGCGTTTCATGATTCTGTGAATGCGGTTAAAATCTTAGCGCCCAATTTTGCGTAAATTGCAATTTTATGAAAATAGAAGCACTTCCTGCAGAAACTTGAAAATGTGGTTACTGGTCGACTTTGAGGTCGCAATCCCTGTCGCTAGGCAACGGCACGAGCGGCCATATGGGCGTCATGTGTTTGATACTCTCGATAAAAAGATTTGTTAGAGACTAAAATCTAGATAGAAAAACTAAAATTGAAGTTTGTGGTTAAAAACCTCATTTTAATATTATTGCAAATTGCGGGTTACATCATAAGGATAACTTGAAAACTTGACAACTTGAAAAAACAAAAACAAAAAAACAAAAACAAAACAAAAAAAATAGACATCAACAAGAACGAGAAGCACTTTTTTCTCCTTGATGTCGTCTTGGCTTTACTTTGCTGGACTTGGTAGCATGGAGTAGTGAGCAGCGGCACCCTCATACAGCTTAACGTTGGTGTAATCTTTGTCATGGCTCAAAATCTCAATGCGGTGGTCTACATTGTGATAGTCTGGCAACTGGACACACTTCTTCGCTCTGCAAAGGAGCAAACAAACTCGGATATAAGTAACATCGGGATGAACGCATAAGCGTATAACAAATAGGATATACTGTTTTGTGAGTTTAAACTCCTAGCACTGATAGTTTGCCTGACAAAAAGATCATCTTATTCTCTCTTAGATTTTAACACATACATACAACTTACTTGTAAGTAGTTCTAAAGTCACATCGGTAATGGCCACCTCCTTCAAGCAACAGAGCCATGTTAACATCACCCTTCAGCAGCCCATCACGCACATACATTTTCTGAGTGGATGGCTCCCATTTCAGCGTCTTCTTCTGCATAACTGGACCATTGGGGGGAAAGTTCACCCCGTGAAAGCGAATGTCGTAGACAAAACAGTCGCCTTCCATTCTGTTGAAAGGGAAGTGCATGAGACACTCAGTGTGATCAGGCAAAGATACGACAAGCAATTTCATTACCCTTCCTTATTCTAGAAAGTTTCTATTTTGCATGCTTTTAAAGTATGTGGTTCAAACACGAATAATAACTAAAGGTTCTAGCGAATGATTGATTGTGATTTTGACTCCACTACGCATTATAACACGTACACACAAACACAGCAGCCATTGACGCTTGGGCAGGTTGGTCAGCCTGGCACACAAACTCTTTATTCTTGGGTTGCATGTGACGTCACGGCAGCCATGTTGGATGAACTTCAACAAAAGATTTCTCGTTAGCATCACTTGTTTGTTCATCCAACATGGCTACCGCTCTATTGTCTTTAGATTCCCTAAGGTATGGATGCAACCCAGCAATTCGTGAAAAACAACAGACAGAATCCCAGAACTGAATGATTACAATATCAGTTAACCTAAAGCATCATAGCCGGGCACGTAAACCCAAAAACAACTTTGTGGAAAAAAGGGACCGTGTACCCCCAACCATTGCTAAGATGCGAACCTTTGGGGTTTTAAGGTTTACAAAGCATGATCTCAACTGACTATATGAAAAACTGAAATCGACAAAGACGTACCGCGAGGCTGACCGTAGATGACTAACAACACAGTCAGCACGCCTTAAATACCGTACTATTACCCTAGGGACCCCACGCTAAATACGCACGAGGATAATGCCACGTGCCGGCAAAATATTAATTTGCTAATCTCGTACCTCGATTCTCATAAATTACATAACTCACGCGACTGGCAGTTCGGCTTGAAAAAAGTGAAAATTAAGTGGGACCTCTTAAGGAGGCTCGATTGAGTTTTTTACAATCGCTGGCCAAAGAATTGTTATGAGTTTGATAGAACGTCCTTTGCACTGACACCTGTTGGCTTTGGCAACCTTTTTACTAACCTTATGTCGCTTGATACGGTACAAATGGCCTGGTCTTCAAAAGTCATGCTTCTTTCCCAGGAATACCCCTCAGGAAAACTCTGCTTGAAATAGTCTGGTATATCTGATGGGTATTTAGTAAATACCCTGTTGCCATAATCGAACGCTGGTGTCAAGATATCGTAAGCGAAAGGTAGAGGTGCGCCCTGTTTGACTGTAAGGTTCACAGTCTGTGTTCCCCTAAAACACAATCAGGAATTAATAAAAGGCATAAGCAAGTTGTTCATGTGCATCGGGGGTGGAAGCGGAATAATGAATCATGAATCAAGATTTGAAACTTTTAAAGAATCATGAACATTTGGGCTGAAAATTAAGGAATCAGGAATTTTGTTTCAACTCTAGGGAATCATGACGGATGTTTGCTAAAAAGCTTGTTGCAAATAGCTAAGTAGCCGTCATGTTCGTTCTCAAATCAACCAAAAGCAGCCGTTGTGAAACGAATTTTTTCGAGCGGCTCGCGCTTCGCTCGCAAAGACCTGAACACAGTTTTGTTCTATTTCTCCAAACGAACAATTAAAGAGTATGTCGACAAAATGAGCCCAAAAGAAGCTGTTTCTGAGTCCTTGAAGTAAGATTTTTGGCCAAGTGAACTAAATGCTTGGAATTATTTTCTTTTTTGGTGTGTAAAAGTTCAAGCGCGTTTTATTCGAAAACGCTTCCATAGAAATCTTTTCAACATAGTATCAGCGGAGAACTCCATCTGGATTCTATGAACCAATAAACGCGCTTTTCTACAAAACTTTATTTCGTCTAAAAATTTCATGTTTGTGAAAACAGCAATGCGGTCACTATGAATTACTGGTAGCTCCGATCATAATGATTTAAGCGTCAAAAGAAACTTGAAACTATCCCTTGACTTGCTGTGAAATTTTTGTTTGAAATAAGGTTATTGGCCGCGACGCATTTTGCGATCAAACAGCCGCGGAGGTGCGCCTACAAACAAAACCCAGTCGAGCCACCTTAAGCCGTTAAAAGCGTATTTATACTTTGTGTCACATTATTTATTTTCTGCTTTTCTTTGTATTACCTTCAACAACACAAACGACCCCCAATTTTAAAACTAATGATCCAGTAATGATCCATGATTTCTTAACTGTTTACAACCGACAAATTCTCGTATCAGTTTTAAATCTGATCTCGTTCAATAAAGAAAAAATACCTGGACAAAAAGGAAAAAAAGACGAAAAAGAGTTTCTTAAACCTTTAACTGAGCACTTTTCGAAGCAATATGCAACCAAAAAACTAAACACACATTAATAAATCATTTAAAGTGTTTACTTACTCGTAAGGCTTGCCTTTTCCTTCTCCTTCAATCACGAAGTTGTGACCGTTTACAGCGCCTTCCATACGCATCTTGATCTTCATGTCTGGTTTAATCACACTCTGCAGAATAAAATAGAAGTGAATCTGAGATCAACTACACTGCAAAAAACGCGCGAGTAAATTCACTCAAAAACTTGAGTAAATCGGTGCATCCGCAGTAACTCACTTATCCAAGAAAATTTACTCAGTTATTTGAGTAACTGGGTATCCTTTACTCAAATAACTGAGTAAATTTACTCGGATAAGTGAGTTACTGTGGATGCATCGATTTACTCAAGTTTTTGAGTAAATTTACTCGCGCGTTTTTGCATCTCCGGTTTTGCAGTGTACCAATCAAGAATAACCAGTAAAGTAAAGTCATTAGTAAAAAAAAATTAAGCCTTTTCCAGTGCAGCACTTACCATGATGGTAGACTTGTAAAGTAAGATATCAACCTTACAGTTCTTGTTATTCTCGATCTGCTCTCTCCCAAATCACCAGGGTGAATGAGACTTTACCTCTGAGAAAGCTGCTATAAACCTCAATGTCACACCCACTAGTGAACCAATCACAAACTACAAACTTTTTCTATAAATTAAATCTACAATTATTCCAGAAATTAAGCTGATTAATTACTTTTGCCCTGCTCTTTGATATCGACATTTTGTCGGCAGGATTCAATAATAGGATTTTTCCTAGTGTAAATTTAGACATTTTAAGCACTGACCTCATATCCGGGGAAAAAATAAAGAACAAGAACAAGAACAACATCAACGCAGATTTATTTACTCATCAAAACTTACGTAATACATGTTGTTTTACTGCAATATAGCTTTTAATTAAAGACATTAAAGTGCTACTGAAATTGATGAGAAAAACCCGAAAGTTAGTTTAGCTGAAACTTCATCGAATAATTCATCAAGGGTCTAATAATCACTACAAGACTAAAATCTTTTCTCGATATTCTGAAACGCAAGAAATAATTAACAGAACATAAATATGTTCAAGAATCACAACTATAGCTAATTCAATTAACGTTGTCGCTGAAAAAAGCCTAAAGCCTAAAGCTTTGAGAGCGGAATCATGATTTCTTTTCACCGTGACAATTATTACATAAGAAACTCACTGTATGCTTGCAAATTCCTACAAACGTTCGACATAATATCCTTAATTCTTAGATAGCCTACAGAGAAGTTTGTTAGTACACACAAGATATTTGAAAGGCTTTACACTGGAAAAAATGTTCGATTTCCATAGTATGTAAAAATCGTGTTAAAATCATGTAAAGATACCGTAAATTTCAATATATGTACATGATTGTTGCCCATTTACAGGGTTTAATTTACATGAATTTTCCATACTATCAAGAGAGCATAAATAAGAGAGGGAAACTTGTTAATGGGGCGCGCGCCGTGATGATTCCCATCTGTGCTATTTTAAATAACCGGATGCAGTTTAATTTTCGTCTTACCCTACTCCCGTGCGTCGAAAAATTGAACGAGTGGAATTTCGCGATTTGAACTTCATAAAATCACACAATCGATACCAAATTTATTCTAGATTCCACGAAAAAGCCATCTGATGTCCAATTAATAACATACATCAAAAAATTATAAAAACAAACGAGTTTTTCTCATCTAAATGAGCGAAAATGTTTGAATAAACCTAAGCGCGCGCTCGATGACGTATGATGCGTCAGTAGTGCGCGTATTTCCGCTAAAATTTCTTTCAAAAACACAACAAAGTCCTCAACGTTTTTGCCTTTTTTCTCAGCAAAATCGTTCCTTTGTAATCAGAAAGTACACATTTTTGATGGTAGATAATATGAACAAGAGCAGAACTAAGATAACTTTGATTTTAATGCTGTTTTTGAAAACTCAAATCTGCACTAAACGGTTCTCTGGGTCCGGAAGTGTCAAATTATGACGCACGGGAGTAGGGTAAAACGAAAATTAAACTGCATCCGGTTACTAAAAATAGCACAAATGGGAATCATCACGGCGCGCGCCCCATTAACAAGTTTCCCTCTCTTATTTATGCTCTCTTGATACTATGGAAATTGGCAGACTAAAAAAGATCATGTAAACATCATGTCAATTAGCATTTACATGGATTCAGCGACCCTGTAAATTTATTACAGATGATGCCAAAAGAACAGAAATAGTGTAAAAATCATGTAAAATAAAAGCCTGATTTGATCAACAAAATCCTGTAAAATTCCTGTAAATGTTATAGACAAACCTTGTAAATTGAATATTACATGGTTTTTTACATGGTTTTACATCTAAACTTGCATGATTTTTACAGTAAATTTACAGGCTTTTATTTTACATGATTTTTACACTATTTCTGTTCTTGTGGCATCATCTGTAACATATATACAGGGTCACTGAATCCATGTAAATGCTAACTGATTGACATGATTTTTACATGATCTTTTTTAGTCTACCAATTAAACCATTCATATAAATTAAACCCTGTAAATGGGAAACAATCATGTAAATTGAAATTTACGGTATCTTTACATGATTTTTACATGATTTTACATACTATGGAAATCGAACATTTTTTCCCGTGTAAAGCCTTTCAAACGGGAGTAGGGAGTAGGGTAAGACGAAAATTAAACTGCATCCAGTTACTAAAAATTGCACAGATGGGAATCATCACGGCGCGCGCCCCATTAACAAGTTTCCTTCTCTTATTTATGCTCTCTTGATAGTATGTAAAATTCATGTAAATTAAACCCTGTAAATGGGGAACAATCATGTAAATTGAAATTTACGGTATCTTTACATGATTTTTACACGATTTTTACATACTATGGAAATCGAACATTTTTTCCAGTGTAAAGCCTTTCAAATATCTTGTGTGTACTAACAAACTTCTCTGTAGGCTATCTGAGAAATTAAGGAATATGTGTCCAAGATGTACAATTTGCAAGCATACAGTGATGTCACGGTGATAAACATTTTTTCATGGTTCCGCTCTCAAAGCTTTAGGCTTTAGGGTTTTGTCAGCGACAACGTTAATTGAATTAGCTATAGTTGTGATTCTTGAACATATTTATGTTCTGTTAATTATTTCTTGCGTTTCAGAATATCGAGAAAAGATTTTAGTCTTGTAGTGATTATTAGACCCTTGATGAATTATTCGATGAAGTTTCAGCTAAACTAACTTTCGGGTTTTTCTCATCAATTTCAGTAGCACTTTAATGTCTTTAATTAAAAGCTATATTGCAGTAAAACAACATGTATTACGTAAGTTTTGATGCGTAAATAAATCTGCGTTGATGTTGTTCTTGTTCTTGTTCTTTATTTTTTCCCCGGATATGAGGTCAGTGCTTAAAATGTCTAAATTTACACTAGGAAAAATCCTATTATTGAATCCTGCCGACAAAATGTCGATATCAAAGAGCAGGGCAAAAGTACTTAATCAGCTTAATTTCTGGAATAATTGTAGATTTATAGAAAACGTTTGCAGCCGGTTTGTGATTGGTTCACTAGTGGGTGTGACATTGAGATTTATAGCAGCTTTCTCAGAGGTAAAGTCTCATTCACCCTGGTGATTTGGGAGAGAGCAGATCGAGAATAACAAGAACTGTAAGGTTGATATCCTACTTTACATGTCTACCACCATGGTAAGTGCTGCACTGGAAAATGTTTAATTTTGTTTTTCACTTATGACTTTACTTTACTGGTTATTCTTGATTGGTACACTGCAAAAACGTGCGAGTAAATTTACTCAAAAACTTGAGTAAATCGGTGCATCCACAGTAACTCACTTATCCGAGTAAATTTACTCAGTTGTTTGAGTAAAGGATACCCAGTTACTCAAATAACCGAGTAAATTTTCTCGGATAAGTGAGTTACTGTGGATGCACCGATTTACTCAAGTTTTTGAGTGAATTTACTCGCGCGTTTTTTGCAGTGTAGTTGATCTCAGATTCACTTCTATTTTATTCTGCAGAGTGTGATTAAACCAGACATGAAGATCAAGATGCGTATGGAAGGCGCTGTAAACGGTCACAACTTCGTGATTGAAGGAGAAGGAAAAGGCAAGCCTTACGAGTAAGTAAACAGTTGAAATGATTTATCATTGTGTGTTCAGTTTTATGGTTGCATATTGCTTCGAAAAGTGCTCAGTTAAAGGTTTAAGAAACTCTTTTTCGTCTTTTTTTCCTTTTTGTCCAGGTTTTTCTTTATTGAACGAGATCAGATTTAATACCGATAGTCCAGGAAAATGGTGCAGAATTGCTCAAATTTGTGTAACAAGCATGAAATTTGGCACACTGATAGAGGTGAATGACCCGAGTAATTCAAGAGGTGGAGCCACGCCCAGAAATCAATTACTTAGATACCGATATTCTTGGAATTAATTATCCCAGAAACAAAGATAAACAGTATCTAGTGTTAATGCAAAAGGGTGTAATTAAGGATAGTGATAAGGTAGAGTATACTGAGTAATTTTTGATTGACGGCCCCCTAATGCTACTTTGAAAACTATAATAGCTATGAAATACATTATGATAAATGTAATTGATACAAAAGGTTTTTCCTTTTGTGGTGTCTATGTGAAATCTTGCACAATGTTAAAGGCTTAGACCCAAAGTAATCCTAGATATGGAGCCACGCTTAAAAACAAGTACTTCCAGTTTCATAACAATGGAATATATAGTTTAAAAAATCGAGCAAAATAAACCCTTAATTTTAGTTTATCAGCAGGTAATATAATTCAAAATGTAATAAGCATAAAGCCACGCCCTAACAGAGTACTTACAGAATTTTAGTTATGGTATAATGTATATCAATGTATAAAAAAATTAAGTCGATTACTAAACGAAAAGTGGCGGCAGAATTAAAAGAAACTGCAACTATTAATCTGTAAGTACTTTTATAGGACGTAGTTCTATGCTAATCATGTCTTGAATTCATTTATTTTATTAATGATTTCACTATTACGGTTATACACTAAAACTGCAAGTATATTTTGCCGATTTTATTAAGGATATATTCAATTACTATTAAACTGGAAGTACTTGTTCTTAGGTGTGGCTCCATATCTAGGATTACTTTGCATTTGGGCCTAAGCCTTTAACAATGTGCAAGATTTCACATTGACACTACAAGAGGAAAAACCTGTTAGTTATGTATAGTTATGTATTCCATAGCTATAGTTCTCAAAGTAGCATTTAGGGGGCGTGGCTCTCAATCAAAAATTACTCAGAATACTCTACCTTATCACTATCCTTCATTACACCTTTTTGTATTCATTGGATGCTCTTTATCTTTGTTTCTGAGATAATTAATTCCACAAATATCGATAAGAAAGTAATTGATTTTTGGGCGTGGCTCCACCTCCAGAATTACTCAGGACATGAACCTCTATCGGTGTGCCAAATGTCATGCTTGTTACACAAATTTGAACAATTCCACATTAAAGCTGCACCATTTTCCTGGACTACGAGAATTTGTCGGTTGTAAACAGTTAAGGAATCATGGGTCATTACTCAGGCGCTCCGCAGGAGGCCTGAGTTTAAGATTGGGGGTCGTTTGTGTTGTTTTCGCGTTCATTCACAAATCGCCGTCGAGGCTCTAAATCGCATGCGTAAATTCTAAGTGCATGCGTAGAATAAGCCATTTATAAGTACATGGTTGTGTAGGGTGATTTAACGAAGGTTTCGTCGTTGAAAACTAAAAGATGTCAAGCGTTTTCGAACGGGTTAGTCCGCGAAGTTTACTAGAGATCAATTTACGAGTGGATCTATCGAGAACCATGGTATATATTAAATGAGCTATCTATCGATTCAAAATGTTATGAAATACAATTACAAATTGACAAATCATGTTTACACCTACGAAATGTGACTCTAAGGATCAAACTGTTGCTGTAATCGCCTATTTTAATAGCCAAATACTTCGTGTTTAATTTTCAGCCCAAATTTTCATGATTCTTTAACAGTTTCAAATCTTGATTCATGATTCAGTTATTCCGCTTCCACCCCCGATACATGCATATGAACAATTTCCTTACGCCTTTTATTTCCTGATTGTGTTTTAGGGGAACACAGACTGTGAACCTTGCAGTCAAACAGGGCGCACCTCTACCTTTCGCTTACGATATCTTGACACCAGCATTCGATTATGGCAACAGGGTATTTACCAAATACCCATCAGATATACCAGACTATTTCAAGCAAAGTTTTCCTGAGGGGTATTCCTGGGAAAGAAGCATGACTTTTGAAGACCAGGCCATTTGTACCGTATCAAGCGACATAAGGTTAGTAAAAAGGTTGCGCCAAAGCCAACGGGTCTCAGTGCAAGGGACGTTCTATCAAACTCATAACAATTCTTTGGCCAGCCATTGTAAAAAACTCGATCGAGCCTCCTTAAGAGGTCCCACTCCAACAACTCGCGGATTTGCAATGAACGAGTCAAATTTACCATTTTGAGCAACTTTCGCCAAACATTTGTTAGAGCAAAAATCGATATAGTAAAGCAAACTAGAGTCTCATTTGATGCTTAATTTTCACTTTTTTCAAGCCGAACTGCCAGTCGCGTGAGTTATGTAATTTATGAAAATCGAGGTACGAGATTAGCAAATTAATATTTTGCCGGCACGTGGCATTATCCTCGTGCGTATTTAGCGTGGGGTCCTTAG
The DNA here is from genome assembly GCA_029948255.1 of Telmatactis stephensoni. Classification (NCBI taxonomy): domain Eukaryota; kingdom Metazoa; phylum Cnidaria; class Anthozoa; order Actiniaria; family Isophelliidae; genus Telmatactis; species Telmatactis stephensoni. The sequence continues at coordinate 407,524 of JALIZF010001582.1, forward strand.
GGGGTAAGGTCGCACTGTCTCGGAAGATGCCATCCAATTAACTGGTTTATTACCATAGAATCTAAGCAAAAGAAACTTTTGAAAATAGCAATAATAACAATAGATTCTTATGTTGCATCGAACCAATGAGAAAAGACATTCCGAGCAAGTACAGCCCTACTGATTTAAGAGGTGCTGACTGTTGTTAGTCATCTACGGTCAGCCTCGCTGTACTTCTTTGTCAATTTTAGTTTTTCATATAGTTACTAGCTGAGATCATGCTTTGTAAACCTTAAAACCCCAAAGGTTCGCATTTTAGCATTGGTTGGGGGTACACGGCCCCTTTTTCCACAAAGTGGTTTTTGGGTTTACGTGTTTACGGCTATGATGCTTTAGGTTAAGTCATATTGTAATCATTCAGTTCTGGGATTCTGTCTGTTGTTTTTCACGAATAAAGAGTTTGTGTGCCAGGCTGACCAACCTACCCAAGCGTCAATGGCTGCTGTGTTTGTGTGTGTGTTATAATGCGTAGTGGAGTCAAAATCACAATCAATCATTCGCTAGAACCTTTAGTTATTATTCGTTTTTGAACCACATACTTTAAAAGCAAAATAGAAACTTTCTAGAATAAGGAAGGTTAATGAAATTGCTTGTCGTATATTTGCCTGATCACACTGAGTGTCTCATGCACTTATTCCCTTTCAACAGAATGGAAGGTGACTGTTTTGTCTATGACATTCGCTTTCACGGGGTAAACTTTCCCCCCAATGGTCCAGTTATGCAGAAGAAGACGCTGAAATGGGAGCCATCCACTGAGAAAATGTATGTGCGTGATGGGCTGCTGAAGGGTGATGTTAACATGGCACTGTTGCTTGAAGGAGGTGGCCATTACCGAAGTGACTTTAGAACTACGTACAAGTAAGTTGCATTGTATGTATGCGTTAAAATGCGGGTTTGATTTGGTGACCTTAACTCCAATTGCCCACTTGTGGGGATTGGTCATAACACGACTCCAAAACTATCTGGATCTCAAAGGGAAGAGGCAGTGTACAGCTGAACCAACACATCCATAACCTTACTTATCTAAGAGAGAATAAGATGATCTTTTTGTCAGGCAAACTATATCAGTGCTAGGAGTTTAAACTCACAAAACAGTATATCCTATTTGTTATACGCTTATACGTCCAGCCCGATGTTACTTATATCCGAGTTTGTTTGCTCCTTTGCAGAGCGAAGAAGTTTGTCCAGTTGCCAGACTATCACAATGTAGACCACCGCATTGAGATTTTGAGCCATGACAAAGATTACAACAACGTCAAGCTGTATGAAGGTGCCGCTGCTCACTACTCCATGCTACCAAGTCCAGCAAAGTAAAGCCAAGACGACATCAAGGAGAAAAAAGTGCTTCTCGTTTTTGTTGATGTCTTTTGTTTTGTTTTGTTTTGTTTTGTTTTGTTTTGTTTTGTTTTGTGTTGTTTTTTTTCAAGTTGTCAAGTTTTCAAGTTATCCTTATGATGTAATCCCGCAATTTGCAATAATATTAAAATGAGGTTTTAAATTTTAACCACAAACTTCAACTTTAATTTTTCTATCTAGATTTTAGTCCCTAACAAATCTTTGTATCGAGAGTATCAAACACATGACGCCCATATGGCCGCTCGTGCCGTTGCCGTGCGACAGGGATTGCGACCTCAAAGTGGACCAGTAACCACATTTTCAAGTTTCTGCAGCAATTGCTTCTTTAGATAGGCGTTATCAGGATATGAGGTCGTTAGTGCTGAGTGAAGGTATCGTTTGATTAAATTCTACCTGCGTAATTTGCTCACACACTTGGTGGGCTTCTCAGGATCACGAGAAATCCAATTTTCAACGTCAATTTTCAGACTGATTACATCAGTCATGTGTACTGCTTTGTGATAGCTTGTTGATTTTGGAGTCCTTTCTTATTTGAGACTATTGTTTTTCATGTCCCCTCTAAGAAAAAGAAATTAAACATGCATAGCAGTAACAGGGGCAAATTTAGGGTGGGGCAAAGGAGGCGCACCCCCCTTTAGAAAATTCTAATGGCTTGTTGGCAGAAAAAGTCTAATTTCTTTACATAAAAAGCCCCGTCCTTTCAAAATGCAGATCAATTTTTAAATGATGGCTTTTTATTTCTGGGAACAACTCGAATGGTTTGGGATTCTAATTGGGATTCTAATTGAGCCAGGAAGATTCAATCTTAATTCTTTGTGGTCTGAGATTTTTTTGTTTGTTATTTAATCCTGTGGTGATGACGCAACTGCGCGAAAATTCTCAGGAAACCAGTTTTTCATGAACTAAATTTAAAAAAATTCAAGCAGAGGATTACTTAGCTTCTGTTGTAAAAAAACATAAACTCATGTGCACTATATCTTTTCAGTTCTCAGATCAACCAAATAACAGTCGTTGTGAAGTACTTTTCTGTAGGAGATTTGCTGAGCGACTCGCGCTTCGCAATTGAGCTTAAGATCGACCGAGAATAGACCTTATTCGCTTGTCTCAATGTTTTCCTCATACAATCCACTTGGAAGATACATTGTCTTTGTTCAAACCTTTAATTAGGAATACATAAAATAATTTTCACCTCGAACAAACAATAATTTTCCCCTTGGGGATTGTATTGGAGAAACATTGTGGCAAGCGAATAAGGTCTATTGTGAATATCCCAATGCAGGTCAGTTAATTAAGGTGGCTCGACTGGGTTTTGTTTGTAGGCGCACCTCAGCGGCTGTTTGATCGCAAACTGCGTCGCGGCCAATAACCTTATTTCAAACAAAACTTTCACAGCAAGTCAAGGGATAGTTTCAAGTTTCTTTTGACGCTAGCTTAAATCATTATGATCGGAGCTACCAGTAATTCATAGTGACGGCATTGCTGTTTTCACAAGCATAAAATTTTTAGACAAAAACGTTTTGTACAAAAGCAAGAGACCATGATACTAAGAGAGAGAAACTCAGTATTAATGTCTGTGCGATGTTCATGGCAACTAAGGCTATTTTTAGTAACTTTGCATCGCGCGCGCAAGGCTCTCAATCAATAGAATCCAAAATAAAGCCGAAAGCAAACGGTCCCGTCCACGCGCACGTCAAAAATCAAATGCTATTGTTGGAGAGATTTGCGAAGTTAGACTTTCATTTCTTCCTCCGCCCAAAAACCGCAGACCGCCAGCAACGCAGGCTACTAAAACCCACGCCGATATGATCTAGATCTCCTGATTCTGTACTTCCAACAGTGAAGCGTCTACTAGATCAAAGAACTGAGCTAGTCAGTCGATACACAGTCAACGAGATCGTCTCCACGTTATGGAAGAATTTCTCCTAACTAAGGAATTCCCTAAAAGGGAAATTGTAAAGTACCTTTCGATGCGCGGTTGTTTTTCATGAGATCAGAGTTCCTGCAGTCTGAGAGAAATGTCCAGCAAAGTTAAAAGTTACTCTTTTTGATGGTAACATTTCAAAGCTGTCGCGTTGTGGTTGGCTCTTTGATTCTGTGATTGAAAAGAGAATATTACAATGGATTCTAATTTTCTTTGACAATAAGCGTCTGTACAGAAAAATTATACCTCTAGCGATTGTTACTATGGGTTATAAGTCAGCAAAATTTGCGTTTTTCCTATTGAATTTTGACTGGGTGTTTGTATAGTGCATGAGGGTTATCTTATTGTCTTGTGATAATTAACTTACAAAAGAATATTATATTTAGAATTCTGTTAGCATATATACAGTCGAGCCCCCACTTACGACCACCTCTCTTGTGCGACCAGTTTTCAAAATACCAAAAGTTTGCCATACAAATCACTATAATTGGTACCTCTCGTAATCGACCACCTCTCGTAATCGACTACCTCTCGTAATCGACCACCTCTCTTGTGCAACCAGTTTTCAAAATACCAAAAGTTTGCCATACAAATCACTATAATTTGTACCTCCCATAATCGACCACCTCTCGTAATCGACCACCTCTCGTAATCGACCACCTCTCTTGTGCAACCAGTTTTCAAAATACCAAAAGTTTGCCATACAAATCACTATAATTGGTACCTCACGTAATCGACCACCTCTCTTGTGCGACCAGTTTCCAAAATACCAAAAGTTTCCCATACAAATCACTATAATTGGTACTTCCCGTAATCGACCACCTCCCGTAATCGACCGACCAATTTTGTTATGCCACGCCCTTAAGAATTTTAATATTAACTCAGCAATTGTTGCAGCTGAAACAACAACAAATGTTTTTGTAGCAAGAAAGTTAGCTTAATTTAAATATTTGATAAATCTAAGTTTGTAGTTTGAAATAGTTCAATTGTTAATAATTGTAGGACTGTTTTCGATGTCAACTATAGTCATTATAATGAAAGTTAATTTAGTTCTTGTTTATTACACATTTGTAATTGAAGTTCAAGGCTAACTTAATATTAATCATTTAGGGAATTCCCCTTCTTCAGCAACTGTCAATCATTATAACTAAACTGAACCGTATTCTTAAAAGGGAAATTATTTCACTTTTAAACAAAGAGCTAGTTTAGGTAAATAAGCTGTAAAGTTATATTAATAGTTTTGAAGGTCTAGAAGTTGTTAAGAGCAAGAGAGCAAGCATGCAATAAAGAAAGAGAGCAAGATAGTGGCTGAATCACCTTTTTGAACTCAATAAAACAGATTATGTTATGGTAGCGTCTAGGACAAATTCCCACAAGCTCTTTCCCAAATCCTTCCTTTTTTGAGAAATTAGCATATTTTGGCAGGAACTTGACCTTGAAATTTAACCTGTCTATATTTGACTGCAATTGAAGTTCTTGAAAGGGTCTCAAGAAAATTGTCCCCCTTTTGCTCAGGCCTCGTTGGTGCACTGCTACAATCTGCTAACATACCTTCTTTCAATTTTGTAAAAATTTCTGCCTCAAAGGTAGCCGGTTGGTTCTCGCAATGCAACATATTCTTTTATGTCTTTGCGCAGGCCTTTTACAAAATGGTGAAGTCATTCTGAAGGCGGCAAGTTAAGCCTATTGCATTTCTTACAAATACCATTAGAGTAACTACTTAGCTGTTCTCCTTCTTTTTGCTTTCTTTCATTTAAAAACCACAAATACTAGCAGCTACTTTAAGATATAATGGAAGCGCTTTGACTTGCTTTTCTTTTGTCCATCCACACGTTTCAGCAGCGCGAGTGTAATTGTTAATGAAACTGCGAACATCTTCATTCTCATCTTATTTAAACGTAGGGAAACTAGAGACTCCCCTAAATCTTAATGACTCTTAACAAGCGGTGTGTAAGGCGGCCATTCTCCGTCCGTTATCTTCATGCTCAAGCCTAGTTTTCTAATTGCCTTTCTAGCGATTCTTCCATAATGCGCACTGAATCTCTAGGAGACAGATCTGATTCTGACTGTTCTTGATGCTGAGAAATTTCTTTTTCAGCACTCAACTGTGGGCATCGCCTGTGTACTACATACGTTGTGCCTCTAAAATCTGATAAATTCTCTTCTTCTTGTTACCACGTCGTCATAAAATGGATTTATCGTGACACGTTCGAGACTATTATCCTCTTCAGGTTTCTTTTATACCTAACCAGTCTTCAGGCGGAGGGGGCAATTCTTCAAGCGGTGTTGTAAGATTTTCAGAAAAAGGTCGGCTAATTGCTGTTTGTAAATCACTTGCTGCAAAGGCGACATTTTCTGTGCTAGTTTCTAAGTTTGTAAGCGATGCGCGCTGTCTTATCCTAGGTGGAACATTATCAGGGGAATCTATTGCGTTCTGCGTTGAACTGGCGTCACTGTCTTCAGAAATTCGATTGCATGTGAAAACGAATAACATTTTTGCACTGGAGTACTTTTGGCGTTGGGTGAAATACGAAGAAACTGTCGCGCAGATTGTGAGAATTTCTTAACAGAGCTACGCCTATTTGTCTCGTCGCGCGCCACACTCACAAACCTCTTCCTCTGTTGCGAGACTGCGACGGCCTTCGCCGCTCGAGCTTTACTTAGCGTCGTCAACAGCTTGAAAAAGTTAACGAACTTAACAAGTAACGAAAAAATATAGCAAATTAAAACTCGAATAACTGCAAAACTTTACGTTATGCTTTCAGAGCTTAACTATGGCGCCGTGGAGACGACCAAAACAAAAGCGCAAAAACCACGAGTTAGCCGCAACTTGCCCCTTCTGCAGACACCCAGTCGAGCCAATCAATCGTATCTTTTAACACTGTATTTAATTGCTATTTAACTTATCGTTAACGGCATGTTGTAAAACGTAAATAGCAATTAAATTAACAGTGTTAAAAGATACGATTGATTGGCTCGATTGGGTGTCTGCAGAAGGGGCAAGTTGTGTGGTTTGTTGCATTGTAGGTCATCGCTAGGCATGACTCGTGGACTTCTGATGGTAGCACGGCATTTATGTGATATCTTGACCGTCAGTCGCGTAACAACTGATCAAATACCACGTGGTTCTGGTGTTGGGCGTCGGACTGGCGGAACCATATAGGTAAAGGCCATATCTGAAGCGTCTGTAAGAGCATAGCAGGAAATTTGAAGTGAGGTAGAATAAGGAAGGAGTATGAAAAAAGGGTAAAACAAGACAAAAGAATGAAAAATGGTGACACGTAGAACAATGAACGAACATGAATGAACGAACGAAATAAACTTTATATCAAAGTATCGCATGCAAATGTATAAATAAGCATTTGTTGTAACATTCTTTTAAAATCTAGTGGTTTTGAAGTGCATTTATTACCGAAATTACACATGCGGATTTTAATCAATTTCCCAAGCGGATTTGCAGTTTCAAACGATTTTTTGTTGCGGATTTGCGGATTTTGGCAACCCCCCATGTCCTCCTCTATTGACTGAGTGGAAGGCCGGACGGGAAAATATGACCCTCTTTGCGGGCGTTCGTGACCTACAGCTACAAAAACGAATTAAAAAAAGGGTACATGTATCCCTGTGGTTTGCCACAAGGATAGTATGTATTTAGCCCTTGTTTTCATAATTGTTTAATTTTCATTGGATCATTTCTTGAAATCCGCGATTCGGGGGGGGACTCCATTGTAAAAGTCTTTTAAGAAGGGAAAGGCCGGACGATTTTTAACCCCTAAGAGATACCAGGATAACAAGCTAATGAACATTATTATTATGAATTAACATAAAATTGAACGGTCGACACGCTTTTGTTGGGCAAATTTCTTCCATTTGGGAAGAAGATAACAAGCGATGGGCTCTTTTGATACCCTAAGAGCTAAGAGAGAGCAGGAAATTCTCTAAACTTCAATTTTAACACCCTAAAAGATACCAATGGAGTTCCCCCTCCCCCCCCCCCCCCCCCCCCCCCCCGGGTTCTGACCATTGTGGATGAATCTGCATAAATATGTTCTCCAACAAGGTTTATTGCAAAGTTGACAATAGAACTAGCTTACAAGACGACTGGATAACAACTAACTAGAGAAACTAGAGAGTTACAAGTGCGCCATCAGTTATATAGCACTAAGGTTGACTATTAACGAGAAATGACATAAAACGAATTGATATTCACGAATTTAATGGTAATTGTTGGAGGTGTAGCACTTAATAATATTGCAAAATATAGCCCAATAAGCTAACTAAAGTAAGTTGAACGATTGCCGATAATACGTTCTATAATGGGAACCTTATTCGTGACATGCAATTCAAGTATAATCGCAGAATACACTAGCTAAGCGGATCAAAACATAAGGGTCAAATATAAAGTATCATAATTATTCCTGGAAGGTAATTTCCTTGCGTAACGGATTTGCCTAGACAAATCTGGTAAATATTTATTACATAAGGAATTCCACCTGATCAACATGTGACTAGAAGTCATGGCTTACGTGTGACCTACATGGGCCAAGTACTTGTCAACAAGATCGTAACTGATTCTATACTTAGAACTAATGAGATTAAAACACTTAATAAGATTGTTGCTACAATAGGTAACAATCAAGGTGTAACGATTCGATCGGTTGTCGGACAACATGATTACCAAGAGTGTAACAGCGACCGCGGAGCACCTTACACGGTGGGGGACTAGCTAGCATTTGAAATAAAGTAGACTACCCAGTCAAAAAAGTTTTCAAACAGAACATTTGACTAGGTAGCGTAGAAATTGGAGGAGGGGCATAGTCTCCCAAGTCCCCTGTCTGCGTGGTCGGTCTCGCTGTGGTGCGGGCTCCACTAGTCCCGGCTCGGGCACTGGATCATATGTGAATTGAGTTTGTTTGATGTGTTGTTCTCTACCATGCCACGAGGGTTTTCCTCCTTCAGCAAAAATCAACATTTGAGTTGAGCGTTGTACAATGTTGTATGTATAAAAAGAGAGACAGCAGGTCCGACATAGCGGAAAAAAACAGCTACGGGCGGCTGTTTTCGTAGTTTTTCAGTCATAAATTGATAATTAATGAAGCACGAAAAGGAGTAACTGCTACACTTAAAGTGGCGTTTGTAACTGAAACTTTTTACACTGAAACCATGCATGTGACCTGTAAAGCTATTCACTGTGGATATTTATTTAAACAATGATTGTTCAGCTGATCAAAATGTCACCTCTCCCAAGGTACAGGGCATTATATCTCAGAGACGCATGTACCAAATTTTGATATTATTTGATATTTTGTTCTTTTTGTCTAAAACGGCTTGTATGCAAAATATTGAGCTTAAAGAACTTATGGTGTCCTTATAATGAGAGGCTATTAAACGTTTTTCTGCCCTGTTAGCAGGTGCACATCAGCCAGTGGCTGCCATTAATCCTAACCTGCTTGAACAGATAAAGGATTATATCTTACGTCTAGGTGTCAGGCTTGAAAACTGAGGCGGCAAATATGCCAATAAACCCGTTACTATTCTGCGAAACCATAAGCACAGGGCTTAACCTTTCCAAAACGAGGTGAAGAAAATGACGATGGCCAAATATGCGGCAACAACTTTTATAAGAAGGCACGCCCCGACACGCGATTTAAAAAAAACATTTGCTATTTTAAATTTGGTTGCATGTATGGACGTATTTTAACTGGGTTATTACACAGCTGTCTAGATTGTTGACGTCTGAGTGTTCAACAAAACTGTGTTCCTTTCCTTTGCCAGCCAAGCCAATATCAAAATGCGTTTTCATACCAGTGTTGAAAGGGCAGATATATAGCGCTTGACACTGTACTCTCACACACACTACCACTTTATTCCAATATTCTCTGCTCACTAGTTCGTTAGTTACTGGGGAGAAAAAAGAGAGGACCTGGAGGAAAACCTTGAAGCAAGAGAGAAGACCATGCCAGAACCACCCATGTTCACGAGCACCTTCCGACACCTGACCGATTTGCCAACGAGTTTGTTCTCGTTTTCAGTCCATCACGTTCACCAGACAAAATGGCCGAAAGTTTACGTGACGAGTTCTTGTGTTTATATGACGATATAAAACCTCATCTAAGGTAGTTTTACAATACTTTTTCGATGTATCTGTTCTATATTTTGTAATTGTTACTCTAAATATGTATATATCATAATATAGTTACCATTTCACAGTGAATTTATAATTTAGTTGCTTTCAGATCGAATTCTGTCACGAAATAACTTAAAGTTAAAGATCATGCAAAATTTTGAGAAAAAGAGCGATCCTTTTTAAGATCTAAATTCAAATTTTGTTTATTAAGGACAATTTCTATTCACGTTATGGTTATTTTCTTTGGGAAACATGTAGGTTGAGTCCCGGGGGTTGAGTAATTAATATGTTTGCATAGACTTTCGCAATCTGTCCAAAAAATATTAGAGCAGCAAGATGTAATTCTTATTATTGTTTTAGAATTTCGTTATATAAAACTAATTTTTGTAATGATTATTTGATTAATACTATTCTGTCATATTTTCTTATTTCAACAGATCATTTTGGTGAAAGGCATACAAGATCTGCCCCACCCTTCCCCCATGAATCTGTCTTTTGCAGGTTGTGGCTTTCTTGGTGTGTACCATCTAGGTGTGGCCAAGTGCCTTGTGGACCATGCACCACAGTTCTTGCGCAGTGTTAAAGCCTTTGCTGGAGCCTCAGCAGGATCTCTGGTTGCAGCAATGCTTGCTACATCAGCACCTATTAACAAATGCTCTGATTATGTTATTGAACTAACTAATGAGGCACGCAAGCATCCTCTTGGGCCATTTAGCTCTCAATTTGACCTCGTTGGAAATCTTAGAAAAGGAATGGAAGATTTTCTGCCTTCTAACTCTCATAAAATTGCATCTGGAAGACTTTATATTTCAGTAACTAGTTTAAAGACCAGGAAAAACTACATTATATCAGATTATGAATCCAGAGATGAGCTAATGAAGGTTAGTTATGAGGATAAGCTGGTATTTTCCTCAAAAGATCCAATAACCCTGATAAATAACTCATTGAACTTCTCAGTAATAATTATTCAAATATCCAAATAAGCATTTGGCATTGTTTGTGCAATATTTAGTGCTAATCACCCTGTTAGACTAATGTCTTCCATTTCTTATAATTTTCATATTGTGTATAATGAAATATGACACAATATTGGGTTTTATATAATAATTGGTATATTATGCACGCTTTGATTGGTTGAACAATCATGTGTTACTGGTATTAGAGTACACACACATAGATGGTGTCATCGAATCTTACGCACGCTCTGATTGGTTGAAATGTTTTGATAAATATTATATAAAACAGATAGATTCCATTTTTCCGTGCGTCTGTACTCTAATCGATGCACAGAAGACATCAAAATGTGGTGAGAACAGCAGTCACGCTACTTGACGTCATCTGTGCATCGATTACGGTACAGACGCACGGAAAAATGGAATCTATTTGTTAAGTAGATGGCCTTAGGAACCACAGGAAGCCTATTTATGTCTTGATTTCTTTCAGGTTCTTCTTGCAAGTTGCTACATTCCTTTTTATGTTGGACTTGACTTTCCTGAATTCAAAGGGCAGGTTAGTACCTTATATCAAATTGCTAAGTAATGTTAAAAATATAAAGCCTATAATTAATCATCAATAGGCAACTTGCATTATTGCATCATACACCTTCATCATACTACGTACAGTTACCAGAATGCTTTGCCCACTTTCTTTTACAAAATAATTACTATTCTCAGGAGGGAATAAAAATCTGAATACAGTAAGAAAGAAAATTTGTCAAGCATTAATGGTAGTTGTAGTCAAATGTTGCTATTTTGTAAATTGCCTATCATTTTAGTTAATCGTTTTTTTAAAAAATTATACAGACTGTTGCATAGTCAATGGGAACTCTATGTTCTATCCTCTATACTCTTACTTGAACAGTCAAGAGACCATAATAGTAAGAGAGTGCTAGCAAAACTTGGTATTGCTGTCTGTACGATGTTTTTGGCAACTAAGTCTATTTTGAGTAACAATGCCAAGGCTCACAAACAATAGAATTTGCAAGGCAAGGCTCTCAAACAATAGAATTTGCAAGGCAAGGCTCTCAAACAATAGAATTTGTAAGGCAAGGCTCTCAAACAATAGAATTTGTAAGGCAAGGCTCTCAAACAACAGAATTTGTAAGGCAAGGCTCTCAAACAATAGAATTTGTAAGGCAAGGCTCTCAAACAATAGAATTTGTAAGGCAAGGCTCTCAAACAACAGAATTTGTAAGGCAAGGCTCTCAAACAATAGAATTTGTAAGGCAAGGCTCTCAAACAATAGAATTTGTAAGGCAAGGCTCTCAAACAATAGAATTTGTAAGGCAAGGCTCTCAAACAATAGAATTTGTAAGGCAAGGCTCTCAAACAATAGAATTTGTAAGGCAAGGCTCTCAAACAATAGAATTTGTAAGGCAAGGCTCTCAAACAATAGAATTTGTAAGGCAAGGCTCTCAAACAACAGAATTTGTAAGGCAAGGCTCTCAAACAATAGAATTTGTAAGGCAAGGCTCTCAAACAATAGAATTTGTAAGGCAAGGCTCTCAAACAATAGAATTTGATTTTTGATATGCACGTGGATGAGACCATTTGCTTTTGGCAATCATATTTTGTTGTTGGTGGTGTTTTGTTACAAAAAATAACATTAGTTGCCATGAATATCACACAGACATCATTATTATCGAGTTTCGCTCTCTTAGTATTAGAGTCTTTGAAAAGTGGTGTGAGTTTCAGAGGATATGAAAGAGGGGGCATTGGAAGTATCTAATACCACAAAATCACGAAGAAAATTGAGAATAAAATGAACAAAAATTGGCAAACCATGGAAAACTGTGCAGTCCTCCAATCCAAGAAAATCTAATATTGCAGTAAAGATGGGAAATAGCCAAAATACTTAGAATAAAATATGTCCTGAAACTGCAGTACATCACTGCATGACCTAATGCCCCCCTGTGAACGTCAAACCATGATTTTAGGATAGCTCACAAACACAGTGATATTGAAAGACCTTGATTGTTGTACATTTCATGATCAATTTGCTCTGTATAAAATGTGGGAAATCATTACAACCTTTTTTGTCCTTTGGGAATTTGTGGAAGGATAACTCGGGATTTCTTTTTGTATTGTTGGGAGAGGTACACAGCATGCAGTTCCTCCTCCACGATGTTTGCTTGAAAAAAGACTTTTTGGGGGGTTTTCCTCCATCTTTTAGATTCTAAAATAATTGTTACTTCCTTTTTATGTTTGTTTTTGAATATTTTTTGATTTTTTGGTATTTTTTACAATGTTTTAATGGCAACAAATGGCAACTCTCCAGTCTTTGTTTACATCTGCAATCTTGGCAATGTTACCACAACTACCAGAATTCCTTGCGCGCATTGCTTATAGCTGGAATCGGCCATTGATCAAACCTAAGCATTTTTATTTTAATTTTGATCACAGAAATGGGCTGATGGAGGCTTAACCAATAATCTCCCAGTTCTTCCTTTTGGACAAACATTATTAATATCACCATTTAGTGGTAAAAATAATCATATATGCCCAGAAGATGAATCCCAGGGGATTGCCGACATTACTTTTCACAATATGAATATATATGTAAATAGAGCAAATTTAGTCCGTGAGTTACAAATATTTATACCACCAAAGAAAGAAGGGATTGAGGAGATTGTTAAAAAAGGTTATGAGGATACATTAAGGTTTTTGCAGAGAGAGAAGTTGTGTGATTATCCACTAACGGTGGCTTGATATTTGTAGCTTAATTGAGTTTTATGGAATTAAGGATATGATAATTGCTAAAAATAATATTAAGGTTAGCTACCTCAAGTAGTACACATTGACAATGCTGCTACAGCTACAATGCCTACTTCAGCTACTATAGCTGGATGTACTCAGGCCAGTTACCAGGGTTGGTTTAAAGTCTTCAAATGAACCCCCCTTCCTTTCAATTCCAAAAAATCTGAACACAAAAGATTTAACACTTCTGGGACCGGTTGTACGATAGATCGGATAAATCCTTATCCAGCGGATAAAATCTGTACAAAATCTATACAGCTTGGAGAACTCTTATCCGGTGGATAACTTTAACTATCGTACAACTGGGCCCTGGTGCTGGCACGGTACTACAACTATTATAATATACAGCTATGTTCTTACTTTGCTAGCTGTTGAAGTCTGAAGTACAATATTGCAATGAGATAATAACATTAAATAAATATCAAAATATCTAATAAATAAATATATCAATAAATGATAGACAATTGGGGGTGGGGTAATAATTGATACATTACAGTGTTCTTAGGGTGCGTCTGCTATTCTTTTCTATAATAGTTTCAATCCATAACATATTATTAAAGTATATGTCACAAAATAATGTAGCTATGTTGCATACAGGTATTGGATTCTTGCATTGCAACACTCAATAAGATAACTTATTGTATATTATTGTACGATGTACGATTGCTATATATAATAATATGTACCTTTAGGCTAATAACTTTAATTAATTTTGCACTATAAAAATTTATATGTACATAGAATTGATAGAATTTTGAAATAACACAAGTAATGGTAATAACTCTAAGTTATTAAGAACTTTCAAATAACTAATAAGTTAAGAGCTCTCAAATCTAATTTTCATATCTATAAGACCACTATTTTGAATTATAGAGTGGATTTCATATGACTTTGAAAAACTACGACACGGTCACGGCACGGCACGGCCACGGTACGGAACCTCGCCTGCTGATTTCTTTACAAATTTCTAAAGAAATCAGCAGGCAAGGTTCTGTACCGCGGCCGTGCTGTGCCGTGACCGTGCCGTAGTTTTTCAAAGTCATACGAAATCCACTCTATATGCAACAATAGACATGAGAATTATACATAATCTATGTGAATACTCCAGTCACAGAGCAATTTTCGCACGAGTGTGAAACTGCTGTAAGCTTGTCAGTGACATGATTTCTTTAAATTAAATGTCAAAATTATAGCCATGACTGTCCTTTTTCATGCTCGTACAAAAACTGCTCTGTTTCTTAGAGCAGTTCTTTGATGTAAGCATACTAAAAATGTGAGAGAAAGTCATTATAGTATTAAAAAGTTCAGGATATTAAATGCTTAATACCAGTTTCTAATTCACACTGGATGAAATGCAGAATGAATTTTACAAATTAGATACACAAATTAGAAAAATAAAATTACTATAAAATGTGTCTTTGTGAAAAGTGTGTCTAACTAATTTTTACTTGTAGAGCCGGGGGGAGGGGAGGGAGGGGGGTTCTCCCATGTATTTTGGATAGGGAACGATGACTGTTGTACCTGATTTTTAGGAGTTGAAATTTGTTGCATTTTAGGGTACTCATTAACAGTCAGATGTTTGTACTTTTGTGTTTTATTGGTGCCCTTGTGGGTAACAATAGACTCCTGGCAATCATCTTCAACCAATATAAAATTGACTCCATTTCCCCTGGAGAAAATTCCATTTTTGAAAGTTTTGGACTTGGGATGACATATGAGTCATTGCATTTCATATCTTCAATCACCCATTCCACTCCACTTTGAAACTGAGAAATACGGCCATAGAGAGGCTTCAATGAAGGGGAGATTACATTAAAAAGTCCCACAAGTAGGTTATGCCTTTGGTATCCAGTGAGAAATTGATTTGAAAAACGAGTTGCTCTTAGAAAATGCAATATTTTTGGTAGGAACATTGTGTGATGAGCCTTCAAAGGGCTGTGAAGGGGACTACCCTCCTCTCCCCTAAGTTCCCCTCTCCCCCCCCAAAAAAATGGCTCCAATTTTTTACCTTCTAGCTCTAAGGGACTGGTCATTATTTACAGGGAGGGGGGGCTGGTGGAAATGAGAAATGTGCTGCACAATTTTTGATGGCCCCACCCCCCTTTCCACATACATTCTCTTATAACAATAATGCAGTGTGTGCATGAAAAATGATGACCCCCCCATATTTCCACCACCCCCCCCTTCCCTGTAAATAATGACTGGTCCCTAAGGTGTTTATTTGGCTGCATCAGTAATGAAAATTGGTTTAGAAGTACCCCCCTTTTGTGCACCTGATAACCTTTGAACTAAACAGTAAATTTGTATTTGTTTTCCCTTAGATTTAATATTAGCTATTCTTTCTTAACCCACAGAGATGGTTCGATGGTGGATTTACAGACAATCTCCCTATCCCTCCCCTCCCAGGGAAAACAGTCCTGATATCACCCTTGAGTGGCGATAGTGACATTTGCCCACGTGACTCGTCTAGACCTTTAACAGAATTTTATTGGCGCAAAATGCATGTACTGGTTAACAAAGAAAATGCAAAGAGAAGCTTAAATATCTTATATCCACCTAAGCGAGATGGTTTAGATAGGCTATATGTGGCAGGGTATGATGATGCAATGAGATTCCTTAAGGCGATAGGAATTACGTGCTGAAAACATGGAGCCAAGTGATTACCGAGTGTGCATCATCTAGTAAAGTCTACACCTAGTTCTCGGTTTCTCTTTGAGAGGAATGCGATGGTGATTTCGCTAAAAGGCTGCCACGCCCATAGGGGGCATCAACAAGACTCAAGTGTTGGTCTACTGAGGAGGGGAAAAACAGTCCAACGTCCGAAAGTATGGTGATGATGATGATAACGATGAAGTGGTCGTATTTTTTGACATTGAATGCTTTGTTCATGTATTCAATTTTAATCTCTTTTTGGGAACGGCTGCTATTGTTTCAGTGCCAAATCAATTTTCAAGAGAATGCATGCATATCAGATTTTCTCTTAATTTTCTTTCTTCTCTCGCCAAAACAAAATTTATTTTCTCTTAATTTTTCATGTTTATTATTGTAAACTGAGGTAATATTCAATTTTTATATTAAAGTGAAATTACATGTCAAATGCGAATCTATGCAAATTTCGGTGGTAAAAATTCACCTTCAATTTTCCTCTTTTTTTATTTTGTTGGACAAATAAATCGTTTCTTAATTTTTTTTTCTCTCTTTTATTCCCCAATTTCATTTCTTTATTCAAATCTGTTTTCCATGGCGTTCTCTCTCCAAGACTAGCTGTTGACAAGGTTATAAAGACGGAATGGAAGCAGACGGACCCCCAACTTGGGAATATTCTGATTAGCTTGATTTAGACCAACCATTAGCGATTTTGTAGATAAACTGAATATGTAGAAAAAAAGGGTTCCGCATTTTCCCCGTATTAAAATGGTCCTTTCTCCTTTCTATATATGGAAATATTCTTCCAAACAAAAAATCTCTAAAGTTGATCTGAGGTCACTGTGAATTCATACTGAGTGTGTTTCTAGAATTTTCCACATGGTTTCCTAGACACACCAAAGAATGGCGAGCCACGTGGTTTTGTAGACTATAAACAACATCGGCACCCCATGAAAAACGAAACTTATCGCAGCAAATATTTATACCCTACTAATCTGATCTTAATTTGAGGTTCATGATTATTTGATTGGGGGTAAAGTGATATCGCTCTGACCGTTTTGAATTATATACCGTAGGCCTGTATTTTCAGTAGGTTGACATTCAACGTCATAGCAATGATTGTATTAGCTTATGAAGATAGGAATTTTCACCAATCGACACGACCAAAGCCAGACGTGTTTGAACAACATTTTCTCACTTCCGTCTTGCAATTACGACCTCTCCAGGTGGGATCGACCGTCCCTTTTATACATCAGTAAACAAACGCTGAGATTCTTGTCTCGGTTTGGTTATAACTGATTTCTTTGTTTATTATTCAGTTTTAACTTATGAGTTTGGGAATTTAATGAGAATAATGGGTAATTTTTTCATATATGTGGCGCTCAGCTGAACACTTTATGGTGAAATCGCATTTCCTGTGTGAGTCAATATGATGTCATCAGGCAATGACTCACTTGGAATGATTCATGACCAGCTGGGCCTTTCCCAATGGAGACCTCTATAAAACGAACGGCACTCTATATGGTGGGCACCTCTGTCCGTTTGTATGACGGGCAGCTTGAGGGTAAGCCCTATATATAGCAAATACCTCTATAAGACGCCCTTTGACGCGGACACCCCTATGAAAGGACTAGTCATATAACAATAATAAAGAATAGCTATATTTATGCAGGGAACACCATCAGTATGTAGTCTGCTCTCCCTGGTGTCCTCTTACACCTTTATAAGAGGTCGACCGGTCCTTTGACGGACACCTCCATAAGAAGCTATGCAGCCTTATATGAGGGGCACCTTTATAAGAAGGCAAGACGTGAGGCATCCACCTATAAGACGAACGGCTCTCTATAAAGCGGACCCCTCTAAGCCGAACAGCCTTCTTTGACAGACCCCACTGTAAGAAGAGTATGTAGCAAATATCTCCATAAAACGATCAGCTCTGATCTAACGGACACTGAAGACGCGTTTATTTTTTGTGCAATATTACAGTCTTTTTCTTTTGTATCTTTGCCTGTGTACCCCAGCGTTACTGTAGGCTCGTAACATGGTATATGGGATCAGCGATCGAGCCCCAAATTATGGCCAGGATCAGGCATCAGAGGCCAGGGCTCAGGGATCAAATGGGTGGGATCGAGGATCAGGGACATTGAGTCAGGATCAGGGATCAGCTCAGTTTTTTGCACCAAGGATTAGGGATCAAAAATTTCTAAAAATATGGACTCAGGGTTCAAAATTTCCGTAAAACCCGGGATCAATGAGACGAAAATATACCATGTTACGAGCCTGTTACTGCCCTACTCGTCTGGGTTGGTATGACCTGATTGGTGGTGAGATTACAATGCACGAGCATATTAGCACTGCTTACGTCAGTACTGTTGAGCCCTGAGGGTGTGTTCCGTTCCAAAGAGAACCGGCGTTTACCATATTCTTATTCCAACCTATTATTAACCGTTGAATATTATATTACTCTAAACTGCTAAAGGACAATTGAAAAAATCGCTACTCGTGGTTGGGTGCCGGTCATCAATGACCCCGCCTTTAGTGTGGCCAGACAATAACATGATTTTACTACATAGCTAAACAGCAGATTAATAGGGTATTAGGATTTTAAGACGTTCATAAAGTTATTATTATTTATTATTATTATATTAAAGAAAGAGAAAATATGAGGCAAAGGGGAAACTGAATGCTTTGAGACACCGTTTGTAGCTACTGCAACTAACGATACGTGTCATAACATGTCTTTTCGCTTTAATGACGACAAACATTACTGATGAAGTCAATTGGTTTCTGCTGAAGTGAAGTAATGCATAAAATTAGAACTCTTGCGCAATTTTGTTTATTCAACGAGTTTTCCAAATGAATAAATATAAAATCGTGCAACCTACAACATCGTATTTTCATCATTTTAATAAGAAAAATTAAACGTTATAAATTCTATTGTGTTGTTAAAAGTCCATAAAAACTTTCTCAAAATCATGTAGGTCGAATATTCGTTATCTTTGCATCATCGACCAAACCGGAAATAAAAGGGCCTGATTAGATATGCATCATAACCACGTGACCTGTGCTCGCGGGCTCGTGATCCCGATGTCTTGTCCACCGCGCCCCTTCGCAGTCCTCTTTCCTTGCAGTTTACGGAAGAGACGTGTGGTATATCTGTGCTGATTTTTCCCTTCTTTGAACTCCAATTTCCACGTGAGTTGATCACTTTGAATGTAATTGTATTGTACTCAGACAGAGTGAAGGTCCGAGAGTGCTTGTTTCAGCTCGCTATGTACGATATACACCCTAATCGGTTGGCCTAAATGTTGAACTCCTGCAGTATTTCCATAGAACTCTCGAACGCCATTCTCTTTGGTAATGCTTAGGCGCTTTAAAACCTCAAAATTAATCCACAAGTACTCAACTCCCGAAGATGATTTAGCATTTGATGCTTGGTTAAACTGGGGATGCTTTAAATTTGCGTTTGGGGGTGTGTAGAGTTTCAGCGCGATAAAATTCGAGAGTTGAGTGAAGCCGAGAAGTTTCTTGTTCATGTGGCCGTGATGCTAGTCACTTCGTTTGATTTGACATCCAAAATGGTGTTCAGAATTATTCTATACTGTCTCCCTCTTATCTAGCATCGAAAGATGGCATTTAGGTTCAACTAGATGAATCGATTTCAGTGCAGAAAGGCTAGAATTATGAATTATCTAATATTTAATCAGATTGAAGATGGCGCTTTAGTAAACGAACTTCGTTTAATTTGTGTTGCTAAACTGAAGTTTAAGTTGCTCTAGATTTTGAAAATTTCTAATTTAAGCCAGCTCTTGCCCAGGAATACGAAGAAAAACAGTTAGTTTTTAATAGCAGATGATTGTTTTGATGGTTAAAATTGACTTTTCAACTTGGATGGCGTTTTCTTGTGCGAATTGAAAAGTTGCAGCCACTAAAACTTGTTGAATATGTGATTCTTGGAATCACCGAAGGAATGCATTTTCTGTTAACGTTGTATTGACATAAGTAGTTCACGGCTAAGGACTTCAAGACATTTTAGAATTAATAGTCCCAAAAGTCGGACGCCGGCTTCTAATCTAAATTGCGAAGTTGCTTAGTGCATTGGTCTGGCTTCCGCGAATTCGACATTTCATCGAACAATGTACAAATATAAATACAATTAACTGGCTTTCGCAATCGAATGTTTCAACATGTACATAGTATTCGACTCTACTGCTAATCGAGGACGACAACTTAATTAGAGTTACTCGTGTTCAAAATTGTATATATCTGGTTGGGATGCCTTTAAACGAAGAATTTTTTTTCGTGATGAATTTTTAAATAATTGATCCCACACGAACCAGTTTGCGGTGGGAAAAGTTTTTGAAAGTTTTTCGCAGCTAATCTTGTTTGATTTTATTGTGGAGTTGGTTAGTAA
Organism: Telmatactis stephensoni; assembly: GCA_029948255.1. Taxonomy (NCBI): domain Eukaryota; kingdom Metazoa; phylum Cnidaria; class Anthozoa; order Actiniaria; family Isophelliidae; genus Telmatactis; species Telmatactis stephensoni. The sequence continues at coordinate 427,779 of JALIZF010001582.1, forward strand.
ACATTAACAAAACTTCTGAAAGCTGTTTTGTTGACAGTTTAAGTAGCACAAGAAGGAAAGTCTTATAAAAAATTCCCAAACAATGGTTTGGTATTTTGGTAGTCTGATTTTTGTATATTCAATTGTTTGAAATTTTTGGGTTTGAAAAGTATTAAATATATATTTTTTATTCTTAAATAATAGAGGCAGACATAAGTAAAATTCCATTTTTTCTGAGTTTTTAAGTAACCAATGCAAGGAGATAGTTGTGAATTGTGAATACCAAACTTATTATCTTCATATTCTACATAAGACCTTACAGTGGATTATTACTCGTGCCCAGGCCGCAGGCCGGCACGAGTCTAGGTTTACCGTTCAATCTATCTATGTTTCGTCGTAGTCGCAAATGTGTATGCAAATTAGGCAGGCATGGAAACGAGGCCACGCACGTTCCATCGCGACAACATGACTCAGCTCAGTTTGACTTGCATCAATCAAAGCAAAGCAGTGAAACTTTCTGAGCAAAACAGAGTTATTTTCACGAGTCAAACAAATCACAAGCTTCATTCTAATGGTAGTGCAGGATGAACCCTTTTCTCTGGATTATCCTGTTCTCCCGTCCCCAGAAAAAAAAGTCAGCTGGAATGTGTGTGCATAGACATTTTGATTTATTGTTCCCCAAATTGATGCTTAAATGTAGGCAATCGAGCACATTCCTTTGCTAGTAAAAGAATTGGCTAACTAATAGCAGACTGTAAATCTTTTTGTTTTCTTTTGTTTTCAGTAACATTACTAAATGCAAACCACATAGTCCTTTTTCTTTCATCTGCAAAGTAACTCTAGAATACATTAGACACTTAAATTTTATAATTTGAAAATATTACAAACTGGATGGGCAACCAAGCAAATAAACTGATGGCTGCAAAAGACCATGCAGTTTTGGCATCTAGCTTATGTAAGACCACAGGTATCCCAAGCTGGCTCAATTCCTTGGGCTGGGCACGAGTAAACGCACCATTGTGCGTCTAGTTCCAACTCAATCACACACCACAAAAAAAAACACAAAAAAATAATGCAATAAATGTTTTTATTAGAGATCGACGATATCTATATGCTTAAGTATTGGAAACCTGATGTTTTTTTCTTTCTTTTTTTCTTTTTCATTTACAAATGGTTTACTGCACTACATCCTTGAATTGTCAATATTTTTTGTGGATTTATAAGTTGTAATCAACTGGATCTACTCAGCAAATTTAGGTTTCAAGAGGCAAAATGATGTGCTACAAGAAAACCCTTGAACATTTGATTTTATTTTGAATCAAAGATAACTAATAAGCAGGCCCATGGCCAAGAGTGGTTTGAAGGCTCAAACAGACCCTCATTTCTCAACCTACAAATTCTGAAGATGCAGACTTCGAAAGATACATTTCAGTATATACAAAGACTTAGAGTGAAGAAAGTGAACCATTTCTTATATATAAGTTCATGGCATTTGGCCCACAAGGCTCCTATTTTGTCAAATTCCATCACTGGAGTGGGACCTCAGTTTTTCTTTTGTAATTAACTTATTTTTATTTTACAGGTACTGTTAATCATGAGTTGGGACAGTTATATTGATAACTTGATAGCTCAAACTAAAGATGCCAGTGGTACTGCCCATTGTGACAAAGCTTGTATTATTGGTCTTGATGGTGGTGCAGCCTGGACAACAGCTGGACACGCAAATGCTTTTAAGGTAATAGTTTCATGAGTAATGCTGGAATTATTAGATCTCCTCATTCTGTTGCTTTGCATGGCTTGAGCAGTAACAGTAAAGTTAAAGAGGAAGGGTGCATAGAAAGGGATCCCTTGCTTTTATCCTTGCTGAATTTGAACAAAAACCTTAGGTGTTGCTTACTGTGTGGTTGAAGAGGTCCCCATAAAAACAGTAAATGATCTTTGATCAAATACTGAATTCTTCTTGGAAAATAAAATGATTTTGAGGAGAATAGATGCTTTGATCAATGATCACTTGTGTTGTTTTTGCACTTACGTACCTCTTCAATAATATTGTTATATTATAAGCTAATGTTTCATATGGGTACAAGGTTAGGTTGGTACTGTTAAGTTACACAAAGGTTCCAATGTACAAATGTGTGTCCTTTCTGTATAAAAAAATGAAAAGGACGCAAGATTTGGGAGTGCTGTGTTAAGGATCCCAAGGAGCCGTTGTTTCAAATACTTTTAGTGCAACATTCTTGTGGCTATACACTGCAGGTTATTGAATAAGTGAACAAGCTTAAAAAGGATTTATGGTCATTTCGCACAAAAGTCTTTTCACACAAGTCGATTTGCACAAAAAAAGTCATTTGCACAAGCCTAAGTTGCATATGCCAGAGTAAATAGAGACAAAAACAAGTAGAAATAGTGTACATTTTAGAAACTCACACCTTCATAAGGGGAACAGTAATCAGGGTTTCTTTCAACCTCTTTGAAGACCATGGGCTGAAGGCAGCCAGTCTAAATTGTAGATTCAACAGAATTAACTGAATTAATGGATATATAAATACATCCAGGGTTGTTCATATAGTAGAGGTAATGAGTTGATATCTACCTCAATCTATCTTTTTTCCTATCAATATCTGAAATTAATTAATACAAGACATTGAAAATACAACAAAAGTATGATTTAATGAGTAAAAACATCCCTTTATTTCAATTACGTACTTATTTTCAAGTAAGGTTCTTACAACTAAACATTTCATCAATTTTTGCAGAAATATTAATTTTGCAAGAAAGTTATTCAAATGAAGTTTTGTTGAAGACAGTTTTGCATTTTATTGGTGACTGAAAGTCTAACACCTTTGTCCTGAGTGCAGCTATCATTGAATTTGACAGTAAAATCTTTACAAGCTGGTATATATACTTGGTGTATATATTGTTTATACAACTACATAGGTGTAGCAATATACAACTTGGTAAAGCACAGCCTAGTCCCCAGGCTATCCCATCTCGTTTCAAAACGTGACGTCACAGAGTGACAACTGTTGCATGCAACTTGCTTACAACATAAATACAACACAAATTGCCTCATGTAATCAAGCCTACAACTCGCCTGAAACTATTGCATGCAAAGTTGTGCACATGTAAATAGCCACTAAAATATATCGTGAGCAAGTTGCATGCAACAGTAGTAGGCAAAAGTTGCACCTTGTAAATCGGCCTTAACAAAACTCTTATTGATTGTGCTTGGTTGGTCTGTATGAATGCCCTGAATGTGTCTATAAATATAATGTTTCAATCAATTCTGTTGATTCCATTAAATCCATTGATTCTGTCAATTCTGTGACTTATGCCCCATTCACACCAACTTACAAATGTAACTAGTTTATCTAAATAAACTTGCAGGTGCTGCAAGTGGTCTATATGTTGAAGCAGTATTTTGAAATCAAAGGTCGACCTCATTTTAATACAATATTTTATTAGGTTTTTTGTGTTATGTTTTATTTTGCGATTTTGTAAATATTTTTTAGATTTTGTTAATAGTTTTTATACATGGTTGGTGTGATATCGAAAGATCTTACCAACAGCAATAAAATAATATAGATGAAGAATGGCATGCCGTAATGCAGACAGTATAGCCAAATTAACAATACTTATAATATGAAAAAATATTCTTGTTTTCTTTTAAGGTAATTCTGTAATTTTGCATTGCGCATGCTCTACTGTGCACGATTCTACCATGCGTGAGTTGGTGCACACGGAGATATTTCAAGTTTTCAAGATGGCCACCATTTAGATGAAAAATACCATTTTGCTCAAAATTATGGCAAATAACTCTGAAAACATCAAATAAAGAAGACTAAAAACACTAACAAAGGACTTTTGGAGAAACAACTGAAAGAGATATCTGCTTTTTTAATACTTTTTCGTCTAAACTCGCCCTAGTCCTCCCTCTGTCAAAGCCTATTTTGAGGACAAAATTCGTGCCTTTTGTTCGATTTTCCATTTTCAAAAATTGCTGGTGCACGGCCTCAAAAATGCGTAAAAACGAACCTGGTGACCCCCATTTTTTATTTGATTTTTGAAATCAGTAAAGCTTAGTTAATAACTGTACGAAATTTACAGTGCGTTTCACATAACTTTTGCCAATTTTTTCCGAAGTTCGTTCGGAAGTTTGGAAGTTCGTATCGTACTTGGGAAGTTCACGACAAACTTCGTTGGTGAACTTCGAACTTACTTCCGCGTAAATTCGGTTAGAATCAACTTCGTGGTTTTAGTCAACATCGATTTAGTTATGAATTTCTTAGCTTTATCAAACAGGGAAGTGCTGTGCCTAAAGAGGTTTGCAATTTATATTTAATGAAAGATTGCTTGAAGGAGTCAAACAAGCTCAAGTTACCGTTTGTCGCGGCGAATAGATATATTTTTGAGAAGTGGTTCTGCCGAGGCAAAACAGGGAGAAAATAGAATAATTATTTCAAGTACATAAAAAGCAATCAAGATACAAAGATTCAGTTTTGGTGGCTCTTTTTTTCGCTATAAATGTACCTTTGTTTTGGTATGTATGCAAATAAAAGTGTAGACATGTCATCTTTGAGACCGACCACCAAAGATCTTATCTTTACCCTAAATTCGATTCCTGACAAAGAAAAACTCATGTTTGGCAAATTAAATCTGGAGCATTTACATGTAAGATTTATGGATGAACTGCTTCGAGAATCTTTCTGTATAATAATAAATCAGAATATAAATATGAAAGTAGTTAGTAAAACGCCTAGAGTTTTTTTTGGCCAAGTTTGTTTTTGTCATTCAATAATTTCAAGTTTAGTTGGCTTTGTAAGATATTATCCATGTCATTCTTTCATATTGTTTTTTAAAAAAAAGTTGACAACCATGATATGCCTTAAACTCCTTGGCAGAATCTTCCATTGCTCAGTTCTAGATCTACTGAATTACCAAATTTACACGGGAAGTAAGTTCGAAGTTCGCCAACGAAGTTCGTTGTGAACTTCCCAAGTACGATACGAACTTCGGAACTTCCGAACAAACTTCGGAAAAAATTGGCAAAAGTTATGTCAAACGCACTGTAATGAAAAATCTATGTTTGGTTTTATTTCTATGGAATTACCTTAACTAAATGTCAATAGATACATAATTTGTTATAATTACAAATGAATATTAATTGAATTAGTATGTTTTAACATAAAGCTTAATTTCTGTGTTTTCAGCTTCAAGGACAAGAAGGTCCAAACATAGCAAAATGCTTCAAGAGTAAAGATTTCTCTGCATTTATGGCAGGCGGTATTTATGCTGAGGGAGAAAAGTATAATTTTTTAAGAGAAGAAGAAGGCAAATTAGTTCTTGCGAAAAAGAAAGGAATGGGTGCTATAACGCTGCAGTCCAGTAAAACTGCAATTGTCATTGGGCATTGTCCAGAAGGTGGCCAGCAAGGAAATACAAATAAAGGTGTAGCAGTAATAGCAGAATATTTAGAGTCATTGGGCATGTAATAAGAAAACAACTAAATGCCATGTTAATATTTTGTACCATGATGTTGTGATCTTTTACCACTAACAAAAACAAAAAATGTTACGTGAACTTTAAAGAATGAGAACATATCAATCAGTTCCTCAAAGAAAATACATCCACACCAAATATTTGTCTTCTAGGTTATATATGTTAACTGGTAGGTAGTTTGCAGTAAAACGAAATAGAAAAAATGCTTATTTTCTTAAATCATTTTGCGATAAAACCTGTAGAATTCATTGCAAATAAATCATCTTTTTTTGTCAGAGAAACTGAACTGGACACAATAAAATAGATGGGGATTTTCCCACCTCAGAAATAGACAATTCTGTGTAAATGATGTCTTGGAATTAAGGCCTATGATCCATGAATTATCAATGAGGGTTGGCTATATACAGGGACATGTTGCAATATGTTGCAATAGAGCGATAGCACTAAAACCGTGAAACAAGTACTAACTAAAAAGTACAAATAGTACTAATGAAACAATAGAAAACAAAGGGTTTTGCTACTATTTGTCTCTATTTAGTTACTAAGTTATTTCACGATTTAAGTGTTATTGCTCTATGTCTTGAGGCAAGCACTGGTTAATTTTTTTAATTGTTTATATCCTGGAATACCTTTAGCAATTAACTTTTTCATGCAAATGAGAAAATATGCAAATAACAGTAGCATGTTAATGATGTAAACACACAGAACTGTGTGCTTCATACAATAATTTAGATGCACATCATGGATGAATCATATCAACACATAAACTGGGGTGGCTAAGCAGTGAATGCCAGTCGGACAGCTCTGTGGTCCTGGCTTAGATTCCTGGATGAGGCATTAGATGGCTTGAGTTTCTTGTTTGTTCTCTCCCTTGCTGCAAAGGTTTTTCTCTGGGTATTCCAGTTTTCCTCCCTCAGTAAAAAAGTACATTCGATCTGTGCTCCATGATCAGATGTGTATGGGTCATATGGTGGCTGCTATGTGTGTGTGTATGTACATTTGTATTTAAATGTGTAACCATCTGGTTTTATGTGCCCTTCTATACCTTGGACTTGATCATGTTGAGCTGCACCCTTTGTAATTGAGCAAGGGTGATGAGCAACACCAAATTTGCATTTACTGTAATTACCAAATTTACAATTTAAACTCTGAAAATCCTCAAGGTAGAGTGATTGCACTTAATCTTTGAAATTGTACTAGCTAAATAGTACAACCAACCAACCACCCAGAAATGAAATATACAAACTTGTGTAGAATTGAAAATGCTCGGAAAAAACATTTTCAATTCTACACAAGTTTGTAAATAGTACAAAGTAGTGTTATTAAACAATGGAAAACAAAGGATTTTATACTTTTAGTACAAAGTAGATTTTGTACTTTTTCATCTGTAGAGTGATTAACCCATGCAAAAGTACTAACTTTAGTACTATTTAGATGTGTACTGTTGCACAGGGTAAGTGCAATTACTCTATCATGTCCTACACCATTAGTTTTTTTTCCGTCTTCAAAGTAAAAATATTGCAGTTGAAAAGCAGTATCCATGAAAAACTTGGGGACTAATTTCAGAGCCAGCTTCTCAAGTTTTGCATTCCATGCATGTAAGTCGTTTTGCACCCACATCATTAACATGCTATTTTGTCATTAGCATATAATCTTACTCCCATCTTTAAGCCATCTTTAAATGTTAGATTATAAAATTCAGATTATTTCAAGGCCAAGGTATTTCTATTTTGCATCCAAAAAGTTACCTGCCTAACTGTAGAGTGCTGATGGTTGATATTCGCCATTCCGAAATTAGGGTTCCAGTTGAATTATGGGACCATTTTGGGGATGCCAATAAATTTTAATTTATTTTAATTTTAATTTAATTTAAGTGCTTGTAAACAATCGTTAACACCTGATCCTGGTAACCTTTCTCTTATTAAATAAATTTTATGCTCTCTTGTCTCATATTTGGTGAATTGTACCTCATTTCTTTGTGAATTTTGAAATTTTGTGTCCCCAAAAACAGTCCCATAATTCAACTGGAACTCTAATTTTGGAATGGTGTATTGGTTGCAGTGTGCATGGATTGAAGTGTGTCAGTTAACCCCCTCCCCCTCCCCCTCCCCCAATTGAGACTGTATTTTAAAGGTTAAAGGAGTAGTTCACTGTAATGACTTTTTTTAAGCTTTGCTACCTAATCCCACCCCTTCCCCATTGAACATTGATTCACAAGTGTAAGTACCAAAAATATATCCAGTTCCTCCATATTAAAAATCATGAAGGTTGGCAGGTATGTGAAGCCTACAACTGAGTTAATACATATGGTGAAAACAAAACTCAGGACTTACAGTTGAATCCCTGTTACCATAGTCACCTGGAAACATTTTTTATGAATTTTTGACATTTTATTCTTCACTGAACCAATGGGGTATGAGATAATTCAAGGAGTTTAGTGTTTTTGTAAACATTTAGTGTTAAGTTTAACTCCCCTCCCCCCCTAAAATTATCTCCTATGATTGGTTCCATGGAAATGAAAAATGTCAAAAATTCATCAAAAATGTTTCCAAGTGACCATCCATGGTAGTGGGTGTTCAACTATAATGGTCTGGTGAGGTATGTAAACAGTAAACAAATAAAAATGCATGCAGAATAAAATAAAAGCAAAATAGAATGCAAAATAAAATAAAAGCAAACAGCAATGAATACTGCCAAGAAAATTGAAAGAGTATGGTAAAAAAGACGTTTCAAGAACATTTAATGCAGGAAAACTTTTGCATGAGAACTAAAATGCCACACGATTGCAGGATCGCCTGTGTACTTTGTAAAGACTGAGGGCATAATGATTTTATATGCTGCATAATTTGAACTTATTTCTGGTTTTTCAGCTGACAAGAGGTGAAGGTGCAACCATAGCAAAATGTTTTAAGACCAAAGATTTCACGCCATTCATGATAGGAGGTGTTATATTGGAAGGTACCTACCATACCTTTTTGAGAGAGATTGATGGGAAAATGGTTTTGTGTAAACTGGGCAAAGAAGGATGTTCCATGCAGTGTAGTAAAACAGCAGTTGTTATTGCACATTGCCCAGAAGGATGCCAGCTAGGATACACAAACAAGGGAGTAGCCATTATAGCAGAGTATTTAGAATCACTGGATATGTAAGGCCTACTCCGGGCCCTAAAATCGCCGTAATTTTGGGCGATCTTAGGCGATTTAAGCAAAATTATCCCCAAAGATGCTCAAAACTTAAGGCGGTTTTGAGTGATGTTGCAGCTGGTGTAAATGTTAATTTAAACAATTGCATGTCTAAGGCCCAGTTCAGACGTCGAACTTTTGCCGCGTCGAATCTAATAGTTGCATTTTGTATAGATGAGAAGTGCGGCTTCTGAACCAAATGAATTGGACAGATTTTATTCAAACTGAATTTTCAATTTAATACTTAATCAAATCTGTCAAATACAATAGGTTCAGACGCCGCACTTCTCATTTACAAAATGCAACTATTAGATTCGACACGGCAAAAGTTCGACGTCTGAACTTGGCCTAAGCTATGCGTTGTTTGAGCTACAAACTTTAAAACACAAATCTTCAGTGAAAACAAAATAAAACTCTGAAAGTTAGCCCTCGTTTATCAATTAAACTGAACATACCTTTATATTCTTGACCACTGCTAGGGATGAAATACAAAACTATTCCGCTTACTAAACTTGCTCTTTTTCTCATATGGATGAATGATGATGGTCCTGTACAACTGGAAAGC